>OV651821.1:32908679-33226179 GCA_927349885.1 Psylliodes chrysocephalus
ACACACTCACACACGCACAAACACAGACATCATCGCGAAAATAGTCAAAACGGATTCAGAGGACCTCAAAATGTAAAAATCCGTCGAAAACTCGAGGTCGAAAAAAATCATGATTCCTATACTTTCCTTATATCTGTATACAGATAGGAAAGTAAAAAATAACCTCATTATAAAACTAATAGCCTTATTCGGTACGGAGCGAATAATGTTTTGTCACAAGTCAGTCGCCCGCCTTAAGCTATACATATAGAAATCCGTAGTCGTGAGTGACCCTACTTAATGACTAAAATTAAAAAGAAAATTACTGTTACTTTGAATATGACACTTGTGTCATTTGAAGCATTGTGAAAAAATCAGTTTAAAATTATGAATCTTTTAAGTTCTTATATGACAAAGATCAAATAGTATTTAATTAACAGAAATGGTTTTTAAAGGAGAATGTAGAAATAAAACAGATTCGTCGATCTAGAATTAAACAACCCGGTAAGTTTTGTTAAATAAAAAGATTTTCTAGATCACCGAATAGGGTAGGTAGTGTTGTATTCTAGATTAGAACCTTTATGCAAGAGACTTAAATAATGTTAAATCCTCATCGTCATTTTCACCCTAAGATTCCGGGTTTGGCGATCATTCTTCGAGCTCTGGGTTTACATATATACATTTTGGGGTCAGTAGTTTAATTCAAATGTCACAGAGATATAGGGGAAACCATATAGAGCCCAAGCGTGCATCAGGCCAAAAGAGGCCATATGGGGACATATACGGGAGGACGTTACTCGACTACCCCCAAAAATTTTAAACCAAACCTATTATAGGTACTGAAAATGTATTACTTATATTATCAGAACTACATCAAATTTCTAGAGGCTTTCGACGGCTAGACAGAGAAAGCACTACTGACAGGCATCCCGACGGATTTACGCAATGAAAGTACACTCTGCGCATCAAGTATTTCACTATTTCATTCAGACGTAAATGTCAGATGTAAATTTCGCTAAAACATTTCTTTTATTTTCGTTTGTGTTTTTTGCTCATTACAGTTTAATAGAACCTAAGTATGGAGTTTAATAGCAAATTAAGAGGCCGCGTGATTAAGACGCCCCGACACCACGTGTACAATTCAAATGCCGGTTTTGCTGGTTACCTCTTGTCTAGCATCTGTCTCCCTTCCTCGAAGAAATCGCCTGTGAGAAAGGATACACTAGAAAAGTTGTTTGTGATACGCTAACATAATATTCCTTGGCTGCTGCTGCACTGTTATTTTATACAAATTAATTGTTGTAGATTAGCAGGATCATCTATATTATTTGAAAAAATTTCATTTATTTCCGAGTACAGAATAAATAACTGCGTTATTAGTGTGAGAATTTAAATAAAATAAATGATTTATTATATAAAAATTAAGTAATTCTTTAAAATTTTTATGTTTCGTTCTTAAACTTTGTTTTATTTGAGTTGACTAGTAGGTAATTATCATTTTTTTTGATTTCAGATAAAAAAAATTTTGCAAATATTTTTGTGTATAAAAAATACCTATAAAATTGTAAATTTCGAATTGAACATAAGACTTATATTATTTACATTACCTTCTTAGGCAGGGACGGTTACACGTGACTAATTTAGATAAGTGTACTGTAGGTATTATATTTTAAATTAAAAGGCAATACTAGTATTTTTTGACGAGTTAAACTAAAACAATTTTCATAAAATATTTTTATTGTATTAAATAATTCTTAATTTGTTCAACTCAAACTCTAAGTCTTCTTTTCTTTGTTATTTATTGCTTTAAGGATATATTTGGGTTAACTAATTGACATACCCCTGGCTAATCTTGAATCCACAATATCGGGAGAAAGCAGTGAAAATAAATTTTTTTAAGGTAAGGCAACATAGTGTTTACCCAAAAATCAATGTCTCTAGTAATTTTTTCCAGCTTAATGTCATTTTTAGTTCAGATATAAAGAATACAATATTATTTTTTTGCTACATTTAATTGACCTTGAATCTGATAATATCAGTTGTGTCCTGTATTTAGTGATACTTCATTAATTTTGTTTATTTTTAATATTAAAATATTTTTCTGCCTAATTCCATCTATTATTGTAGAGTCTCTGGCAAAGTAAGGGCACTTAATTTCGATTAGTCGTTTTTCTCCCAGAAGACCATTAGGTGTTGCAGCAAACCAGGGGTATTCACCTAATAAATAATCCACTTGACTCGATATTCAATTTATGCTGTGTTATTAAAATATTTTTTTACAGTAGACTCATTGACTTTACCCCATTCATAAGGAACTTATGAACCAAATTTGCACAATAAATCGTTGGTTTTTGCTTACAAACCTCTCCAAAATGTGAAGGTGTTTTTCGCATTTCGACCCATTTAAAATTGTTAGCCTGCTCTTTGGTTCTTGCTTCAATGGATTCGATTTCCTCTTTTGCTTTTCGAAGCGAAGATAGAAAACATGCTTTAGCTTCTTCAAAATCTGCTGAAGACATATCTGGTTTTTCACACGTTGGGCCGTAATTTTTGTCCTCAAAATTTAATCTTTTTTTGTCACAGTTAATATCGGATGTCGATACTGTCCTAACGTATTTACACATAGTACATCTGAAGGTTAAAATTGAACAAAATCCCATTTACAATTCTTTAACAATTTTCAAATTTTTTATAGTGCAACCGTATACTCCACTGAAATGATATGATACATCTTGTAACTGTTTAAAAAAAATGGATGATATTAACTATCCTATTTCCTTCAATGCTTCTATCTAGAAATATACCCGGTGATTATATTGGTGTTTGATAAAAGGTATTAGCTTTAGAGGTAGGAAAATAAAAAATAAATAAATTAACTTCATTAATCCACGCGCTTCGAGGGAAAGTACCAGGTGTAACAACATATGACTAATAATTTTTTAATTAATTAAACGGAAAAAATACATCCGCATATATTTAAAAACTTCAAGTTTATCCTTTTAATATAAAAACTGTTTTTTCCATGTATCTCAGGTATTCTCGCTTTCTAAAGATAGTACGGATATATTCCGCAACGAAATTAGCGGGGCGCCATATTACGGACGTAAATAGTTTTTGGACAGTGGAAGGTTTAATTTGTAAATAAAAATATGCGGTTTTTTTCATTGTATTTATAGTTTTTATAAGAAGAGAGGACTAGTTTTAGTTTTTTAAATTTTGTTTTTATTAAAAAAATTTACATCCTATTTGCAAAATTACAAAAAATATATAAAAATCTGCCACTAGTCCTCTCTTAAGAATTAGATCTAGAATAAATGGGTGAAAACCGCATCCTTCTAAGTTTGAAAATAAAGAAGAAACCGTCCAAAAACTTTTTCAATTATGAATAAAATTGGTGTCGGGGCCTCTTAACAGTCAATCTCGCGAAATAATAGCCAATGTTATAGAGTTTATGAGAAGAGAAGGAAACTTTAATTGACCTTCAATACCATTTAAAAATGTAAATGATCGTGTTGCTGCAGCCACAGGAGTATCTAAAAACACTGTCGTCCGCATTTCTGGAGAGAAAAAAAGAATCGATAACCGTGAGATATCGGAATTGTCATCACCAAGAAAAAACCATTAAAAAAACCAAAAACAGTTAATGATATAGATGAAGCTGCACAAGAATCAAATTTTATTTTTTTATTATTAGATAGCTATTTTTGTTTCTGAGTTGTGTTCATTTACAGGCTCAATTTTTTTCCGTTTCTCCTTTTTGATTTTATATGGGGTTTCAAGTTGTTTTTGACTTATTTCGACGTAAATCACAACAACACACTTTTTTAATAAAGCAAACAAGTGTTAAGAGGTATATGTACGTGTAAACTACAATTACAAAAAATTGATATGAAACCCATGAAACCACCAACAAAAATGTAAAGCTAGCTTCCGTACCAGAACATGGTGTCATTCGTCGAGATAATTTATCGTTTTGTTTAATAGATCAAGAAATGTAAATATTCCCCTGTTATTTTTTATAAAATTATAAGAGAAATAAATTTTTTTCTAAATAGTATAGTTTATTATTTTGTAGAATAACAAAATTTCGAAAATTTTAGTAATGTTTCAGAAACAACCGTTATTAATAATAGGTACCATTTTCCTTAATAAGGTAGAAATAAAATATAAACTATTTCCACGATTTACAAAGGCCAACAAAAAAATTATAGGTATTTTCCGCTATCCTATAAAATTTATATTTTCTGACTCAATTTCAAAAGGTTGAAGGAATTCCAAAACACCTTTTATGGCATAATAATTATTTTCAATTCTACATACTATCTTTAGCTGCTTTTAAAAAACGTTCTAAGAAAGTACAATCAGACCAATTTAATCCCTAAACTATTCCACACTTTTAAAATTTAATTACCTAAAAATATTAAAAACTATTTAAAATAACTTGTTTAGCAGACTGTACAATAGCTATCTTAGTCACACGTAGCGCGTTCTCTGTCTGGGCGTCGAACACCTCTAGAAATTTGATGAACTGTAAACTCTTAAATATTACCACTACTCATCCCCAGACTTAAACTCTGGATGCGCCACTGCTCTTATGTGTCATCCTCCCGGTGAATGCCACCCTTAAATGGCGAACACAATAGGTACACTATTAGTGTAGTATTAGTATATAAATCAATTACACATAAATCCCACATAAAAGGGGTATATTCTGTAACAATTCCTTTATATTTTAACGGCCGTTAAAATATTGGAGGCCTTTAAAAATATTTTCGTATTTACTAAATTACTTCTGTCATTATTTAAACGGATTCCTTTAAAATACATTAGAGGACTATTTTAAAGAAATCCGTTTAAATAGTGACAGAAGTAAATTAGCGAATACGAAAATATTTTTAAAGGCCGCCAATATTTTTAAAGGCCGCCAATATTTTTAAAGGCCGCCAATATTTTAACGGCCATTAAAATATAAAGGAATTGTTATAGAATAGACCCCAAAAACAATCCCACTCAAAAACAATCCCGAATAAAACCAATCCCATAAAAAACTCATATAAAATCGATTCCACAAAAAAAATCTCACATAAAAAAAATCTCACATAAAAATAATCCCTGCTAAAATCAATCCCATATTAAACTAGTTTTATGTGGGATAACAATAATATTATTATTGTATTATTTCAAAATGTTATTAAACTCTCCCTTTTTTTTAATGTTTTCATTCCTAAGTTGTCCCCTTTGATAATTATTATAAGCTGGTAGCCACATACTTATAAATAACGGATTCTCTAATTATTATTAATTTTAAAATAAAAATTGAAACCCCTTGGTTCCAAGTGTTTATAGTTCTTTTTTTTTTCTAAGTGGGCATCTGTGTTGGTACTGTTGGTATATCTAAAGTTGGCATAAACTTTTTATTAGGTGCGTTTTAATCATCCGCTTCTGCTTCGGAATTGTCGGTTTTCTTGTTTTAATCTGACAGGTTAAAACGACTAAACCGACAATTCCGGAAGCAGAAGCGGATGATTAAAACGCACCTATTAGTTTTTGACTTTTGACAAGAAACTGACACTGACAGCCTGACAGGACAGTTGTAAACTTGAAACTTGACTTTTATGTGACGTTTATAAATCAAATTGATGAATGCTTGATTTCTTTAAATATTTAAAAATCTAGACGAAATTGAAATTATTTTTTATTATGGCCCACGATACACCAGACATGAGTAGAACAAAAAAACCTTCAGGTAAGAGAAGCGATTAAAATTATGTTCCTAGCCCAACCTACTTTTTACACCCATTTATTGATTCCAGAATTTTAAATCCTCTATTTATCATTCATGATTAAGTACCTATAACTAAACTAGAATAGACTTAACAGGTCAGCTTATAATCGTTTCTTAACTTCATTATTGGAAAAAGTAAGTTTTCCTGGCAAATACAATTAATAAGTATTTAATTGTGAATTTTGGTAACCAGAGGTGGATTAACGTTCATTTAGGTATATTGATTAAAGTTTAATTTAGGTTACGTTAGTTAAGTTTATGAACTTCTAGCTGTATTGTGTGTCCTTTCATATTTCATAAGAACACCAAGTAATTTGTTTTGTTTACTATCAAACCAAAATAATATGCAGAAGGTCTTATTACCTATATGTTCCAGTGTTAGGATATTATACTAGGACGTTCAGTCTAATAGATATTTACAGTGATAAAAATTTATTACTAGAACGTAAAAAATGGAAATATATTAACCTATATGTAGGTACACTAAATTAAAACAACTAATGTAATGTTAGGTTTTCTAAGATCATATATTATTTAAAGAATGTTTTAAAAATTTCTCATAATAAATAACCTTTTTTTTAAACATTTCTTTCATTGGCCTTGTTTTGCATTTTTTGAATAACCAATCCTTGCTGTATCAAGGTAAGTACAATATGGATGAATTATGTTTTATCAGCTTATTTTAATGTTTAGATGTTGATTAATAAGAGGTCTTCTGGCATTAATAGTTATGTTAAATACATTTCCCTAAAACACTATTATATCAATGTGAGAAAAATGTATAAATTTATCAAGATAACTTTGTATTAGTAGATCTTTATTGGGTAAGGTTTTTCTACTAGTCTCAAGAAAAGACAATATTAATTTATACATATTGATTTCGGGAGGTGAACTCTTTTAACTCTGTAACTAACTTCAGTCCATTAAAAGGAGTTCACATCCCGAACTCAACTTGTATAAATTAATATTGTCTTTTCTTGAGACTAATAGAATAACCTTACCCAATAAAGATCTACTAATACATAGTTATCTTGATAAGTGTACACATTTTTCTCACATTGATATAGCAGTGTGTTAGGTAAATGTATTTAACATTCCAATCCTGCATAACTCCACAATAATATGTAAAAAAGACAAAACAAATAAATTGATTGATGCACAAATACATCCACTGTTCTGAAAATGTATGTCATACTATTGAAAGAAACAATTTTTTTAAAAAATAGCATGCAACAAAAATTTATAGGAAGAATTTTAATAATTCTTGACAATGTAGTGTAGATATTCAGGGTGACTATTTAAAAACTAAAAAATAATAATTAATTTATAAATAAAAATTATATCCTGCAGTATTCTCCTGTTTGCTAGAGATAAAAAAGACAATTTGCTCAATATAGCAGCATTATCATTATCAATAATTACCCTCTCCAGATAATAAATCTCATTAATTTTAAATGCATCATATTTCATAAATCTGCACTGGATAGATTCGATAAGTAACTTATGGTAAATATACATGGGAGATGGGAGACCATATCAGTGCCGCATATTCAAAACACAATCCTGCAAATGAGTTGAATAAACAGTCTATACTACTGAAATCCCTGAAACTTCTCAAAATGAGCCCAAGCATTTTATTAGCTGTGGATGTAATGTTAAAAGAGGTAAAAACTTCTTGTCAAATTTGATTCTCAAATTTATTATTGTCTCCACTCCATCAGGTGGATTATTCTGTATTGAATATACAAAATGGATGTTCAAGTAGTAGTTTGAAAATCCATACACCAATTATTTAATTTATCTAAATCATTTTGTAAGTCTATACAATCGTTTTATGATTTATGGGACAACTCAATTTGAAATCATCAGCAAATATTAAGTTAATAAAAAGTAAAAATAATTGAGCCAGATTGCTGTCTTGGAGCGCGCAACTGGTAGCTACAAAAAAGATCGATTTGTGACAATTATATTCAACATAGGGAGAACGAACAGTTAAATATGACATAGAATTCCAGGATATGGGAATCAAAACCAATATATGTATAATTTTTGCAAAAGAATACTGTGATTCATCTTAACGAAGACCTTTGAGAAGTCTGTATACAGAATGATTCCTAAGTTAATACTTTTTTTTACTGTGTATATGTCATTAAAATTAATAACTTTTTCAAAAAACTCAAAAATAAACTACATTTATTCCAAAATGTATCCAATATGGTCCTATCTGACTAACTTAAATAATGTGTAGATCTTTCTTCCGAAAATGATGATCACATTAATGTCATTGTAAGAATAATTCACAAAACTGAACTATGGGGAAAATCTTCAAGTTGTTGTGCTTGAACCTGTTGAACGTGAAAGGAATATAATTGATTTTTCACAATATTATCCAAACTTTGGATCTTTCTCGATTACATTTAACATATGTTTTCTTCTAGAGGCACTTCATATTCACTTTACTGAACAAATAATTCACTAGGTGCTTCAGATAATCACCCTACTGAAATCGAAATCACATATGACACAATAAATCATGATTCATAAATAAAACGACAAAAAAGTATTAATTAGAGAAATCGGGGTGCGATAAAAAACCAAAGAAAATTTGAAAAATTGAAAAAAATCTGCTCTGGGCTCGAACCAGTGGTAGCTTTAAGCTTTGGCGGTCTAGTGGTTATGACGATGGGACGGAGATCCAGAGGTCACGAGTTCGAGCCCTACCCAGAGCAGAATTTTTTTCAATTTTTTAAATTTTCTTTGGTTTGTTATCGCACCCCGATTTCTCTAGCATTTGTTTTGGCAATTTAAACCGACAACATTTTCATATAAACCTCCAGTTTATTCATCATTTTCATTTATTTAATTAGCTACTTTTCATACACAAGTCTAGGTCCGGATTTAGTTTTTTAAGGTAATGTATTTTCTTTTTGAATTTTTTGAAAAAAGTTATTTTATTTACTTCTATCCATCCTGTATATTGTATAGACATCTAGTTGTTCGAGTGCATTGCATACTTTCTGAGTGAAACACATTAAGTTGGTAACAGTCGACCTCTTTGATATAAATCCGTGCTGTGGTACTATTGAAGTATAGGGTATGACTTACATCGTTGAAAACCATTTTTTACTAGCATTCCAATGGTGTATGATAAGTATCTAGAGAGTTGATATTTGTTTTTTTTTTGTTGAGGTAGGTGGTGCATAGGGGATTGATTACGTCATTTTAGTTCCTCCTTTGTATATATTCACAACCCTCTTTTCTAACCGTCGAAATAATTATTTAATGTTATTAATTCGGGCTACCTTTCTTTATGAAATAAAAGTCGAGTTGAAACATAACAATTTTATTCATCAATCAATAAATATTCAATATTCAAAATATAAAACCGATAATAATAATATACAATATAAAAGGGCCTTACCAAAACATTCCCTGTGAGTGGCACGTCACGACACTTACTCCAAAACTAAAAGGTATCTATTACTTTAGATACCTCCCAGTACAGCAAAAGGAGAACTGTCCTCATAACAGTAATCAGTGTCGAATTTGTAACTATTAACTATTTCCTTAATTTGACACAATTAATGCAGGTCCTGTTAATAGTTCAACATCTATGTTTTTGTTATGAAATGTATACAATATTATTTACTCAAAGATATATTTACATTTAAGAGATTATTGAAATTTTTATTCTAGGATTTATTTAAAAGTATAATAATTTATTTAATGTATTTTAATAATGGTTTTTTAATATTTTACTGGACATGACAATATTAGAAAAGGTTTTAATATAATTTTCTGATATCTTTAGTTCATGAGATATAGCCTGTGTCTTATTAAATCGGGGGTAGCTATGAAAGTCCAGACATGACTTACTTTGTGTAGTAATATTGACACTGTCAAAGTTGTTTCGGGAACACCACGCCTAGAGATAAGGGAGATAAAGATAGGAAACGCTCATAAGAAGCCAATGCTTAACAACGACCAGCTTTAACGCAGTTAACATCTGACCCACTATGTGGCGCTTTCATCGATATCAAACAACGCAGCGGGAAATTTAAAAACCTGATAATAAAGGTTGTATGAATATCGACAGCACTCTCATGTTCTTGTAAATAAATTTAAACAATGTAATTACGCTAAATTATTTATTTAAAAAAATACTACACTTACAGTATTATCGATTAATTACTGTAAATCTATTTTCATGACAAATATTTTTTAATTTTTGATCGTTATTTGTATCATTACATTTTTTTTTTCCAAACGAATGGCCAATGGTGTCTTATTTAAAAATGTTGAGTGCAAACTCAATAATGGGAATTCAGATATTTTTCTTCCTATATCAAATCTTCTTTCTAACGTTTTGAAGCCATTTTATTGTTCTAAAACAATAAAATACATGAAGACCTACTTTGTGACAAAAGTTGGTTTTATGTTACTAAGGACCGATTCCACCGTTGTGTTAAACGGAGTTTAAAATAAATATTTTTACATTAACAATGTCATTTTAATCTCCGTTTAACACAACGGTGGAATCGGTCCTTACATGACTAGATTTAACTTTGGTTAATTAAAGAACGCCACAAAATATAATTATTGTCCACAAATTTCACACAAAAACAGCCACAACTATTTCGCTTAGTTCATCTAGAGGATAACACAATCATGAACTCAAAATTAAAAATTTGAATTCAGGATTCTTCGATATACATAAAACTGACATTTATATTTACAAACTGTCCACGTCTACTGTCTGTCTCAGTGCTGCCAAGCGTACGATTTAAATCGTATTTATACGATTTTTTAACTCTTTGTACGATGTACGATTGCATCAGTGAGATTATACGTAAAAAAATGCGATCTTCACTTTTTTAGTAGGTTTATTTAAATATCTAACTTCAGAAGATTAAACAATAAAAATCAAAAACTACTTGCAAAGATTCATAGGCTGTTCGTAATTTCTGAAGGCAGTCATTTTCGTTTTCACTTATCGTGATTTTGACCATGTTGATTTTGTACCAACACCGACTATTACGGCATAAGAAAAGCTTGCAAGCAAAATTTCACTTTCAAGTGAGTCATTGAATACTTTAAATGTGTTAATTTAAAGTTTCATGTATTTTCTTTAGTTTTTTCCTTGTAAACATTTTTATAAATAGATAAATAAATTATCATGCCAAAGTTTTTTAATATGTTCATTCCATGTAAGTTATATTATGCTATACATGTATCTATTGTATATTTTTTTTGTCAAAATACCATTTTTCTACTCTACTTGTACGATCTCTCAAAAAAAAAATATTTGGCAAAACTGGTCTGTCTACAAACGACGTATACCCATAGCTAACATCTGAGACGCATAGATGACGCCATCGTTGCTGCGGTCGTTGCGTTTCCTATCTTTATGTCCCTAATGTCTGACCACGCCGAAAAATGTAACGTCACGTCGCTTTTTATCTGTATAATTTAATACCGGTATAATTTTGTATGTATTTTAGATAAAAATATTTGTATATTAGTTGTTTTAAATAAATATCTGCCGAAAATAGTAGCGATTCTAAAATATGACATAAGTTAGGTTGTGTCTAACCAGTGAACAAAGGGTGCCCTCAAAAGAATGTAAGTAGATTGTTTATTTTATTATGTCTATATTTTTGATAGTGGAAAATATAATTGTTTTTTTTATGTGTTCTTATTTTTCTGTGTTCTCCTCCAACCCTTTCTAGTAGTTAGTGGCTACGCTGACGGGGTTAATAAAACACCCCGTAGCAATATCTTTTGTGGATATCCAATATATCCACAGGATATCATAGATATTAAATTTTTCTTTTAAAGATAAGTGGAACAATGTACTGCTTAATCTAAAAACATTCAATGTGAATAAAATCAGTATTCCAGTAGCATAACATCGGAACGCCCTGTATTTCAAATTTGGTATATACACCCATACAAAGTTTACTATTCTAGTGTTAATTATTTTTGATGCTACACAGCATTGGTATAGCATGTAGAGTAGAAAGAGTATCAACATTTTATATTTACACTTATATAGTGTACACCATACCTAAAAAACTAACAAAATATCATTGAATATGTGAAGTAAGTTTTAAATTGAATGCAACGCACGAGTTATTTAACATATAAGCAACTTACAAATAAATCTTGTTCTTTACTTTTGTTATATTAAGTATAGTTAGGTAAAACAAAGACAAATATTATGAGCAGACTAAATATATTTAAAAAAGTAAACTATAGTATAAACATACTATTATATTAAATAACATATTACATTTAAGCTGATGAATGAATATACTACCCGCAGCCAAGGAAAACCTAATCACACACACATTATATATTGGCGCCGCAATTTCAACTGGAAATGTCTTCCTGAAAAAAAGACGCTCTGTTGTAGAATTCCTCAAAAAGTGAACCTATATTTTAAATCAAGCTATACCCAAAACGAAAATGAAGTCTGAAAAACGCCTTTTGTGCAGAGTGGCACTTATACAATATATAACACTAACTAATAATTTAAAAGGGCTGGATCTGTGTATACAGGGTGTTTCCGAACTTGGCGTCCAAATTTGTAGGGGTGGTAGTTGCATAATTTGAGACCGATTCGCAGATTTAATTTTTACAAAATATTTAAAATAAAAATAATTAAAAATTTTAAGCAGGTACGGTCCTGCACAGCGACGGGAACGACTCGCGCGCGCTACGCTAGAATCGACAAAATTGCAAATCGCATCTGTTTTTGAGTTGTAAATCCCGATGAGTAACCGATCGCTACGCGCTGAGGGTAGGGCCCGCTCTTTGATTTTTTTTATAATGGCTCTATTTTGTTTACTATAATTTTTTTAGAAAAATGAAATCTGCCAATCTTTCTCAAATTATGCGAACTACCACCCCTACAAATTTGGACGCCAAGTTCGGAAACACCCTGTATATTATACTTATTTATCTAAACTGTTGGACCAGCTAAACATAACCTAACATTACTTGTTAAATTATTCATGCATGCTATTGAATACAAGGCAGATCTAATAAGATTACCTTAACCAGTGAAAAAAATACCTCTTTCTAATTAATTATAACAACCATTAAACAATAAAAACCAAACCGAAACAATAATAATCACACGAAATAAGTAGGTATATGAAGGTAGGTAAAGTAACATCCATCTTAATAGGCATGACAAAATAAGCGATACGCCACCTACAGTTTTAATTTGAAACCTTCCAGTGGGCCATTAATGTTTTGTTTACTCATGTGATTCAAGCATAATATAGGTTAATCTTACGGTTTCTGTTTGTATATGGTGTTTTAAAGACGTTTAATTGATAAAATTATTGTTTATTTTATCAAAATGAACCATCACTGTTGTGTTCCCATGTGTTCCTCTTGGGTAAAACTAAATAAAGAACTTAGTTTTCATACATTTCCCAAAAAAGGACAACGTGTTTTGGTAGAAACAAAATTAGGGAAACGAGAAGCTGTTGATCGGAGGGAGGAATGGATAAGAAAATTAAAAATTGGAAAGCCTGCGAGTCCGTACATGAGAGTATGTTCATTGCATTTCTCTGAAAACGATTATTTTTATAGAGGTTAGTATTTAGTCGTTTTTTGTGTTTCCGTATTAATAGTTTTTGTTTGTAGGGGACAGCTCTAAATTACATAGATTAAAATTTAATGCAGTACCGTCTAGGAAGTTACCTTTGGAAGATAAAATAGTATTATGTATTTAGGTTATGGGTTAATGTAATATAAGGTAAACATACTTTTGCTAAATAAATACACTGCCACTATCTATAAAAATGTTTAATTAATACATATATAACCAACACTAAAACTAACAAAATCCTTTACACACTTTAAAAACGAAAAATTCAACACCTAATCTTACGAAAAACCTATGGCATGTCATATGAAAACAAATGTAAACAAACTATAAATGGCCCAGCGGAGGACGAAAAAGTGACCGGTAGAGGCGCTGGAGTCTAAGCTTTTTTCGCCTATTATAATAAAATATAGGGTATCGTAAAAACGACATGAGTTTTTAGTTGTGAATTACCTAAAAAGGAAACGGATTTTAACGAACATTGCATACAACCTACTTAACAATCTTAATGTGAATTTAACCATTGTCTTATTTAACTAAAGTCTATCAACCTTTTACACTAATAAATTTTAGTTTTAAAGCTTACTTATACCTCCTTTTACTCCAAAATTATCAAATGAAACTCATACACACGACGCCGATGGCACCTGTGAGGGCAGAAAATATCCGCGCCTGCGCTCGCGTTCATTGCCAATATTATTTATCTAGCGGATATATGTGGGATATTGAATGCAACTTACTAATTTTAAATTTCTATAAACCATACCTACATACTTTCTTAGTTATCACATGGCGCAATATTTTAGTAATTTAATAATTATTAAATCAATTGGATATCCACCATGGTATACGTTCGCGCCTAGACTTTGATATATTTAGGGGATATCCATGGGATATTGAATACACTTTAAAAAAATGTAATTTTAAATATCTAAACGGTACTATTAGCCACAATGGTGTAATTTTTAAATAATTTGTTGTATAATTACTATTATTTATGGACATTTTTATATGTATAAATTACAACTCATGGATATAAAATAGATATCCACCATGGTCTGGACATTCAGTGGATATTGGAATGTCCAGTAGATATCCAAAGGATTTGGTGTGCTGTCTAGCCTATGGAATCAGAAATTTTATTTCTTTTAACTCTGGTGACTAAAGAAATTTTAGAAAATATTTACAAAAATATGCTATCAGGATTTCACTTGTAACACCCTGTATCTCGAAAACGAAACTTTTTCGGACCTATGTTTATATGAACTTTTACTCCTATTTTAGGATGTAGATTACGCTGTTACAATATGATCGTCTAATTTCGGTACACCCTGTATATAAAAAACTTTATTATTAATTTTTGGAAAAAAGTTATTCTTCATAAAAGTTCTGCATTATCTAAAACCTAGAATACAGTCATCAGTTGAGTTTTACTCAAGAGTAAAGTACCTTTAAATTTGACAATATCGAAAATTTTCATTTCCAGTATTACTGTTATTGTTACAAAAATAAAGGTATATTTATTCTTATTGTACAGCTACCCATTTATTCCTTTGAGTTAATTTCCACTTTGCTACTAAAAATTTTTATAATTTACACTTTTTTGCTAATATTTTTAAAATTTACAACACAGTAACTCCGGTTGCTTATCTATTGTTTTTACCTTTTTTTTTTTTTTTTTTTTTTTTTTTTTTTTGAAAAAAAAGTAAAATGTATACGTGTTGTTGATATGCCAAAATTACAAAATATCGTCCTAAAATGCACGAAATATTCGCAGCTAGCGCTAGTACCGCTTTTGCTGAATTCGCACTGAGCGAATAGATAGTCACAAGATTCAAGTCCTGGATTAAATTAAATCCCACCCATTTTTCTAAAAAAATGTTCAAATAGCCTTCTTAATTTCCTCGCGAATGAACATATAATAAGTTGCACAATAATGTAGAATACATTCCTAAACCAGTAACAATGACTATATGTAAAGAATCACAAATATCAAAATTCCCCACAGTTATTGATGATCTCTATTACTCATGCGCAAATTCTACTTCCTCTTAAAATCATAAAAATTTGTTTTTGTTATGTTTCCTACCCTGAGTTCCAATTACACATTCAAATTCATTTCGTTTTTGCATTTGATTGTATTTGTAGGGAAGCCAGTGATCATTTTAGGTGTGTTATTTGCGAAAGGTAAAATTACAAATATTTCATTCATTATTATATTGTAGAACATAGAAATAGTTTGCTGCAGTTTTTGCAGCAATGAAGCCCTCGGCAACGTCTTAAAAAAGCCTGTTTGGAAAATGCTGTCACAGAAACGCAAACTTGAAACATTCAGGTATTATTAACAACAAAAGGTAATAGAAATAAGTTTGCTGCAACCTTCTTGAAATTCGGCTCACGGTATCTTCTTGCTTCCTGACGGAGCATTTAACTGCTAGATCATTTGCAGCAAACAATTTTTATTAACAGGCTCGTTTTGCCTGAACGCCGTCTGGCCAAAACTAGCACATCAAATTTCTGTCTACGAATCTCGACAGTCAATGTCGTGGATGGTCTAGAGAAAAGGGCACATGTGTAGCAAACATGGATGTCCGGGTTCGATCTCAGGCTGCGACAGGTTCTTTTTCAAATCAAGTATTTGTTTCTTGCGTGATTGGGAAATGCAGTTTTTACAGAGGCTGTGTGTTATACAGTTTGATGTTGGGGAAAATTAATTTTTCTCACTTCAGCCTTAAACCTCTCACTTGTGAAGTAAATGTTCTATCCACTATTTTATTTGCTTAAAGAATTTTTTTATAACACTGTACAACTAGATTTTATTTAATTTAAATGGCACCGCAAATAATCCATTGTTGGTTTTTGGTTTCAGATAGTGCCTTTAAGCAACAGAGACTACCAGCATGGCAACCAATTCTCACTGCAGGAACTGTTCTACCTTCCTTTTTTATCATAGGAATAGCCTTTATTCCAGTAGGTATTGGATTGCTTTATTTCTCCGATGAAGTTAAAGAGGTCACAATTGATTATACAAATTGTAATAGAACCATTGAAAATGGTAACAGTTTTACTTATACAGATGAAATATGTGCAAATGTTATTAAAAATGATAGTAAAGCGGATTGCTTCTGCAGAATTCGATTTAATCTTACAAAGGATTTTGAGGTAAAATTATTTATAATACAAAACTTTATTCATACATTTTCATTTACTGCTTGTCCTAAACCGTGCTGTCATTCAGTATGTCCTTGTCGTAACTTCTCACCGAACTGGTTCCCGGTAAATTGATGCAAAGCAGAAGGTCTAAAACAATTTGATTTAATATTAAATGACCTAAACCCAGATGATTTAAAATATATTTGGTCTAAATACATTTGATATAATTACAATGGATCTTAAATACATTTGTTCTAAAACGTTGCAACATTATAAAATATAAAAATAATAAAAAAAAACTTAAATAATATACTAAACCTTTGCGATCTGGAGAAAAATAAAAAAAACCATATACCTTTTTTAGTTTAAAAGTAATTAGAATACAGTGCAACCTCTTTAATCCGAACACCTAGTTGTCAGACCTTGTTCGGATTAACGAATATACAATGAAACACCTCTTACACATTTTTAGACCTTTAGATCTATGTATGTATATTGATTTTTGTACATTTAAATGCATTATCAAACTACATATGGGAGACTCGGGCCGCGCTGCAGGTCTCTTCCTGCCAGCTTTCGGATTACAGAGGCGGCGTTCGAACTATCTCTCGCATCACGATTTGCGTTCGGATTAGCGTGGGTTCGGATTATCGAGGTTGCACTGTAATTGTTTTTAGAACAAATGTAATTTAGACCGATGTCCTTTTAGGTCCGATGCACTATAGGCAAAGATTTTAGATAAAATGTATTTAGATCAATTTGATATTAGACTACTGGCTAGTTTTTTCACCAAGTTGAAAGTAGGTAGCTACTTATTGATGAAACTGTAGGGCTATTGTTTGTTAATCTAAGAAAACCTACATGTAACTTTACTCAGAGGTGAAAAGATCAGCCCTTAATGTTTTAGATTAAGTATTTTTAGACCAGTTTTCCTGGAAGTGTCCTAAAAATGGACCTGCAAATTCAAGATATTTATACTGTTAATTGGAATTTTGTGGTAACGAGAAATTAATATAAGCACAATATGTACTAAATCATATTAAAAATCTAGAGACATAAATGCAATAGGAATTTCTGCAATTTTACTTGAGAACAAGGAAAATTTAAAACTGTAAAGGGTACTTTTACCATTTTTTTAAAGGTACATTGTACATACTGGTAATAATGTTTAAATTATTTAAAAATTTAACTAAATTTTTATGGTTATAGTACAGTATTGCAGTATTTTGCTCAGAATTTTCCGAATATTTCAATTTTTGCAAATAGAATATTTTTTAGGGCAAAGTGTATATGTATTATGGTTTAAGCAACTACTACCAAAATCACAGGAGATATGTAAAATCAAGAGATGATAAACAGTTATTGGGGCACTTGGATTCTGATCCATCAACTGATTGTTTGCCATTTGCTTATGTTAATCTGTCAAATAGTTCTAGAATGCCAATAGCTCCATGTGGGGCCATTGCCAACTCAATGTTTAATGGTAAGGATTTAAAAACTCTTAAATTTATACATTTTTAACTTTCTCCCCATTTGTATTTTGCTTTTTTTATTATTTAGAATATAAAGTAAATATTTTTAAGCTAGTTATTATTTTTGTCACTTTCAGAATTCAGATTAAGATATTGGTATACAATCGTTTGTATTTCAACCAAATTGGGCTTGCCTGTAAAAAAAATACATAAATAAATACATTTTTATTTTAGACAAGCTATCTTTATTAATGCAGTCTGGTGATAAAACAACCGAGGTTCCTCTCCTTAAAACTGGGATTGCATGGGAATCCGATAAAAAAATTAAATTCCGGAACCCTGGAGACAATCTAACAGAAGCCTTTAAGAATTTTCACAGACCCAAAGCTTGGAAGGTTGACATTTGGGACCTCGATAAGGAAGATCCAAATAATAATGGCTTCGAAAATGAAGATTTTATTGTTTGGATGCGTACGGCAGCTCTACCAACCTTCAGGAAGCTATATCGTAGAATCGATCATAACAAAATAGGGTTCACCAGTGGTTTAAGAAGTGGAGAGTATATACTGGTTGTTCATTATAGTAAGTAAATAACATACATGTGTAAGAAAAGGAAAATCAACCACTGTCTTTACATCCATTTTACTTTATAAAAAGTATACCTCGAACTTATTAATTTGATTTCCATATTCTATCTGCTTGCCCATGTAGAAATAGTTGGGTCCTTTGCATTAAGCTGGATTTATAAACTACGTTCAATTGGCGTTCGTTTCACGCTCAGTTCGAGTTGGTGAGTTCGCGCTGGAACCAATTTATAAAGTCATTGGCCGTTCGTTCGTCGCTGCGAATTTTGAAATTTGATTAGACAAGACATAACCACAAATTCCACAAAATAAATTATATTTCGTTGTTATTTTGTTATTATATTTGTAGTTGGTGTTGCTTATAAAATAATTATAAATCCATTATAATATTGTATCCAAAACAAACCTACCATGTAATTTTGTGGTCAAATAATCACATACGTGTTTTTCATTGGCTCGACGTTCGCGTCAAACGTTGGCGAACGGCGAACATAAAAGTTGGTCATCTCTCGGCGTCAACTGAGCACGAACGTCAGCAAACGAATTTGATAAATGACAGTGCACGTTCTGCTTTGTTTATGTTGAACTTGAACTGAGGGTGAACTGAACGAAGTTTATAAATCCAGCTTCTCTTAAGGCCAAACTTTTTTCGTTTTTTATGTTATTTTATTTTTATTTGTGATTATCGCGCTAATCTGGAGGGACAAAGTTTCTACAGTTGCATATAAAAAGTTACCTCGACAACGGATATTTGGAGTGCGAACGTGTTTTAAGCCTGCCCATGTAAAAACTATTTAGCCCCTTTACCCCTGCCTATGTAAAAGTATTTGTTCCCTCTACTCCGTATGCAGGTACAAATATTTGGTCTCTTTTCCTCTTAGGCCTGTACATGTAAAAATATACTTAGGTAGAGGCCTCCGTAATTATTCACGTAATTACGACTTGAATTACATTGTAACCCACTCATAGACTTTCGTCAAATGAAAAGCAGCCAGAATATCCGTATCTCCAATTATTTGGTTAAAACACGACAACATAAAAAAGGAGAAAACTTATTTTTCTAACCTAAACCTAGTACTCGCTTCGGCGGTACATATACTAAAATTGGAACAGAGAAGATTAGCATGGCCCCTGCGCAAGGATGACACGCAAAATCCTGAAGCGTTCCACATATTTAAATAATAAAAAAAATATATAAAAAATATGTAAATAAATAAAAATGTAAATGGGTTTTTAATTAGTGTTGGAGTTGTTCACGTTATTATTTGCATTTAGTTTATTTTTTAAACAAAAAATCTGATTCATTAATTATTTTTCAGTGTATAATTATATTAAAAAAAATTGTTTCTAAAAAATAAATACTTCGTTTTTGTGAATATTCTTTAAAAATTCATTACACGTTTAACCATGCATTCATGCATTTTTCATTTATATATAAATTTTAACATGCATAATGAATACTTATTTCAAATAACAAATTCTTATATGAATTTTTATACAGATATATTTTATCAATTCAAAAAATGTTTACAAATTGTACACTTAGGTATATTGGATATTTTTATAACGTGTATAATTTTTCTATTCTAATCTAAAAAATAGAAATTCTGCAAAATCCTTAAAATATTGCAGGAGCCAATGGTGGAAGGCATTTTAATTGTTCAGATTGTTTCACTAAAATAAAAAATGTATTGAAAGTTAAATTACCAGCACATGTGTTTATTAAAAATATTTATAACTTTTATGTGTTACCCTAATTTAGTTTAATAAGTTTAGGAAAACGATAATAAATTATGTTAATATGTATTTTTATGAAATGAACTCTTCATTATCGGGTTAGTTTTATTAAGAAAATAAATTTAAAATTAGTTTTGTTCGTTCAATAAATTTAATTCCACAACTTTAGACCTGTTTTGACTAAAAACTTGTTGACTTATTGTATTGCCTGTCGGAGTATTTGGTTATATAGTTGGTTGACGAAACACATTGTATTTTGCTATCAAGAGCCTCCCAGCAGTTTTTTATGCATTTCCTTTATTTTTTAATTTAAAAGCATTTTAGATGAAATTCAAAAAGTAAATCTATTTCAAATACACATTAATAATATTACATATGTATACTCTACATTAATGATGTAATTTGGGTTCCACTGACAATTACAGTGACAGTAGACTTGTTTATTTATTATTATATTATTTAGCTTTTTTTTTGAGGGCGTTTTGTTTCTTTAAACAATTTTCATTAATAAAAAAACAGTAAACATATATGTAAAATTTAATAACAGAATAGTTTGTTTTTGTTAGGTTAAAAGTTAACTGTCATTGGAATAAAAATTATTTTATCTGATTTACTCTGAAATGTACATATTTACTAATGGTATTGTCGTTTTCAGATTATGACGTGAGTACTTTTCATGGTTCCAAAAGAATGATTTTAAGCACGACTTCTTTACTTGGTGGAAAAAATCCGTTCTTAGGAATTGCTTACATTGTAGTTGGATGTATATGTCTTCTGTTGGGTATAGCGTTATTATTTATCCATATAAAATGTGGCAAAAGGTAAGCAATATAAAAATATAAAATCGTTAATAAATCTATTGTGTCTTTATTTTCTCTATTCTTCATAGAGCACCCTGTATATGTTATAAGCAAGGCAAGGTATGTTTCATAATGAAACTTTTTATACCTAATATTTAGCATTAATCTAAGTTCTATTTCTGACACGCGCGATTTGAAAATATTAAGTTGATTTATTGAATATAATCATGACCTATATTGTAGACATATTGTATAGAGTAAAGGAAAGGACAAAAATTGTCCCTAAAAACTTACACCATACCAGGATACCCATAGACATATTATCTAAGATAGTCATGCCCTTCACACTATTTAATCAATAATGCACCTTTTTGTCCGCATCATATAACAGACAGGGAAAGGAGTATCATACGGCGTACATAAACGTAGTGTTTTGGCAGGGTTTATTTAAAAATTACTTATTAATCAAACATATACCTGTTCAATAGGTGTTCAGATTCAAAGGTAAATTTAAAGAAATAATTTACAATATGTACAGGTTATTCAAAAAATCGTTCTGTATATTTTCTTATAAATTAAAATAACAGCTAAAATTGGAGAAACAGTTTTGTTAGTATTTAAAACGATTAAAAAACTACTATAAAATACATTTAACTGATAATAACTGGCATTAGGAATGCAAATATACTTAATGTAATTTGTAATTCGTTGATGTGAAAATGCTATATTGCGATTTTGTTATTCTAGTATCATTGTTTAAAAAATACATGAATTGCAAATAAAAATCTTAAGCTATTTAATATTGTTTTTACACCAGTCTGACAATACCGATGTAAAACATAACATTCTTATTACAAATATTTTGGCACACTACACATTTCCTGGCCATCCTGAATATCCTTATTAAACAGTTCAATGTCCAAATTATTCCCGAAAATATCAAAAAACCACAATAAAACTTAAGCTGTTACTTGACGCCGTCAAAAAAATGTCTTACGTTGCCAAACTTAATGGCTATGAACCAGAATGTTCAATATCCAAATACAATACATACACACAAGACGATAAATAAGTGATTATAATGAATAAAAAACTCATATCGATGCTTTCAATTCTTTATTTTTTTTTAAATAGATTATATTAAAAGGAATATTACATTTTTTATTGAACATTTAATGCAGGATGTTTGATGGAAGAGACCTGACAACATAGGAAGAGCGTACTGTTCACTATTTGGTATGTTAGATGTGGTTCTAAAGGGATTTTTAACAATTAATTTTTTTGTATATGGAAAAAAAAACGTGTTAACATCTAATATTATAAATTTTTACATTCTATAACAATATGGTGAGATGCAGTCTACCTCTTTTATATATTATCTTCAATATTTTTAAAATACCCAACATAATCTCGTGTCTTGAAGTAAATATTAAGGTAATTCTTTTTTTTATATTTTAATGCTGAAATTACGCCCACTGCGGCCCGCTTTTCGTCATCTGATTTACAAATGGATGAGCAATCCATATAACTATATATCATTGATTGACTCTTAAACGGTATCCTATTCGGTATTCGCGATTCAAATTAATTTTCGCGCGCCTGTCATTTGTCACCTATAAGTAGGATGTTTGTTTATTTACATTGCGTTTGTATTTGTATTCATGATTTTTTAACTGTTTTTAGATAATATTCTCATTATAATGTTTTCGAGTTTCATTTAGTGTTTTTTTGTGTCATCGGCATCAACTGCTCCGGTTATTAGCCTCGTGTTCTGTGTAGGCTTTGTTACTGTTTCCCAGCGCCACTTTAGGAACAGCACTGTTAATTAGTACCCAACAGTGAATGGTCGAGTGGGGAATCCTACCAAGGCATCAGAATTAATTTTAAAAAATTAAATTAAATCCCGGCCAACGGAGGGATTCGGACCTGGGACACTTGGATCCGCAGTCAGAGACAATTTTAGTTTAGTTTCCGTGCTTTCGTCATAAATATAATATCATGTATTATGACCAATTTGATGGAAATCTTCACCTGTCTGGTTGCTACACAAACATTTAGAAATATTTATTTACTAAACGCAGAACATATTTTATTATGTGGTTTAAAGGACATTTCAGATACCTAATATTTATTATTGATAAACTTAATTAAAAATCTTACCATCCTTATTCGTATATCGATGGTTTAGCGCACACATGTGTTAAGTAAGCAAAACCATCGATATTATGAAATAAATGGTGTAGTACTTTGTATACATGTAAACGGTAATAAAACTCACAATGCAGATATTGCAGTTTGATTCTAGACAATATTTTGCAAAATCTCAATAATGTGAATTTGTAGATATACATTTATCGTAAGAAACAAAATTTTACGACTTGATTTTGACATTAACACCATATAGATTACAATTTGTTGGAGCATTTTTCGCAAATTTCGCTGTTAATGATGTAACATTTTATTAACAATGTGACTAACTCCCGTAAAAGTATCTACCAAAAAGGACTAAAAACCACCTTTAGTAAATATACTTTTTAAAAACAAAATTTCGTTAGTAACAATGCCTATTTACTTCTTATTTAAATTAAATTTTGCTGTTTTGTAAATTTATGTAATATGAAATCTGTTTCCAGCAAAATAATTGATGCTTAATATTATTTATTAAAACCCCTTAATGCGGATCTGAAGTATTCAGCCCAAAGGATCATGGCGGCTTTATGTCAAAACGTTAATAAATATTTACCGCTGAAAACGAATATATTTCTTATTTTTCATAACATTGGCACTTATAAGTATATACAATTTTTCACGATACATCATGCATTTTCAAGTTTAAATATAACTATAACTTAAACTATTAACTGGTAATTACACCAACAAATAATTCTAAAAACGACGGTCCATGATGATTCACTCTCGCGGAGATGAGCGTAGAATAGAAATGTCGGAGCAATTCGGGTGACGTCGTGGAAACAATAAATTTTAATTGGTGGGTTACTTATGGTTGGAATAGACAACATGCGCTATGTGCAATGTTACATCTACGGTCTCTTTAATCTAAGGTTATTACCTTTATGTAGTGATCAACAAAATTTTTTCTATAGTAGGCTTTGGAAAAATTCACACATGTCGGAGTTAATAATTCTTTTTAAATGCCAGTTTACATTTAATTCAGAGCCTTGCGTAAGTATCACGTAATTGGCTCATACCTTCGTCTTTGTCAGTCATGGCCTACTTTAGAAACATTTTTTGTGGATCAATCTTCATTATTACTGTTTAAAATTTTAAAAATATTACCTTTACATTCTTTCATATTTGCCTTGCTATGTATCTTCTAATATTTATTTAGAAAATATTTTTTTTACAGTACTAGCGAAATGATAAATGTCAACCCAAGGACGCCATATCAGTAAGCCATGAAAAGAATTAAAAAGACAGTGTTACTTAAGTTGATGTACTTTAGTTACCTTATATTACAAACTATAAAATTATTAAAAATGGTCTTGTAAAATTGAAAATGTTTGACAGCAATTTCAAATTGATATTTGATATTCTAGAATTTTAGCATATTTATTTGGTAAATTTGTAATAGATTCATGTAAATCTTTAAACATTATTTTAATTTAATGATAAAACTACATCTGAATAATTTATAGCAAATGTAGTTTCATTATTTTTATATTGCAAAATAATTATGAATTTCTGATTTTCCTTTGATATATGTATACCCTATTTTTTAAATTATTTAATTCCAATTAAACAATTTGCCTTAATGTATTCGGACATAGAATATTTAGAAATGAGCGCAGGTAATGAAAAGTTAATAAAGTATTGTGGAAAACTAGATATGGATCTCATCTAAAATTGAAACATTCATGTATTTCTAGAATAGATAACACAAAGTGGCCTTCTATGTTAGTTTAGGGGTAATGTGGCACATTCAGAAATAAAGAATAGCCTGAATACAGAAACTAATGGTCGTGGTAAAATTGACCTTTGTCTTATTTAGGTATAGAAATAGATATGATTTGTAAATTTAATTAAATAAGTACGACATTCAAAAAAATATGGTAACACATAGGTCCATAACAAATATTGTGCTAAAAAAAAAATGCCGTTTATATGCTATGAAATATTTTACAATCTACGAAATTACCAAACATTATTCTTCTGTCAAATATTTTTATTCAGTTAGAAATAATCAATATTTAAACAGGCGTATAATATAAAATATCTTATGTTAAATCTATTATCTGCTGGTATTGAAAACTTTCAGAGTAGGAACCATATATTTCGTTGTAATTTTGGATATTTTTTTTTTTAAATACTAATAGAAATAAAATTATGTCATTCTATGTCTAAGGCATCAGATATTATGATTATAAGCTTTGCTGTCGACTTATAATGAATGACCGAATTGGGATCCCTACTTATGCATAAAATATGTCAATGGTCGATCATAACGGGTTATCACGAAATTTTGCATTTTCTTGATAAATTAAATCACTTTTACCCTTTACCAACTGAATAGGTATTTTTTAGTACTCGTAAGGGTCGTGAAAATCTGTAACGTCCCAGTATTCTTCCGAAATCATTTTCAAATTGGGCCATCTCCTCTAATTATGCTGTTTATTACCAGTACAGAATACATTTTTATATGCGAATTCAATTTAGACCACTTTTTGCGTTGTGTTATATTTTTTTAATAATTATGAAATTCATTAAATTATTGTGAATTTTATTATTTTAGTAAAATTGTTTTTCGCTATATTAATTGCAACACTTTAATTGAAAAGATTTTAGTTTTATGTAAATGTTTTGGAAATATTTTTGATAAAATTAAAAATCATAATATTAAGTGAATAAAAAAATGTTTAAATTAAACCATGAAAAAAATCACGCATATCGGAGCTGACAGTTATTCTTTTTTAAATTACAGTTGGACTTGATGTAGAGGCGTCTGGTCGAATTAGACATTCTAAATAAAATGGCTACCAGTTGGTTTTAACAGCTTATGATATGGCAACCCTGTAGGCCTGGTGATTTGACAGGGTCAATGGAATAGATAGTTATATAGATTGATCATCCATGTTTTTCAAAATAGACATAAGCTTATGCCTTGAAGTAAAAATGTAGGTAATTATTTTTTTACTTTATTATTTTCTGATTAATGAGCATTTGCGAGGCAATATGGCCACTCGCAAACGACCTGCTTTGAGCAATCTATATAACTATATATTTATCATCGACTCTGTCAATGACAACAGGCCCACAGGGTTGCCATATATCTAAACTGTCAGTTCCCACTTGTCAGCATTTTGACAGGTCGTTGGAATGCCTAATTGCTGTATTTGTCAATCATTGCCTACTTAAGAAAATTATTTAATACATTTTTTAAATTTAATTCCTTATATCGGCATTAGGATGATTAATCTTTGTAATTCATTGATTGTTGGGCGGCATTTATGGTTAACTAAAAAAAAATATAAATAAAAGCTAATTAATACTTTTTTTGGACCGTTTTTAGTTTTAAGTAGGTAACCATATTATTTAATTGTAAATTTGACACATTTTTGATAAAGAAAATATTTATGTTTGTTTTACTATTCAAACAGTCATACTTAACCGAGATTGGAAATTTTATTTTCTTTATCATACACTGTTCAAATTTGACCATTTGTGTTTTTAGTCTTGACAGTCTGTAGTTATTTTGGATAAGTCATATGGCAAAGATTCTATTATGATTAAGATTCTATTAAGGCGCAGTTGCCTGACCAATTGAACACGAGATACATAAAATTACCCAGCTATATTACTCAACTGACGAAATTTTATCGAGTTGTGTTGTAATAAATAGGACTGGGCGATTATCAAAATTAATAATCGATTATTTTCGATTAATCTAGAATAAGATGTGATCATTTTATAGGTAAGGTTACTTTTTTAATAACGTTTTCCATTCAGGTTATTCAAATAAGATTAAAGGTCTTTAGTATTTACTATTACACTACTGCTTTATCAAATGACTTGATCAAAATGATTTAGAGTTCTGTTCTATTGTGATTTTAGAAATAAAACAAGTTGTATATATTATTTTGTATATTTTATTAAAAATGATTATTAAAAGTTAATGCCTACAATATTTGTTTCATTTACAACCATTTCAAATGTGCATGACTTTCAATTTTGAGAGATCCGAGCAGGTTCATCGATGGTACCTACAGAGAAAGTCGAAAGGAATTGTGTAATAAACACAAATCTATTTCTTTTGAGAACATATTAAAGTAGATATTAAAATTTCCTTCTAACTTTACATTAAAATTCAAAAATAGAACTTGGTAAGGACTTCCGTGTGTCGAGAGAAGTATCTTAAATGGTTTGAAGCTGTATACTGACAGCCCTCCAAATTCAAAAAATCCATGGACATTGATCGGGTCGGTCTTTTCACCTTCAGATAAATTGTCAGGTAATTTTTAGCACCCAGATAACTTAGAAAG
This sequence comes from Psylliodes chrysocephalus, assembly GCA_927349885.1. Classification (NCBI taxonomy): domain Eukaryota; kingdom Metazoa; phylum Arthropoda; class Insecta; order Coleoptera; family Chrysomelidae; genus Psylliodes; species Psylliodes chrysocephalus. The sequence goes on from OV651821.1 coordinate 32,936,308, forward strand.
TCATCTTTTCACCTCTGAAAGATATCTTACCTATGAAATTCCTGATAAAGTATTTAACTGTTACATAAACATAACTACATAACCACAACATTAAAAACTACTGGATACCTACCCTACAAATTATTTCTCTTAAAAAGAGAACTTAATTAGCTGTCGGATTGTAATTCTTGGATATTATAATAATATATCCTTTAGTTGGTTATCTAAAGGTGAAAAGACGGACCCTAAATAATAGTGTTTTATCTTCTTATTCGTTTTTGTATATTTAATAATGTACATAAAGCTCCTATTCAAGTCATGACTTGATATTCTGATATGTTATTTTTTTTATCAATATTTATCATGATTTGTATATTATTTAATTTAAATCAAAGTAGATGAAACAGTTTATATCTTCAAATTTGCTTAAGCTAAACATTATAGTAGAATAAAAGCTTTCCTGTATGCACTTATTTTTTTACGTTGTCATTTAAGGTTCCCCAGACCAACGTGAATATTCTCTGCGAATCCGCGATGAAAAATTCGCAACGAACTAGTTAATACATACAATTCTAAAGCAATAAAATTCGCGCTAGTTTAAAGATGTATCACAGGTGTTTTACTCGGAGACTATTTGACGTACACCATTGAAATTTGTAGTGTAGTAGCTCAAATAGGAAGAGGTTAGCTAAAAAAAATAGATTTTTTTTTAATTCCCTCTATAAAAGGGAAGATTGTAATCGCGAAAAATTCACCCTCCAAGATTATTTCGGTTCGTCACGTCTCGGGTCCCTAGATTACGAAAAACATGTTTCCCCATTCCGACGATCTGTCTGTTGGCGCGATAACTTAAAAACGGCTTTAGAGAAAAACTTCAAATTTTGTATGCATGTAAGGCTCCTTTCTGGCTCAAAACCAGTTATACTTCCGGTCAGTTATAAACAGGATGAGCAATTTAAAAGAAACATATAAGTGCGGATTTCGACTTAATCGTACCGATTTAATCAAAAATGGACCCCATTGAATGGAAAGTGTCCTTTTGGTTTGTATAACTAGACTATTTTAAAAGCAGCCAATCATTATCGTTCAATAAAGGTGAACGTGACGAAGTATACCGGGCAGGCGCAAAGTAAGTGTTCGGGTGGGATCAAAAGGAAGATCGATGGAAAGATGAAGGTTAAAAACGGTTTTTGTATTCATTTTAAAAATGTAAGTGCTTAGGAGTTCCCTGTTTTTACATCGATGGAAGTAAAATTCTTTATCAATTTTTTGTTTAAGCAATTCGAGAAGCTATTAATGCAAGCAATTTCTAAGAAGTTTTTCAGTAGTTATTTTCTCCTTTCAAATTGTTTTATCTTGGATAAATTGGAAGTTAAAAAAAATATTCCGTCATTTGGGATATCAAATGAAAGCTCTTGAAGTACGATTTCATAAAATGTATAACACGTTCGTTTTACTTTTTCTTTTGAAAAAAAAAACGCTTCAAAGTTGTTGTCGCCTTCAGCTTATCTCCAAAAGTAAAAATCAGAAAAATTGAGAAAATCACGAACGTTGAACATAAGATGTAGCTTGAACCTAAATTATCAAAATTGCAATGCGTTAGATCACCCATACTCATCCTGCGGCACGCCAAGCTTTTATATGCGACCAGCGAAACCACAATGAAACTATTGCCAATTATTAGGAAGGTTTTAAAAGTAAGTGTTACAGCAGCGAAGCAAGCATACAGATTACCATTACGTGAGATAAAGGTTCATGGACAAGACAATACACATCCAGTCAAGGGCGGCTCCAGGGGAGGGGGGGCGTGCCTAAATCTCTACTTATTTTAAAACAATTACAGCACTATTGCCAAAGTACTTGGCCAAATTTTTTATCCCTCAGACATCGGATTAAAAAAAATAAGCCCAATGGAGTAAAAGTGGTCCTTAAATTAGGTTGAAATTAGGTAAGAATATTGACTGATCAGTTAATAAACTGAAAAAAGTGATAAACTGTTCACCTAAAGTATAACAAAGTAACGTAGACTAAATAATAAAGTTAACTTAGGGAAGGTTTAATAATAATAACAAAGCTGGGCTCTGTCACGAAATAGCGCTTATCAAAAGAGCGCCAGAATGAAATAGCGCATATCAAAATAATAATATAATAATAATACTCTCCCTAATTCACCCCCTTACGAGTGAACTTCAACGCCTGAAGTCGACTGAGCGACTTGTTTAGGGGAAGCGACGGCTATTATTATTATTTGCCGTGGCGCTCCGGGTCGAATTAAAGATGATTGATGGTGCCACCCAGCATCATCGAAAACGAAAATGCATGGCGATTTTTATAATCTGGATGTCATATCAACAGAAATTACATCATTTCTGCTGATACAGCATCCATCAAATTCTATAGAGAATCATGCAAATAAATTCACATGGTCTTCTGTAGGATTTGAAGCCGGGTGTGTCTTTACCACAAAATTGGCTCGTAGATGATGTACGTGCCGTAAACACCTATGCTATCGTAGTCGATAAAAGAAAGTCTTAACGAAATAGCTCATATCAAAAGAGCACCTGAACGAAATAGCGGGAATCAAAGGAGCGTTAGTCAAAACAGCGGCAAAACGAAATAGCGCTTTTTAAAATTGCGTCAGTCAAAATAGAACCAAAAAATTTAACATAAAATGATTAATAAAAATAAATAAACTAATTAACCTGTGCGGCCTGGGAGTGATTTGCAAAAAAATATACATAAAATGAGAAAAAAAACTAATTTACCTAACCTGTGGTTAGAACCGATAATTGGAACAATCTCTTGGGGCTGAGACAGGCCAAGATACTTCTGGGTGAATATAACCAGAAAAGATCGGAAGCCTGCATCTGCCTGAGCAAGAACAGGCTACGTATTGTAACAGGGATCCTTACCGGACATTGCCGACTAAAAGGACACCTAAGTAAACAGAGTAGTAGAGGATAATGAGTGCAGATTCTGTGAGGAGGAGGACGAAACCTCCATTCACATCCTAACTGAATGTGTAGCACTCCAGAATCCAAGGGTACTATATCTAGGAGAATATCAAATAGAAGAGGGAGATTTACCTAACTTGAAGCCACTTCAAATCCTACACTTCCTTAAGAAAATTGGATTGAAAGGGTCGTTATAGGCATTGAGACATTTCCCTAGTGCATTGGCGACAGAAGGGGGCACAATAGATCTTTTAGGTCGCAGTGTATTAACACCCCATCATTCACAACATAACATAACCTGTGGGTGAGCGATCGTTTAATTTTAAATGGCTCCAGGCGGCACAGGTTAGGTAAGTTGGTCAAGGTTTTTATTTTTCCCATATACTCACTATTTTAAAAGGCGCTGTTTTCACGAACGCTCTTTTGATACGCGCTATTTCGTTCAGTGCTATTTTTATCGGGCGCTCAAACAATAACGCTCAAATAATAGTGCTATACTAAGCGCTATTTCGTGACAGAGCCATAAAGCGGATTATTCTTTTTACAATTTTAAGAACAGGAACCTTTTAAAAAGCCTTATGTAATAGTTAAAATTTTGTCTTTGTATATATTATAATAACAAATTGATTGATAAAAATAAATCGATTATAAATTATTTGCTTTAGTAGCTACAGCCTTATAAAAAATAAACATAAACATGTTCACCTGTTTAAATTTAAAGCTATAATTAATTGCATTTATAAATATATCGTAATAATATACAAAGTATTTGTACTTTGGTTACTAAATTATTGTACCAGAAATATGACAATTTGACAAAACAAAATAAAAATATATATCATTAAATCTTTTATACTTTCTGTCAGTGATTGGAACGAGAATTAATTATATCTATAAGTATCTTAGCTTCCTCATCTTCATCTTCATCATCTGAAGATGAAATATTTGGAAAATATTGAGGAATGTTAGAACTTGAATTTAAAATATCATATAAAATATTTTCTGGATTATCCTGATCAATTTGATTTTTAGTTTTGTTTTTGGTTGCATTCGAATTTAAACTAACTACTGAATTTTTATTAAATATAGTATCACATTTTGTTTGAGCTCTGGTAGATTCTAATAAAATGTTAGAAGGTGTTTTAAAATTTGTTATATTTGCACTAAATGATGGAGAAGGTACCTGTCCAATAAAAATATCTGGAGTATCCATATCAAATTGATTTTTAGTTTTATCTTCGTATTTGGTTACTGAATTCGTATTTGCACTTACTACTGAATTTTTATTATTTGTTGATTCTAATGTATTATTAAGAATGTTAGAAGTTGGTTTAAAGTTTGATTTGTTTGAACTAAATGATGGACAAGGCACCTGTTCCATACAAATTGTTGAAGAGGGTTCCGATTTTGAATATTTTGTTGCTTGCGTGTTTTTTAATAGATCTTCTTTAATTCTCATACTACGAAAAATATTTGCTTTTTGCATTCCAACATCCTCTCTAGGCGGGGAATCCAAAATTCCAAAAAATCCGTCGTTATTATTTTTTCGCTTTTTCTGTACATTTTCTGTTTCAAACAATTTTGGGACATGCAATATTTCCTCTTTCAAATTAGTTTTAAATTCTTCTAAATGTTGTTCAATAAGATCTGACATTTCTTTATTAATATTAGGATCATCGTGTTTTACACAAATTTCTATTTGTCTCGGTTTGAGAAATCTAATGAAAGATACACCTTCTTCATAAGAAGCATGTGTAGAATAACATATGTAGTGCTCACCAGCCCCAATTTCTGACATACCATCAGTAAGGGTATCTTGGGTCCAACGAAAAGCTGATACCTTAAATATAAAAATAGATTATGATTTTTTTGTAAGCCACTACATATTAAAAAGAAATAGACTAAGAAGAGGTAGCGATCATTAGATATACAGTATAGTATGAAGCTTAAGCGTTTGCATGTGTGTGTACCGTGTGTGCACTATAGTACGTAAGAACGTCTGTGTATTATACAGGATGTCCCAGAACTCTTTTGACAAATGAAAACCCTAGACATTAGACTTAATTTTATGCCGATTTAACTAAAATTACCTTATTGAATTGAATAAAAAAAATATAATAGTACCTACTGATAAATTGATTTGAATAAAAAAAAATTATTTAGTAATACTGATTTAATTTATTCTAAGGGCCAGTCTTTTCACCTCTAAGTAAAGTTTAAAGTAACTACTTGCTGAATAAACTATAGGGCTATTGTTTGTTAATCTGTCAAGTAAACTTACATGTAACTTTACTCAGAGGTGAAAAGATCGACAACTAATATAATAAAAACATATTGATAAAATAGAAAATTAAAAAAATATATAAACAACGACGATAATATATTTAAATATTTTCAATTTTCCAAGTGATTAAATAATAATTAATATTAAAGGGAAGATGAATTGGTAGTTCTCAATTTATCTGAACTGAGGTATCGAGCAAAATCGTAGTAGCATAAAAGAAACGATTTAAATTTTAACGGAAGACCAAAAGACAATGAATAGTATTAAGAAGTTGAATTTTCAGGTTAGGTTTATGAAACATAGGCTTAGACTAAATCACGTAGATGTTCTTCACATTGCTAGCTCTGGTTTTTAAGAACCATTCCATATGTTACATTTTTATTAGGGTTTGGAAATTGTTAGAACTTCAAACTATTTCTGTAAAAATATTTAAGCCCTTTACCCTTTAGGCCTGCCCATGTAAATTATATGGGCCCTGTACCCCTTAAACCTGTCCATGTAAAAATATTTGGTGTTTTCACCCCTTACCCAGACATCACACCAAATCCTTTGGATATCTACTGAACATCCCAATATCCACTGAATGTCCAGTCCATGGTAGATATCTATTTTATATCCATGAAATGTAATTTATAGACATGCAAATGTCCATAAATAATAGTAATTATATAGCAAATTATTAAAAAATTACGCCATTGTGGCTAATAGTACCGTTCAGATATTTAAAATGATTTTTTTTAAGGTGTATTCAATATCCCATGAACATCCACTAAATATATCAAAGTCTCGGCGCGAACGCAAACCATCGTGGATATCCACTAGATGTTATTTGATTCTGCTTACTAAGTATAGATGGCGATACCACTATCGCATCTACTCATGCTCGACCCGCCGTAATTGAGTTCGATCGAAATGTGTGTCCTAATCACTCCATTAGAGACTGGAGTCGAGAATTTTCATTTATTGCTGAAGAGTCCTAATAAGTATGACTTTCTCCTTAGTGGGCAAAATCAAAGGCAGAGTGTTGAAAATATTTTGAGTGTTGAAAATATTTTTTATCTCTGCTATTTTCTTTCGACGTTATTCAATAATCAATGGTTACTTATGAACCTCTACTAAAGATAAAATATTTTGCTGAATATATCCTGGGATATAGACGGACATTTGGTTGGATATCCATATTGAATATCCACAAAATATATTCTGTGGATATCTCAGGGATTTCTTGTATTTTCTGGAAGATACCCATTAGATATTTTGCTGGATATCCATTAGGATATCTTCTATATTCTGGATATAGACGGACATTTGGATATCCATATTAGATCCACGGAATATTTCTGATATCCTGTGGATATATTGGATATCCACAAAAGATATTCTGTGGATATCTCTGAGATTTGGTGTGTTGTCTGGGTACACATGCCCACGTAATAATATTAGGCCCATTTATACCTTAAGCCTGTCCATGTTAAAATATTTGGTTCCTTTACCTCTAAGACTGCCGATTGTTACCTTAATTCACAAATATCAGCCCATTTTTTGTCAAAATTGAGATGTTTTTCGCTATCTCGTTAAACGCCTAACAAAAACCTGCAGCTGAGAAAAATATTTCTTATTACTATAAGTCATTTTAGAAAACATCGTAACTGCAACACTTGTACACTAGATTTTTTAAAACCATTTACTGCTTCAGCCTGCCCATGTAAAAATTATATTTGTTGGGGCATTTACCATTTTTATCCTAATATCAAATTCATATACAAATTCCATTCAGAATTTCATTAAAATTCATACAAAAATCGTTTCTTCACCATCCTGTGTTATTCGGGTAAGATCAAAATTTATTTCATCTTAAACCAATGATTTAGTTACCTAGACAGCAATGGCCTGAGAAAATACTCCATTCCTCGATTTGAACAGAGGCGTTTATGGAGGGGATAGGTATAGATGCCTAGAGAATCTCTCCAATTCGTGAGGGTTACACCCTGTGTCCATGTTGAGATAATTACTTTGGCAAAGTGCTCTTTTGTATTACTCAGGAATGGTTCTGGTCCTATGAACTCAGATCGATTCCTCTTTTGCGAGTAAGTCAGCTTTCTCGTTGCCCTCCATACCACAGTGTTCTGGGCACCTAGACACGCAAGGATATTCATATAGTTCCAAATTAGTTTCGAGTCAATTCAATTGGAGCTCAGGTGTCCCTTAACATGTAAACATATTTGGCCATTTAACCTCTTAAGCTCACCTGTTTAAAAATAGTTACGATCTTTACCCCTTAAGCCTGATCCATATAACCTTCTTGATCATAATATTAAATTCAGGAACAAGCTCCATTCTGGAGTTCATTATATTATCATTTTAAAAAACTTTATATAATTTGACATTTAAGAATGACAGCAATATAGAAAAAAAAAATTCTGTAATTTCATATTTGACAAGAAGGCTATCTAGTAAAATCAGTACCCACGCCTAAATAAGTGCATAAAATAAGCTCCATAAAGAAATGCATTGGATTTTAAAGATATCGATATTTAAAGCAATGAAGTTAAACCAGGGTTTTCTGTTGAAAATCATGATCAAATAAAGTCAAAACCACAAGTCAATTGGAGCTTTCGTTCTAGAGTTATCCTGTTGGCCTGCACATACATATGCACACATAGGGTGACAAACAAGGAGAAAAATGTTAAAAAAATTCTTGTCAGGGCAATATTTTGCGATGCGGCCCCATAAAGTAGGTTAGGTAAATCCGTAATAAGAAATGATAAAAAACGCACCCTTATTGTTTTAACCATCAAGTCCTGTGCATAATATATACAAGTTTTTCCAAAACCATCACAGTTTGAATGTATTGGTGTAATAAAAGCATCCAGAGTCACAGATTTATCCATTTCTGGAATAAGGGAATAAAACCTATATGCCTCTTCTCCAACATGAACTGGCATGTTCAGTTTATTAAATATTTCATTAAAAACGTATTCATACCCATACTTGGCACTTGTTCTAAGACTTATATAATAAAGCTTTCCATTATCTGTCCATTCTTTGATAATTTGAATCAATTCTTGGAGACTTTCTTCTCTTTTTGGAAAATGTAAATACTTTGTTAAGAAAAATGTGGTATCTAAATAAATAGTATCTATAATTTTCACTTTACCAAACTGATCATAAAATACATCGAATCTTTTAATATCATTTTTACTAATTCTGTAGTCTCCAGTATATAAAATTCTAGTACCATTTTCAAAAAGAAACATTACTGAACCAGGACAGTGACCAGCAGGTATTAAAGTCACTGAAATTTTTTTATTTTCTAATAAAATTGTAATTGCGATGTTTAAGTCTAGTTCTTTTACATTATTTTTAATATAAGGATGCAACCTTTTAAGAATTGCACAAGAAATCTGAGACGCGTATAAATATTTCCCTTTTTCTACCAGTTGTTCTTGAAAACAGTATAATCCCAATCCTCTCATATGATCGCTATGACAGTGAGATAAAAAATAAGCTTCAGATTCAAAATTTTCTCCATCAAATCTGTCCACACTGATATTGGGTAATTCTTGAATTTTCCCGCCAAAAGTGCTCATCCTATGATTTTAAATTTGCCGCGTCTTTTTCCGGAAATGAGCTTTTGTTTTGGCGGTCGTCGAGAAGTTGTAGGTTATTTATCCGCTAACCTATTTTCGCTCAAAATTCATTGCTGCAAAAATTTGTATTTATTATTATGAAATTCTGTTTACTCGTGTTGAAAAACAAATAATTATTTTTACTAACCTTTTCCAAATAATTCCATATTGTGTAAACTGGTGAAATTTTAACAAGGGTTCCATACACCAGCGGCCATTTGCCACCAGCAAAGTGAAGGACGACGTTAGTTTTTCACAAAGCTTGGTTAGGTTGTCATAATCTAAGATATTTTTACATGTAAGTAATTATTTGTTAAAATTTGTTATGAATAAGATTATATTAATTTCTTTTTTCTAAAAATAAATATTTAGTAAAGCGTTATTTTTGTAATTTTTGTTGTGATGTAATTATGTTTCCTTTCTTTCAATGTAATGGAGGTTTGAGGTGTGTAACAGCCACGAACTTTCAGATATGCGTTTTAGTCTTTTACGGTGAGTAATTCCCTTATCAGAAAAAAATACTATTTGGGCATATTTTTTTGTTTACACTTTTCAAAATTTGTAAACTTTGTTAACCTCAATTTTAGCATAACCTCAACTTGTCAAATAATATCGATATCGATAACCTTAAATTTTGGTTTGTGTCGAGTCCATTTTTGTTGGTGTTTAGTAATTAGTAGTAAATAATTAAATTATTGTCGTTTGTATAATTAACATAATTTGCTAAAATGAGATCAAAGACTCGTTTCAGGGTTTGTACATATTAGTTTATTTTAAAAGCATACCTACCTACCTACCTACTATTGGCCTGTCGTAAATAGCGATATAAAAATTGGGGCTATTTTTAGCTTCTACCGGTTTTATGTGTTAGCTAGGATTTCGATAAAATTATTTATGAGGTACGGGGTCCCAATAGATAAATAGTACCTCAAATAAAACTGATTTATCTGTTGTTTCTTTGTTCTCTTTACTGTTTATTGATTTGGGTTTCATATATTTGATGTTTTAACATTCTCAATTTTAAATTTTATAAAATACCTATATCTTATAGCAATTATATTTCTGCAGAATAATCTAAGTAAAGAGATATACTTACAATTTGAGATTATAACAACCATTTAAAACATTTTTAAAATGTTTGTTTATAATGTATATTTTTAATTATTAATTAAATCCATGTACCTACCCTACTTCTTATATTGTCATTTTGCTTGATATAACATATATTTTTTTTTTTTTTTGTTGAGAGCAGGTCCATGTTAATTTCTATTCAAAAAATAAAAGAGTAGGTACCTACAAAAACATAATATCAGAAAATGTCATCATTTGCACCTTCTTAATTTGTTTACCATCCCTAAGGCAAACTTAATTGACAATCCATTCTTTTGTCATATTTAAGGAAGGTGTAGAAAACATTTTATTATCTATAACTAATGATACTGAATGTAAATACTAGCACTATATTTTTATGTATGTATTTAGTTTTTTTTATACATTTATTCTTGTAATAAATAGTAGCATGTCAATTATTTAAATGTCTAGGAATATTTTTAAAACATTATTTCCATATGGTTAATATAATGGACATATCGCACACACTGTCACATTCATTATAACTTGACTAAAAATTAACACAAACCACCATTGAAAGAATAAAGAAAAGTGCATTGGAAAACTTGTTATTTATTAGATAGGTATATATCCAATAGAAGAAGAAAAACTTTAGAATTCCCAAAGGACCATCTATCAGAATCTTTTAGTCCATGTTGAATATAATTATATTTTGAAATAAGAAAAAGAAATACAGTATTAAAAAATATATGTGTGTAGTCTGGTATGGAAACAAATAAAAGATTCTGGACATTGTTAGCTTCTGATTAAGTTGTCTGGTGGCTATTTGAGGGATAATGGATATTGATGTTTGTATTTTTTTAAAATGTCTAGATAAGGTTTCATGGTTCCATTTTTGTTCTTTCATACAATAAGGAGTTTGAAATATTGTGAACTAGATTATTTGGATGCAGCATTTTTGGTAATAGTTGGCAAGCTGCTTCTCTCAGTAACTTGAAGGTTGGATAGTGTGCTTTGTCTGGATTTTAAGTACATTCATAATCTAGTAGGGGTTTGCATATAAATGTATATATTTTAGTTGAATTTTGCTTTGTTACTAAACACTAAACCTCTAACAGCTAGTTACAAGAAGGTTTATTAAAATGTATGAGCCTATTAAACTTTGATAGAGCTTGAATTTCAAATTACCACCATCTAAACATCTGCCAAAATTTATAAATGTTTAGCCAATGTTAGTACTTTTTTGACAGTACTTGTTTGTTTTTGAAAGTTTTAATTTATTGTATATGTGTTTTTATGAAAATGTTCAGAAAATGCTTGTATTGACTTTATTTGTCAAAATAAAAAAAAACTAAAACAGTATCTAGAAAATGTCCATTTATGAATACCTGCCTCAGTCTGATTCAAAACCTTTTTCTGACTGAGATATACTAGTGGATGCCACAGCTGCCTCAGTTTTGGTTGTGATGCTTACTTAACCACTTAATCTTTTGGTGTTGTCAGTCTTTAAACAGTTTCTTAGTTTAGAATGCATAAGTCCGAATTTGGAGAAAATTATTTTCAATTCTATAGATGATATTACTGCGTTCAATAGTTGTGACCCATTTCTAAAAAGTTAGGTTGTAAATTACAATCTTGTACAAAAAAAGTAAATAATTTTGTCGAAGTTCTTCCAAGCTTTGAATGTGAGGAATATTTTCTTAGTGAATATGGTGTTTCCATAAGGGAGCGTTCAAGTATTACGTAACGCAATTTTGGATATTTTTAAACCCCCCCCCCCCCTTCCCCCCATGTAACGCGCCGTAACATTTTTCTGTACCCCTCCCTACTCCTAGTAAAACGTTACGTAACCACCAAGTGACTATTTTTACCTAAAAATCAAAATTATGTCACTCCATTTCAAATTTTGAGAAAAAAAACGTATTAAAAAATGCGTGAGAGAATCTCTCTACGCGACTTTTCTGAAGGGTTAAAAAATAATAAAGTTACATAACGCGTAGTTCAAACCCCCCTCCCGCCCATGTAACGCATCGTAACGTTTTACAAAACCCCCTCTCCCCCCCCCCCCCCCCCCAAATTCGTTACGTAATACTTGAACGCTCCCTAAGAGATATTTTGTGAATTTGGCTAATAAACTACAGAACAGCTGGTTCCAAATTTTTTCTCAATGAGAACCTCTTCTAAAAACAGGAATAAATTGGCGTAGTAAATAGTAACAGTAAATAAAATAGTAAAATTAGGCTATTGAAATGTATTTTCTATTTTGAATAACAGCTCATAATGAAAAATTTAACAAAATCATAAAACAACTATGGGCAAACATTAAATAAAACTAAAGTAAATAGCTTAACACTTTACAAAAAAGATTAATACAATAATATAGAACTAGAAAAAAGCTTCAATGGTATGTGTGCCTATTTGGTGGAACAAAAATTAAAAATTTGGCTAAGGGAGCAAGGACTTTTTTTAGAGACTGTTTCTACAAGCATACACTTTGTGATGTCTTTGTCACTTGGTGCTGGTCGGTGATCTTGCAATTCTGTAACTCAAAATTATGCCTGGAGAGCCATTTCACTATCTTTAAAGCCGACAGAAAAGAAAGATTCTTTTTATTACCTGAATATTCAACGGGTTTATCCTTGTGAGCCATGTGTCTTGTTTCAAGGTGTCTACGAGCTGAAGAGGCTAGTCGCCAAATTAGTGAACGTCCACGTTCTCACAACAGTTAAGCAGTGGGACTTAGCAGACTAGTGTTTAATCATTTTTAAGTAATAAAAGTAACTTAAATTTTATTAATTTTCAAATACGTGAGCTGTATTCACAAATAAATATTTAAAGTTCCATCAATTTATAAATAAAGAAATACAAAACGGCATATCTAGACCCAGAGTTCAAGACTATGTGGGTCTTACAAATAACAAATATAATGTTACCGAAGAAGAATTAAGTACTTAGTTATAATACTACACAAAATTAATACAAATACAGTAATCTAATATCACACTATTTAAACCTAAAATGTCAACTAAGAAGAGTCCTTATGTTCTCTTTGATGCTTGGTAGATCATTGTATTGTTATAGACCATCCTATAGTATGCTTCGGTCACCTAAGCATGTTCTTATGGGCTGTGGTTCTGTAGCAGAGGTTGTTTCTGGTATTGTACCTATGGATATCATTGGCAGTAGTCAGTTGTAGGGATGAGTGTATATTATTTAGAGGCAGGTTATGAATAAAGATGCATGTCTGATTTTTAGAGAGGGACTGAATGTCTAGAATATTATTTGGATGATAAAAAAGATCAGTAGGATGACAGTTGAATTTTTTTTCTGATAGCCCTATTCTGTAGAATTTGCAAGTGTTTTAGTCTATTTTGGGAAGTTTTAGATGTAAATTGATTAGTGAATGATGTAGTCTTTCTTATGTCAGCTGAAAGGTAGTAGGCAACTCGTCCCAAAACTCCAAAGGCAGGACTAATTTTTTTACACAATTAATTTGATTTTCCCAGTTGAGCCTGGAATCTATATACAAGCCATGATATTTAATGCATTCTGTCCTAGTTAACTATTCATTGTCTATATTTATTTGAAATTGTTCCATTCAGGCTTTTTTGATATCACTAAAAAATTTGACTTGTCAGTATTCAGTGTTAATTTATGAAAGTTTAACCATTCAAGAATTTGATTTAGATTTGCCTCTATAATATTCTTTATTTCCTCTGGATGTTTTCCAAAATAGATGAGGCATGCATCATCTGCATATAGTTGCAGATAACCAGCTAATGGTAACTGAGCTATGGAGTTTATATAAATCAGGAATAACGTTAGTCCAAGAATTGAATCGGTGAGTTCGAAAACCGTCCAAAATCAGCCTTCCGAGAAAAAAAAAAAATAAAAACCTTAACGAGACACGAATATGTATGGTTTTTTGCCTAATTTCATGGGTGTAATCAACTGTACTACGTTAAAGGACAGGTATCTAGTACGATTTTTAATCTCAATGGATGAAGAGACAAATTTTTTAACAAAATGGCTATCTTACTTTAAAATGTCAAATTTTGGGCTTGTAAGGTTTTCGAACTCACCGATTCAATTGATCCCCTGGAGTACACCATATTGGAGATACCTCCATTATTTACAAAGTGTGCAGCCATTAAAATAATCTCTGAAAAGAGAATGCATTTCCCGCAATTCCATGGTCTTCCAAAATAGATAACAGTAGTGAGTGGTTAACAGTATCGAACGTCTTCTTTAAATCAAGAGTGAAACAGTAATACATGCATTGCCTTCATCAACATATCTGATGTTGGTAATCATATCTATAACTGCTGACATTGTGCTACTTTTACTATGAAATTCATATTAGCCAAAAACCATGGACAAATTTTAGTTCAAAAATGGTCTCTATATGTACTACAGGTGATATTGTTTTGGACTGTTCTCACTATTTGATCACACAAAATATTTGAATCATGCCACACAGTGTTTATTATGTCTTGAAGATCTCTTCTAAGAGCTGATTTATTCAACTTAGAACATTTATTCTATTTGAAGTTTACACTGATGAGCAAAAAAAATATATAGTGCTATATTGGGCATTTCGGAGCCACAAAAAATTCACAGTAAGCTCTGCAGCTACAGCATTAACTTACAGCTACTATTTGCGGGATGAACAGAGCGAGGTCCCACAACATGAACGAGTTACATAAAACAGCATTTTTTAATGTGTACATACAATATTTTTCTAATTTTGACTAGATTATTTATAAAACTGTTTTGGTAAAACATTAATGACATCTAGGCAACCAATATTCTCATGATATATTGTTTTTTTCTATATTTCAATTCTTGTTCTTTGTAATTATTTATATACTATTCTGTTTTTATTTTTTTCGTGTCTATTTGTTATTAGTACTATTAGACTAAATCATTATGTTATTACTATGTTAATATAATGTAAATAGTATGCTATTATGTCAACTAGGAAGGTTAAGTGTTAAGAGTAGCTGTATAGCTAACCTTCGCCTCCCTAGTGCAAATGTATGCATGCATTTGTTTTAATAAAGACGTATTATTATTACTTTCTTGTATTGTTAGTTGCATATGCATCATTTTATTGACAAATAGAAAATATTAATTTATTCTCAACGACTTGTAATGTGATTATATTGTTTGTTACAGTTATTTTGTTGAGTTATTTTGTCGTGTTTGAATTATTTTTAGCTAATTTAGAATGAAAAATAAGGACCAAAACATTATTACTAGGTTTTAAGTTTAACCAAATTCAATTTTTATATGTCAATCTGCCCTTCTTCGATATAAACTTTTAATAATGTATATTATTGATTTTAAAACCAAAAAAAGGTTTATTTTTATTTCTTTTCTTTTCGAAACTAGTGACATAATGAATTTTCCGAAACCAGTTTCATAATGTTCAACATTATGCAACTGGTTGCGTAAGATCATTTTGCACTTGCTGCGATTACAAAAAAAATGTCACTTTATATGGGCAAATTAGAAAAAATCATTTTTGGTTACAAAGTAAGATCGAGTAAAAATATAATAAAGTCATAATGGACATTTTTCTTTAGGTTTACCTTTAAAATTTAAAAATACAACAAGTTTACATCAAATTTCAAGTCCAAAGTTAAGAAATGTGAAATTATAATCACATATAATCAGCTATATCAACCTAGAGTGGTGAAAAATCCCCATGCCAATCAATAAAAAATCACTAGAAATTCATAAATTACAAATTCATTAACATGGGAACACTGGGTATAATACTTCGTTTATAGAATTTTCCTGGTTCCGATTTTGAACAATGGTTAAAACTAACCAAAACTCAACAGGTGCCATTCAGAAGACCCAACAAGTCACCATACTCAACTGTTGTGTCCAGTGTTGCCAGAATATATTTTTATAATGTACCAGATTTCACAAAAATGTACTAGATTCTATAAAATTACAAGATTTTTTTAATTATGAAGTATGGTAATTAAAGAGCGAACACAACAATTTTTAACAAAATTTTATCTCTCGACAAATTTCTGACACTATTTTATCTCTCGAGCAGTTTTTAAATAAGATTTTAATACCTTTTGATACTCTTTTATCTCTCGAACAGTTTTTACATTTTTTTTTATCGCGACCTATTTTGAAACAATATTTTATCTCTCGAGCAATTTTTACATTTCAAATGGAAACATACGCTGAAAAAAGTACTAGATTTTGTTTCGAGTGTACTAGAGTACCAGATTCTCAGAGAATGTACTAGATCTAGTACAATTGTACTAGACTGGCAACACTGGTTGTGTCTGAGCACGCCCAATATATGACTCGAGTGTAGAGCATACTTAATCAAATACGAATTAATCCCAATCTTTAAATAAAAAAATTATATCTCTATTTTTAAAACATCAAAATAAAAACGATTTAAACCAATTATTACTTTGGTGTATGAAATAAAATACAAAATACTAAAGCTTTTTACGCGTTAACAACGCACGGAGACTTTTTTGGTATTTTTTTTTTGTTCTTATTAATTAGGTTATTTTGTAAGAGTGGGAATAATCTACGTCCACGATGAATCACAAACAACTTCTTTTTTGAACAGAAATAGTGTGGCGAGCCTTAATTATATGGAAAACAGGAGGGACATTGGTTTATTTTTTTATAATACTTCTCGTTGCACATATTTATAGCATATAGTGGAGTGCCGAAGGTCTCCAATTTGGGACCCTTCCTTTTTTTTGAGATTTACATTTGGCGATCCTAAAATAAAAAAAAAACAGACTTAGGGATTGTGTGAGTTTACAAAAAGATATAGACAACATAAATGAATAGTATTCAATACAAAAAAATGTAGTAGTATTACAATAAGTAGATTGAAAAATCGTGTTATTTTTTATTATCTTATAAATTTAGTAGTCTTAGTACAATGTACAGAGGTATAAGACTTAGGTATCATTTATGTTGTGTTCTATCATGTAAAAAATATAAGTTAAGGTTGCAAATAGAATGCTGGGATTCATAGTTAGGCAAACTAGAAGTTTTACTAACATAGAATCTATAAAAATTCTTTATTATGCTCTAGTTAGACAAAAACTTGAATTTGGAGCTGAGGTATGGATGGGGGGACATCCAACTAATCTATATGAGACTGAAAAAATACAAAATAAATTTCTTATGTATTTTTATTTCAAAAAACTATATATATACCCAGACTACAATCTTGTTAGAACTGCAAACTTAAAAAAAAAAATTATAATCCTTTCCCTTCACACCAGAAGGAATATGATAATGTTGACTTTTTTATATAAAATTGTTAATTATAAAATAAACTCACCTGAGCTACTATACTTAATACGATTTAATGTACCTCCATGTATATTTAATATCCGATTGGCAAATAATATTAATACTTGCATTGATGTAGACTGGACATTACCGTTTAATATGTTCCGGAAACTTTTATTTGATTATTACTCTTAATTAATTATTCCATTGATCTTAATTAATTTTAATACTGAATAAGTTGTTATATTAATTGTAATTATCTACTGTTGTTATTATTATTATTTATGTATTATGATACTTTGGATACAAATAAATAAATATCGTTGGTATAAATAACAGGTTGATTTCATAGATTTTTTTATCAATCTTAAGTTGGCTGTTAGTCCAAAAAAAGAACAAAAAATAAATCATATCCCTTATTGTGTCTAACTCCTCTTAATGAAGAATATTTTAATGCAATAATGGCTTTATTTATGTATTTATTTATTTATTAAACGGGAAACCCCCCATCACAAAATATAAACTGTATGATATAATAATGGTTATGTCAACATAAATTTAACAAATCTAAATAAGTAATTCTAGAAAATATAGGAAACCGTCTTATCAAAAATAAAAAAATCACAATATTAATACTAGTGTACAATGACAATATTTCAGTGCCTACTGCCTATTCAATAGTGTTTATATTGCATCAAAGTACCCTTAAACACTTCAAAAAGGGTTATTAAAAACATCCAATCTATCCTCTCTATTTAAAAACTCTAGAGATCTGCCCATAAAAGAATGTCTACCATAACTTGTCCTATGAAAAATTATTTAGCGTTCTTTGTGGCACTGCAATTTTTATTTCAGACAGCAAAGATGGATATGAGATAATACCATTTAATATTTTATAAATGAGAGAAATATCATACATAATTCGTTTATGTAGGATAAGAGAATAGTCATGATCAGCAGTAAGATCCCTGTTAAACCTATTATTAATGTATCTCAAGAATTTATAACATTTTCCTTATAAAGGTATGGCGACTCATTGTTATCATCATTAATTGATAGATTCTCTTGTCTTCTTTGATAACTCGTTGCAATTTAATTTTTAATATTCCCTTGAAGGTCAATTATTTTACCATATTGAAAATTCTTTTTTTTTTCTACACCCATATGTAAATTATCTATTCTACACAAAAACTACAGAACGAAAAACTCGTTATTGTGTTCTACTAAACGAATATATTTTGTATCCATTCTAAAACAGAAGTTATACAAATTATACATTCACTAAAAAATAAAAGAGCTCCAGGAATGGATAACAAGGGCAGAATATGTTAGGGAATTGCTGAAGATATAGCTGTTCTTTTAACTTACTTGATGAATGAATCCTATAGCACGGGAGAATGTCCAATAGCATTTAAAACAGCAGTAATAATGTCCATTTATAAAACGGCAGATAAGCTAAATGTGACTATCGACTAATATCACCTCTAAGTTGGCAAAAATTTTTGAAAAATCTCTAGCACATCGAATAATTAACTATTTAAATAATTATAATATAATGGCTCCTAATCAATTCGGTTTCACTGTAGGTAAAAGTACAAAATATAGAGAATAAAATCCCAACATTATGTATATTTGTAGATGTAGCTAAAGCATTTGATACTGTTAGTCACGTTAGTCGCATAGTCGGAATTATTTGAAAGCCATTGCAGAAGAAGATTTTTCGAAAATAATAAAATGGATGGATAGCAGGTTACTTACAATAAATAACAGTAAAACTTTTTATGTTTCTTTTACTTCATATTCCAGTTACATACCTGAATATAATATGCTAACTGGTATATAAGATAACTCCGTTATCGATATCGGACAGGTACTAAAAATAAAATATATATGCGCATTTAAAAACTAAGATTTGTGGCTTATACTAGAAACAACACAAAGATATATTCTTCAAATGTTATTTAAAAAATCTAGATTATTCCCCACGGAACTTTTATATCAGGAAATAGGCGTAAATGATATATGACAATTGTTTTTTCTGAACACTCTATAGACAGCATTCAAACAAAAGGAAATTAAGAAATATCGACCATGACTATGACACAAGATATAAAAAAATTCAAACTACGTACCTAGAAATCAAATACATACTTACATTGAAACACACCTGTATAAAAAAAGTATATAAATATAAAAATAATTATTTAATAAGTATTAAAATTTGAATGAATTATTGTATTATTAATTAGCTGTAATTAGCATTAAGTATACGCATAGGCTAGACCTTCTGTGTGTTTCTCATTATTTATTAACACTATGTTGTTTTTGCGAAAACACATCTGTAATTTTTTTGCTGTTGCATAATAAATAATATTACTTTTTAATATTTTTAATTCTAATAAGGACAGTATACAGATATCAAATCCACCAATTACGGTTTATATTTGATGACCATGTTACTATTATTTTTTAACATTTTTAAATGAGTGACAATTCTGTCAAACAAATTGTCATTATACTTTTGAGATTAAATATAATAAAAAGTGAGCGAGTCTTGTGGAAAATCGATAATCGCATTCCACAAGATATTCCTCTATATTTACAAATAATGTTTAAATTTTAATAGAACCATCTAAAACCAACTTAATTATGATAATAAAAAAGGTTGTTTCAGTAACGCACAGGCAAAGTACTACTGAAATGAAGATGAATTGAATTTTTTTTTTAAGTTAAGTTTGGAGATTTTTGATAGTGGGTTGTAGAAAAAATATACTGTACAACTTGAGTGGATTCGTATTGCACTGAGATGATTAAGCACTCCACTTACGGCGACGTGCACAAACTTCGTCTTTGAGCAGTTTGGCAATCATATCCACTTTTGTTGCACAAACTACTATTGTTAGCAGTATTAGATAGTTAGAAGTTTGAACAAAAAATTTAAATTATTAAAACAAAAATACAGCACCAAACAAATTGCAAGAATATTCATATTTATTCTTTATTGAAGAAGTGTATTTGCTGAATTATTTTTAGATTAATTGGCAATCATGCTCAAACCAAGCTAGAAAACAATGGAAGAATCTTTTGGTTTAACCTGGGAGGATTCAACCACAGTTGTTCAGACTGAAGAGGTAATTTGTGGTATTGAAAATGAAATCATCCCAGCAGAAAGCGATGAATTCGTCCAAGAGGAAATGGTTAGTGAAGAGGTGGTAGAAACTGAAAATAAAAGTGATGAAGTTGTTGAATTACAAGATGGTGTTCCAGATATACAAGAAACGCAGGTTAGTTATAGCAGAAGTAGAAGTTGGAAAGGCTTTTGCCAGTTCTCCCACTTTATACACATAAATTGACTTAGATTAAACAGACTAAAACAGTCAAATTTTTTTGTATTAGTGCATTTTAAACTTTACCACGTATAAAGTACTCTAGCAAAATGTTACTGTTCATATTTCACTGGAGGTCGAAGAAATAATTGTTAAAGTTGAAAAATTGATGTCCCATGATGTGTACTAATAAATACAGAGAATTTAAATTGTGTTGCCAAATGTCCCTTTTCAGTATCTTCTGAACTCAGGTTCTGTTTTTCATAAGAAGGCTGTGAGATTATTAGCCAAAGCTGGTTATACCTTTATTTATTGACCTCCAAATATTAAGACTGACTAGCCTATTCATATTAGAAGTAGTGAGCTTAATTCATAAACATAATTTAGGTGTATCATCTTTGCCAAGACAATACACTACTTGGCAAAACAACTTGATTCTTCCAATTCCTCACTCCATTTTGATCAGAAATTCAATTATCTATGAAAGATCCAATGATATTTATTCACCTACCCAATTCTTTAAAAATTATTAGGTCTTATTCATTATTTAGAACTAAGTTAAAAAAACGACTGTTTCAAATATCTTACTTTAACCTACAGGAGTTCTATAATGACAATATTGATAACTGATAATTGATAAAAATTGCATATTTTAAATATTCATTTTATTTCTTAACTTTTTACTCTAGATTTATTTATATTTGAATGCATGGTCAATAGATGATTGATTGATTGTGTGTTGTAGGAAAAGTGAAATAGAAAAAGAATTAGCTGTCTGTTCTTTATTTTAACAATTCTGCACAATGCTTCTCGTACCGTAATTATTATGAATCCTGGCAAATAAATAAAAAGGAAATAAATTCGTGACTGAAATCAAATGTATCAATTCCAGTGACATTCCTGTTGAACTAAATTTAAAAATAAATGAAAATATAAAAAAAATTAAATGGCTAATTATTTTGATTTTACAAAAGGAGGTACAAGAAGATGTAGGCATGGAACGGCTTATGTATCTATCCGATGGTAACGTTCTTGTTGTTAACCAGCAATCATCTGAACCTCAATTCGAAGAACTAGAGGAATGTCAAGTATCTGAAGAAATTATTACTGGAGAATGGGAAGATAATTGTGCTGAAGAAATAGGTAAATTATATAGTTAATTCATAAAAATTAATTTAATAACTTTACAATTTTCTGCTGTGTTTAGTGATAAACAAAAAAATATTTTATATTACTACTGTATCTTTTATTAATAAATATTGCAAAATATGAATACTATGAGGAGACGTTTTTATTTGACATGTCTTCAATTATCAAGCCACAAAATTTATAACAATTTTATTTAGTCATTGGTTTTTTTTTTCTAATTTTAAAAATTATTTTGAAGTTGTTGGCTCAGAGGAAGCTATAGGTACAGAAGAAATCAACCAGGAAGATTTTGACATACCTCTACCAACTGATCAAGATGAATATACAGCAGCAAGACCTTATCCCTGTGACTTTTGTAGTCGTAGATTTAGAAAGAAAGCGAATCTCATGAATCATATGGTAGCACATCAGACAGACAGACCTCATGGGTGTAATTTATGTGGTGTTCGATACATAAGAAAATGTGATTTGATGAATCATCTGAAGGTAAGAGATTGAATGCAATATTTTATACCTGTACTTTAGAACTAAAATTGTAATATCCATTTTACATTCAGAGGAAAGAGTTTTGTAGGGTACTATAGTCTGTTTCACTGCAGGCTTGCAGTACATTAGGGACATGTGTTTATATTTGGTGAGGCAGGAGAATAATACTTTATGAACTAAATATTTTTTTAAATAATATAATATGCTTAAAAGAGAATAGTTGGGTACAGTTTTTTGGACTTTGTCAATAAAATAAATAAATTTTAATCTGTGTTCTTAAATTATAAATATTTTATCAGATGACAAAAAGCCAGCGGAAAGGGGTGTAGATTATTATAGAACTTCAATGTCTGAAGAAATTCAAATTTAAATTAGTTACACAGCATATCTCTATCTTGTGTGACCGTGCACCTCTCTAATTATGATTTTTTTATGACAATTTAAAATCTTACCATGGCCAGATCTCATGAATTAAGGATTATATCATAAAATGCTTAAAACTGCCTCTAGTATGCAAAGGGTGAATTTAAATAACAAAATACGGATCTCATCCCATCAACCCCTTATTTGCCACCTACCTAAAAAAAAAAACCTCAATACATCAGTGGAAAGCTAGTAAAAATGCTTTTCAATGATATAAGTTGTACACTCAATAGTACATAATAATTAAAAACCTATTGCTTGCTTGTTTGGGATTCTATCACTGCGGATTTTACATCCATTAATCTATCTTTTTAGTCGTTATTTTGATTTTACAATGTTATTGTCTTGCATCTAGTTCCTACAGGTTAAAATTTGTATTTAATAATAATTCGCAAAACCTATTTAAAAGAAGATGGAATGTGTATGTTAATTAAATATTTCTGGTCCAGGAGTACAAACTAAATTGTTTTTATTAGGTTTTATTTTTCACATATTTTTGGTTCATGAGATATAGGCTATAGGTTAATAAATTGTTAAATTGTCACACTATTTGTTTTAGACATACTAGAAAATAGAACTAGATATTATAAAAACAAAATTATAAAATCGCGCCTCTTTTACTCAATAAAACCATTTTTTTTTCTTAGTTAAAGTCAGCATTTTTTGTATATATGTATACAGGATGTCCGAAAATTGCATGTACATGGAGCTGTCACAGATGCATGTGCTCAAAATAAGTTGATTTAACCAAACGTATCTACCTATATACCAATTTGCTTCGTTTGGCCACTAGAGGTCAACATACTGAAATAAAAATATCTGTTTGTCTTTAATCTCCAGAATTCAGCATCTTTGTTATATGCTATATTAGTGTGACATAATTTGTGTTTCAATAACAGTTGACTTTTATTTAAAACAAACCAATCTGTTATTGATTAACAAACGATTTTATTTTTTTAATATTGTTTGCAGGTCGAGTATTTTAAAGGTATGTAGTCAAATAATAGAAATAAAATGTTAATGAATGTCTATAACCTCTGTCATTTGTCACTGGAGTGCAAATTATGTCATGTATATTAGGGTTTCCTAAATTAAATAAAAATCTATCAATCCCTAATATAGTGTATAATATATGGGTCATAACATTAGACCCCCAAACATAGCTTTTAACCCCATAACACTTACATTATTTATTGTTGGTAATTCTGCTCTGGTTCTGTACGGACGACTCCAGAACCATTTACGTTCTCATAACACGTTGTTGAAATTATCAATAAATTAATTTAGAATCAATAACTCAGGCTCCATTCATATTGTTAGTTAACATCAAATAAAGTTAACAATGTTAGTCTTGATGTTTTAAGGTTTATACAAATGTTTATTTGTATCTACCTGATGAAGGCCATGGTTTTGCAAAGCACCTGAATTTAATAAAATTAAATTTTACATATTGCTGTGGTCGTCCCATTCTTAACCCCATGTTTAATAAGTACACCATTCCCAGTCTTTTTATTTATATATTTGACAGATTAAGCCACTACAAAACAGGTTTATAACAATTTGATTTAAACATAGGTTACGATACTAATTATAAAGAATTATCCACAAAAAATGTTTTTAAAGGCAGAGTTACAAGTCATGAAGAATTAAATCCAATTTTTTGTGGTTCACCCTATACCTATTTAAAAACACACTTCACTTTCAGATACGAATTTTGTGATTTATGAAAATATGAAAACATTTTTATTTCAGATTCATGCTTATATACCAGAAGGAGATGGCCTCGATGATGAAGATATCCAAACTACAGATGATTTTGTTGAAGAAAAGAAAAAAAAAGGGAAACCAGTTGGAAAGAAGAGAAAAAAGAAAATCAAAGAAGAATTTGTTGAATCGTATGAAGATCTTGGTAAGTGCAGACAACTTAGTTTTAACTTTTTATGATATTCATTTTATAAAATACAAATATTTATGGATACATTTAGTGATTAGAGTAAAAAAAAAACTATAAAAATTATAATAATTTTAGAAGCAGTAATTAAATTCATAAAAACGGTATGACCGCAGGTAATAACATTACTGGCGAGTCAATACATAAATACTAAATAATATACCATGTAAAAAATATAATTTAAGCAATTTCATATTTCTTTTTAGGAATTACTTATTAATCTTAACATATATGTATGTATTTTAGGAGCTTCTAGTTCCAGAACATATAATTATGTTGATGAAGACATGAAACTAATGGAACAGATGTCAAATAATGTCAAGCATGACTACAATTACATTCAAGAGGAAGATCAGCAGCCTATCGAAACTCGATATCCTGTTACTGATCCCAGAAAACCCTTCGTCTGTCAACATTGTGGTGTTGGGTTTGCCAGAGAAAAAGCTATGATGTCTCATATAAGGTATGCCATTTTCTTTCCATTTGTATTATTACCATATCCATGAAACCAGTTTTATTTAGATTTCTTAATATTGATATGACCCGTTTCATCATTGTATACTATATTGTTTTCACTAACAGGAGAGAGTATTAACTAATTATGTATGGAAACTACAAAACGAGTAGCTCAAAAATGTAATGTTATTCTGTATCTACTTATCTACGGAGACCTGGTGTAATGATGATAATATCAATATATTTTGTTTTCATGGATACCATCAGGCTGCATTCTTTAATAGGACTGATAAGGATAATGGTGGTGTCTTGATACTTGTAAAAAAATCTTTGTTGTATGATATACCGCGATTTATTAGTGACAAAAGTGAAGAATTAAATTTTGAATGTTGTTCAATTACGTTTAGTTTAAATGGACTTGGGTATTGTTTGTTAACTATTTATCGGGCCCCAACAGGTAATCTTGATACGTTTTTTAATAAGATGTATATGTTTCTTAATTATTGTTTTAGTCATTTCAAATGTATCATCATTTGTGGAGATTTCAATATTGATTTTTCAAAAGATTCACGAGAAAAAGTTTTATTAGTTGATTTGATGGAGTGTTTTAACTTGCGTTGTTTAAATAGAGAACCAACTAGAATTTGTACTGACAAAAACGGTAAAACGTCGCGTACTAAAATTGATTATTTTCTCACAAACTACCTTTCTACATATATACGGAAACCGTAGACCTCTGTATTGGAGATCACCTAGCAATTGACGTGTCATTAAATTATATAAAGGAAAAATGTTATGTAACTGATATCAATGAAAAAATACATTTTAGAGACTTATCAGAGGCGAATTTACTTAATCTGCAGCAAAAAATAAGTTCTGAAAATTTTGATTCTGTGTATGAATATTTTGATAACATAAATCTTGCCTATGAAACATTCTTAAATATTCTAAATTACTATATAGAAGTAAATTGTCCGGTTGTCACAACAGCTGTAAAGACAAATAAAAAAAATAACTGGATAACTCCAGATATTTTGAGGATGGGAGCTGATATAAGAAATTTATTTTGGTTAGTAAAAAATTCTAATGATGTGAATATACATATTAGATACAAAGAAGCAAAGAGACAATATGTCAATAATATAAATGGAGCAAAAAGATCACATTTTCAAAAGGGATTGCACAATAAAACTTTTCAGCAAAAACAAAAATATATATGGAAACAGGTAAATCACCAAGATGGTAAAACATCAAAAGGTTCTCAAATTAAACAAATTAAAAAAAGCACTACAGTCACATTTCAATGATTTGAATTTTAAAATTTTTATTGCATCATGTGTCTCTCAGACCGTTTACTTCTCTCCTGTTGATCATCGTGATGTAATTGAAGTTATTCACTTATTAAAAAATGTTAACTCTATGGGCATTGACTGCATTTCCACAAAGATAATAAAATGTATTAGTCATCACATCTCTCAAATTTTAGCAGACTTAATCAATCAGTCTATTCAGCTAGGTATTTTCCCAGATTATCTGAAAGTAGGATATGTAACTCCTATCTTTAAAAAAGGTGATAATAATTTAATTGATAATTATTACAGTGCCTACAATCTTAAGCAACATCTTTGAAAAGTGTGTCCACAAAAAAATGCTAATATTTCTTAAAAAATATGAAATAATATGCAAAAATCAAAATGGATTCCTTCCAGAAAAATCTACTGAAAGTGCAGCAATAGATCTTTTTAATTTCATACATACTTCTATCGATCAAAAGTTGTTTGTGGGTGCGCTTTTCTTTGATTTGTCAAAGGCGTTTGATTCAATCAACTTAGATGTCGCTATTCAAAAATTGGAAGGGCTTGGTTTTAGAGGTAACTTTTTGTCTTGGTTGTCATCTTATATAAATAACAGACAGATCTATGTCAAAGTCGGAAATTGTAAATCTGAACTAGAAAGTGTTGATATGGGTGTGCCTCAGGGATCAATTTTAGGACCTCTAATTTTTCTAAGCTACATAAATGATATGCCTAATCATATTAACTCAGAAAACATAATTTTATATGCAGATGATACAACAATTGCCACCAACGCACAATCAGTAGATTAATTAATTAGTAAATTAAATATTTTATCTAATGAGTTTACATCATGGTGTTTTAGAAATTCTTTAATTGTTAATTCAAACAAAACCGTTTGCCTTCAGTTCTACTCCAGAAATCAAATTACCCAGAATTGTAAAGTAAATGTCAATAATGCAGAAATTATGCTCTCAGATGTTACAAAATTTTTGGGCATACATATTGATAGCAATATGGGTTGGGATAGCCAAATATCTAATGTTTGTAAAAAATTAAACAGCGCATTCTATGCAATACTAAAATTAAAATCAATATTTATCCAAGAGCAACTGCTTAATGTCTACTATGCTTTAGCATATTCTCATATATCATACAACATTATTCTTTGGGGTGATGCAGTCAATGCATCTAAAGTATTTATCTTACAGAAAAGAATAATCCGGCTTATTTTTAATCTAGAATTAATGCAAACTTGTAAATATAACTTCAAAAAATTTAAAATATTAACATTTCCCTGTATTTACATTTATAAAACGTTGCTATATGCTAAACGCAACATACACCAATTTTTACAAAATTCAAATTATCATGAATACTCAACTAGGAATGCAAATTTATTCAGAACACCAAGACATTCAACAGCATTATTTGAGAAATCGCCTGAATTTGTTGGAATTAAATTTTTTAATCAACTCCCTGATTTCATTAAATCTGAAAAGAAATATGAACCTTTTAAAAGAAAACTTAAAAACTAATGTATACTGTACCTATATTTATTTGTATTTTAATATTTTTTATTCATATATATTATGACTTATCCTATATCATGTAACATGATCCTAAAGGACAAATAAACTATTATTATTATTATCAATCTGTATATTTCAGAAATAATTGACCCATTTTTTATCCTTGCTTCTTTTTTTTTAACATTAGCATCAAAACGTAGTGATTTTGTACTTATTTTCTTTTTAACGTTCAAGAATGCATTCGGAAGGTGACAGCCCTTTTGAGTGTCAAAAATGCGGCGAAATGTTTTGGGATCTGATGCAAATGAAGGCGCACAATAAGGAAAAGCATGGAGATGTGGACGATTACGAAGATGATGATGATGAAGATTATTCTGAAGAGGATACTAAATATGGAACCTACTATTGTTCAACTTGTGGCCTCTCTTTCCATAGGTGAGTCATGGTAAAAATACTAGAAACATCAAAATATGTTTACATTATAGATACTTGTGGGAATGTTACAGAATAAATTAGATTGGTATATATTAGTTCTGTAACAAATGCTTATATAGCTAAATAATAATAAAATATATTTTTCATTATATTTATTATTATTTATTATTATTTATTATTATTTATTATTATTTATTATTATTATTATTATTATTATTATTATTATTATTATATATATTTTCCGCGGTTGGTACTATTAGAACATAATTGCAATAATTACTAAAAAAATCTGATGTGTCCAACACGTGACTTTCCTATCTAGTTATTATAGGCTTTTTCCGGTTATTTTGTACAACCTATTGCAGCACCTCTGTAAATGTTTAGAGGATAAACTAAATATATACATTTTACACATACATCTACCTCGAAACATTTTTCTATAGATATTCATTGAAAACGAAAATACTGAAAAATTTAAATTTAGCACTTTTCCTACAATTTTTCCATTACGGTCCATTTTAGGAAAATCATGTATAAACAAAAATTATAGGGATCGATATCGCAAACAACTTTTAGTTCAACAATTTTCATAAAAATCGGAATTTTGCACATTTTGTCAAATTTCTCGAATACGGACCTTCTCAGGAAATTTTGACATTAAGCAAAAATTATAGATAATAATATTAGAAGTAACTTTTATTTGTACAATTTTTTTCTGCAAACATAAATAACATATATTCCATAAAATATAAAAACGGCCTCCCATAAAGTACCCCCCCAGATGTTCCGACTTTGTCCAAAATTTAATCAGTTGTCATCGGCTTCAACTACCAGGGTTATTTCGCCTCGTGTTCTGTGTAGGCTTTGTTACTGTTTCCCAGCGCCATTTTAGGAACAGCACTGTTAATTAGAACCCAACAGTGAATGGTCGAGTGGATCCACAAGCAGAGACTCTACCACTTGTTAATAATTGTGTCGTCACATCAATAGGACATATTCTGTCAACTTTAAATGTCTATAACTCACCTTTATTTGTCGTAAATAGTAAAATAATAGTAGAATCAAAGTTTTAGTAAATAAAAATTTGTTTTTAGACAAGACAATCTTCGACGGCACCAAAGAATTCACGTTAAGGAAGAATATGTAAATGAACACGAATTTGGTCATATATGTAATGTTTGTGGGGAGTCGTTTCAAGAGGCACTCGATTTGTTGGCTCATGCAGAAGTTCATGCCAGGACACATGAGTTCAGATGCATGATATGTGGAGAAGTGGCAGAGGATGAAAATTTGTTAGCAGTCCATGTGCAGGTGAGAATTTTACCAATAAACCTTTTTGTATATATCTTTTTATTACCAATTATAATTTTAGAATGACATTAGAATTTCAATGAAATTGATAGCCAATCAAATGCTGTTATTTTAAAACATTTCCATGACAACCAGAAAAATTTCCAGAAATTTTTCTCCTGGTGGGTACCCTGAACGAAATTACACTGGATTTTTTTTTTGACATTTGAGAAGCTCTTTCATGCACATGATATTACGACGCGACGTGTGATTAAAAAATTTGTCATTTCAATTGTTAAAATTTTATTTAATACCAATTATTTATAGAAATACACTATATTTATTTTAAGTAAAATAATAATTAGGGGTTTCTCGTCGACTAAACGACTTCAAATATGACTAATACGCATAACTGGCATGACCAACTTTGCAAAATTATCCCTTGCCTTCGACTCGGGATAATTTTCAAAATATTCGTGAGTTCAAAAAAAAAACATTCCTTAAAAATTTAGACATTAGTGGTATTATAAGTGAAAATTTCACACCTTTTTTAATCAGTGAAAAGCAGTTTTCTCCAGTGTCATCATGGCAACCCAGACATTTTTTTCTAGGCTGAATAAGAAACTACACTCTGGAATTATATTGAAATAATTAAATTTTTATAGTTAAATATGCCTCCTCTATTGTAGGCTAAACATGGCAAAAATCTACCTCCAAATACTTGTATGCTTTGTGGACGAAGTTGTAAAGACCGACGAACACTACTAAAACACTCTTGGGAACATTCTAAGGAAAAAGTGAGTTGAATATAAAAATTATTTTTGATGTAAATATGTCATGTACAAATACGTTCACATCATCTCGCAGGAAAAAGTTATACTGTTAAGGTTGGCATTTGCCCATACAAATCCTCCATATTTACAGAAGTTACTTTCAATATAGTTTTTGGGAAAAATATACATTCTAGCAATAATTATTTTAATATTGAAATTAGAACATGAAGTGTGTCTTATGAAACGGAGTTTTTTTATTTCTGTTACAACCCATACCACTAACACTGGAAAATAATGAAACACATCACACTTCAAAATAATTTTTTCCTTACAGCTCGGTTTAAAATAATACGGATTTTTTTTATGAAATACACAATTTATGTTGCGCGATATAGCGACAAGTTACAAAGTTAAAAATATTTTATTTTGACTATTTTGTAAAACAAAAAACCTTATTTGTCAGATAAACGGTTCCTGAGATATGGTCGGACGCCAGCCTTAAGTACAGAAATTTGCCTTCATCATTAGTTAAATGTGAAATTCGCAATTAAAGATTAAAACGTTTATTTCAGTTTTATGTATAATTCAATTTATTATTTAATTGTATCATTTTTTAGGTGTTTGCTTGTACAAAATGTGACAAAACTTTTCACAATAAAGCTCGGTTGAAACGTCATATGCTTTCTCACAGGAACAAAGTGGTGACATGTGATGTTTGTGGGGAGGAGTTTCCAGATGGCAGGTCTTTGATGAACCACAGACACAGTCACAGTAGTGTATCTGGTAGGCAATTTCCTTGCAGAGAATGCGGCAAAACTTTTGGTTCTAGGAGTTCACAACAGATTCATATTAGAATACATACAGGTAAATAAATAAATAAAAAAGATTCAAATATAAAATATATTGATATGGTAAATTAAAAAACAAGTAATAATTATACTGTACCTGATTGAAAAGATGTACGAAAGTTCCAACAAACAAATAGGGCAAAGGCGATTTTTTATTTAATATTATTTAAAAGTAATTACTTTTGATTTAGTTCCATTTTATTGTCTAAGTTGTCTAAATCATTAAAATAAAGAAAACAACAATTGTGAATACCCTGAGAAAAAAATTGTACTCAATCAATTTATTAAAAAAAGTAAAATATTTTGAAGAAAAATATATAAAATAAAATAAATTTTAATATAGAACAATTTTTAATAAAAAAATGTAACAATGCAGTAATTCAAATTGTAATCCAGGAAATTAAAAAAAGTCTCAATTTAGCATAATTAAATATTTAATATATATTTTTAAAAAGACCTCCAAGTTAACGTCTCTAAGAGGTGTGTCTCTAGATCTCTCCATTTTTTTAGTCGCCTCTTACGAAAGTGGCAATTTGGTGGGCTTCTACCACTTCGATAGTCAAGGCCCTAGGTGGAGCTATTCTGGCCGACCATTCCACAGGGCGATATACACTAGCATTGCCTTGGTGCTTCTGTTATGAATTTATTTTAGATTTCAATCAAAAAATTATAATGGAAATCAATATATTAAAAAAAATAGGGTGGGTAAATTATGCCTATTTTATGACTGCAGAAAAAAATTGTATGTGTAATTTGGAATTACAATACTTAAGAAGCGAGATTTCCATATACTGTAATGTCAGTGACTACTTTTTCTTTTTTTATTAAGTATTGTAATTCCAAATTACACATACACCTGATTTTACTTGGGAAATCAAATTTAAGGCCATGTAAAAACAATGGTCTATTTTAATTTATTTTGAAGGTTTTATTTTTGTATCTGGAATTATGACAAGAATTGTGAACCAGACTTCTGAATTATTAATGAAGTATTTATACCCAGGTACCATTTTATTATTATGTAACTCCTAATGGATTTGCATTAGTTCATTTTTAAAAGTTTGAGACCACTGATATATTTTAAAATATTCTAATTAAATTTAGGAATTTTTATTTATTAAAAATTTACACTTTCATTTTAACTTTTATGCAGGTGAGAGACCTTATGGATGCCGGTTTTGTTGGAAAGCTTTTGCTGATGGAGGAACTCTTAGAAAACACGAACGTATTCATACTGGAGAAAAACCATATGCTTGTGCAGTCTGTCCACGGGCATTTAATCAGCGAGTCGTATTACGAGAGCACATACGGTCCCATCATTCAGCACCAGATCCTAAATATGCCAACAGGTAATTATTACTCTAATACCTTACTAATTTACAAAGCATTTTTTAATTTACCCATATTTAAAACGCATACCAAAGAAAAATTAAAGACGCTGAGATGAAAAGAAAAAATAGATGCCCTGGTCAGGGATCAAACCTGGATCTCCTAGTTTACACCTTATGGAAAATTTAGGGACTTCAGATTCATTATCACATTTACAAATGCATACTTCAGTTTTCGGATCTTTAACTGATATTCTTTCTTTCTTTCTTTCTTTCTTTCTTTCTTTCTTTCTTTCTTTCTTTCTTTCTTTCTTTCTTTCTTTCTTTCTTTCTTTCTTTCTTTCTTTCTTTCTTTCTTTCTTTCTTTCTTTCTTTCTTACATACATGAAAACTATTCTAGTGTGTCTTTCAAACCGATGCAGCATTGGTGGTTTTCATCTGGATTTAAAGGCTTAGGCGGACAGTGTAATATTTCTCCAAGGTTACACAGACATTAAAAATGAAACTGTGTCTAAAAATGGCAGTGTGATAAATAAGCATGTCTCTTATGTTGATGTTCAATATTGAAATTTATCATCAAGATAGGGAGGCAACAAGCAACAATCTCCTTTGATTATTCTATGCACTATACCTATCCTACCCACTGACCTTCATATTAAACTGGATGGCTATATATCATGAGCCCCATTCCAGAGATAAGGGACATAAAGATTGGAAACGCAACGATGGCGTCATCTACAGATCTACGTCGTTTGTAGAGAGACCAGTGTTGTCAAATATTTTTTTTGAGAGATCGTACGAGTAAAAAAATAGTATTTCGACAAAAAAATTGTACAATAAATACATGCATAGCATAATATAACTATAAAAAAAACTGGCATGATAATTTATTTATGTTTACAACGCAAAAAAAAACTAAAGAAAATACATGAAACTTTAAATTAACATAAGTAATCAATGACAATCACTTGAAACTGATTAAAATTTTGAATGCAAGCTTTTCTTATGCCGTGATAGTCGGTGTACAAAATTACCATGGTCAAAATCACGATAAGAAATTACGAACGGCCTATGAATCTTTGCAAGTAGTTTTTGATTTTTATTGTTTTATGTTCTGAAGTTGTTGCAGATATTTAAGGTGATTACAGCACCCTCTTATAATTTTCGGAAAAGGATATCTCAAAAAGTAATTTTTTTAGAAAATTTAAATTTGGACAAAATATCTAGAATATGCATATTTTTTAAAGTTTTAATTATTTCCAGTTTCCGAGAAAAAAAATCAAAGGGCTTTAAATTTTGAAATATCATAATGAAAATAAATGCATTCCTCAACAGCAGTATTCCTAATATAATCCTCAAATTTAAGCTCTTAATCTCTTGTTAATGATTTTTTAAAATTCGCCGAAATTAGTGGCTAAAACGCCTCGTTAAGTGCTTCTTTCTAGTGTAACGCGTCTGTAACTATCGTATCGTACACTCTGAGTCATCATTCGTTTCTTGCAATGATTTACACTAGTTTACACCAGTTTAAACCAGAAAATAGTACTTAACAAGGCGTTTTAGCCAATAATTTCGGCGAATTTTAAAAAATCATTAACAAAAGATTAAGAGCTTAAATTTAGGGATTATATTAAGAATAATGCTGTTGAGGAATGCATTTATTTTCATTATGATTTTTCAAAATTTAAAGCCCTTTGATTATTTTTCTCGGAAACTGGAGGGAATTAAAATTTTAAAATATATACATGTTCTAGATATTATTGCCTAATATATTTTGCCAAAATTTTAATTTTTTAAAAAATTACTTTTTGAGATATTCTTGTTTGAAAATTATAAGGGGGTGCTGTAATCACCTTAAATAAACCTACTAAAAAAGTGAAGATCGTATTTTTACATACGATCTCACTGATGCAATCGTACATCGCCATCGTACAGAGAGTTAAAAAATCGTATAAATACGATTTAAATCGTATGGTTGGCAACACTGAGACAGACAGTAGACGTGGACAGCAGTGGACAGTTTGTAAAAATAAATGTCAGTTTTATGTATATCGAAGAATCCTGAATTTAAATTTAAAATTTTGGGTTCATGATTGTTTTATCATCTAGATGAACTAAGCGAAATAGTTGTGGCTGTTTTTGTGTGCAATTTAAGGACAGTAATTATATTTTGTAATATTACAATAAGTCGGAGAACGTATTGCATTAGTAACACATGCCACATGAACAAATTTAACAACCCCAATGTGGCTTGAAAACGTTAGAAAGAAGATTTGATATAGGAAGAAAAATATAAATTTAAAAATATTTGTCATGAATATAGATTTACAATAATTAATCGATAATAGACTGTAAGTGTAGTATTCTTTTTAATAAATAAGTTAGCGTAATTACATTGTTTAAGTTTATTTACAAGAACATGAGAGTGCAGTCGATATTTATGCAACCTTTATTATCAGGTTTTTGAATTTCCCGCTGTGTTGTTTGATATAGATGAAAACGCCACATAGTGGGTCAGATGTTAACTGCGATAAAGCTGGTCGTTGTTTAGCATTGGCTTCTTATGGGCGTTTCCTATCTTTATCTCCCTTATCTCTGCCCCATTCCTAATTTCTAACCGACATGGGTGAAAAAAAAAAAAAATGATTGGTGCACATGACAATTTAGACGCCAGATTGTCAATTTCAAGCGTTCTATGTTATGTTTTCCACGGGCGTACTACAATAAGTTATATTATTTTGTATTAATATCCTGGTATTTTAATTATCATTGTTATTGAAACGTTTGTTTTAACTGCTTATTAAAGATCATTTTAAAGTGATTTTCTTAAATTAAAAGGTGTTGTAGTTGAAGGCAATAAGTGTTAAATTTAATTTTGGTGTTACCTTTTAGTGCATTTGAATACGCACCTGTGGGCATCTCGCTATGTGGCTTGATTTTGTTGATCGGCTTTGTGCTTCCCAGTTTAATATATAGTTCAGTAATCGTACCCGGGATGTATTAATTTTATTCTCCCAATGACCCATAAATCCGTTGTAAATAAATAAAAATAGTCTCATTTTGTAAAAGTGCATTATACTTCCAAATTCTTTCTTTTTTAGTATGACACCTTACTGTTGTTCCGTATGTTCAGACATGTTTGCTACTTCGCAGGATTTAATTTTACATTTAATTCACCATTGTGACATGAATACAGCTATGAAACGACAACCACAAGTTGGTCCTAGGAAGTACAAACGAAGAAGAAAACTTAAACCTCACGAGTTGGAGATGATTACCAATAGGTTAGAGGATGGAGAAAATGAACAATCTGAGGTTTGTACAATAGCGTTATATTAAACAACACATATTGGTATAAAAAACGTTTTTTTATTTTCTGTGATTGATTTGGTGGTACCCAACATATATGTGAATATGTCCCCGCTATAAACCTATATTATTTAAATTGTAATGAGGTCATCTTCATAAATGAAACAATTCAAAATCTGGTCCACATATTAACAAAATTTACATGGTAACCGATTTCAGCCTAAATAAAAACTTGTACATTATAAGTTGCAAACCTCATATTCACAGGGTAACCAACCTTAAAAATAAGCACCAAATAAAAGGGTAAAACATAAATGTCATGGTAAACATCAAAATAATAAGTATTTAGTCAATCACCTCAGCAATTAGTTTAATGGATTAATTATCATTTTAATATTTATTTAAAAATTAAACTTAATAAACTTTTACGGTAAAACCTGAAAGTCGGCCATTTGGTTTAAATATAACTATCAATGCGAAATCATGTCTAGTATGTTCAGGTACATTTTTATCTCCCTGATAACTTAAAACGCTATTTTTTCACTTTCTTATAAAGTATTACCCGAGAATAACGACCACAGAGAAGCGGTAATAACTGTCGGTCCATTGAAATTCGGAGAGTACATTTTGTGACCTTGAATATAATGTATGAGATGGATGTCCAGTATAATACACCAAGAAAAAAATGCTACACACTTGCTAAAAAAATATATTGAATTTAAAAATATTTTACCTTATCATGCATAAAATTTATATAATAAAATATTGGTTTTTATTACAATATTTTCTGTCGTGTTAAAACTTTTAATTTTATTTCCCCACAAATTAAAATTTAAAAAAATATACTAATCCACCTTTTTCGTTATTCGACAATTTCGCATAACTCATGATTGAAAAAAACATAAAAATAGTAAACTTTAAACTTTTAAGTTATGTTCAACAAATTAAATAAATAAATAATCGTATATTGTAAATTTATATTTAAACAATTTACTTTTTAAAAAACGTTAATAGCCTAATTCACAAAGTATCTTTAAATATTCGAATATGTAAAACCTGAAATATAGGAATGTCGTTACAATGAATGTCCAATACAGTTGTGCGATATTTCACGTAACACTATTTAAATATTTTAATCTTGGTAAACTGACTAATACATATTTTCCAGAAAAACATTAACGAATTACATTTGTTAATAATTTGAGGAGACATAACTTCATTTATTTGAATTTTAGTAATAACGGTAACGATTCAAAATGTGATTGAAAAATCACGCCTTTGGCTAACTAACTTTACTTTTTCTCTGAATTTACGTTGACGTTTCAATCTTGAAGGGATTTACACTTAGGTAACTATTTAAAAATTGCTTAGTGAATACAAATGTAAGTTTAATAATAAAAAAAAAAAAAATAAAAAAAACAGGAAAATCCCAAAACCGTAAATCACAGAATGATTAATTCCTTTTAAACATTAAGTATAATAATCGTAGATTGCAAACCAAATAAACCAAAAACCAAATTTAAATCAGAATTGCTTGTATTATAAAATACGTTTTTTATGCTAAAGTGTGCTGCATGAAAAGGTATAAGAAAAATATAAAACTTTCTATTAATCACTTTCAACTGATTAGGATTTGGGCGACAATTATACAGATTCTGAAGAAGAAAAGGAAAGAAAGAAGAGATATAGTAGAAAGCAACCTTTAAAGAAACCTACATCACCAGAATCGCCTAAAGATCCTGAAAGTGAATCTTATGTAGAGCTGTATAATAGTGTTTCATCAACAATAGGTAAATATAATTTGAGAATATTAGTCACATTAGGTAAAAAAACGTTTTAATGATAATAATAATTCAAACAGAATCCAACTAGGATGAAAACTTAACAATCTTAAGATATGTATATATTTAATTTCGCAAATTTGAAACATTTTACTTTTTATAATATTAATATTTGTTTGACGTTATGTGCTTGAAGCGTCATTGTCAAGTGTCAATAGAGGTTAATTCAATATTAAAAAATCCCTTTAATCGCAAAACTAACATTTGTTATAATAGAAATCCTGTTGAAATAGACGTTTCAATTATTAAAGCGCTAAATTGGTGTAAAATAATAGAATTTCATTGAAAAATAGATGAAAAAGCTAAATAAACAACAATTAGTACAAAAAAGTAAAAATACTGAAAAATCGAGAAAAACAACTGAAATGTGTGAAATGTCATTTAAAACACGTATTCTGATTAAAAAAAAAACAAAATGGTTAATTAAATATTAAAAAAAAATCTTTTGAATCTGTCGTTTCAAGTATTAAAACGCTAAATAGGTGTAAAATAATGGGTACATTCATTGAAATTTTTGTTTATTCAAATTTTATTTATTATTTATTTTATTTCTATTTCTCATAATAATTATCATATGATTATATAAAGAAAGATAATGCACAAAAAGTGTTCACTCACTTATCTGCGTGTCAGTTGGGTAAATTATATTAAATTGTTTTAAGTAAAAACTTGTAAATCTAAATGTAAACTAT
Organism: Psylliodes chrysocephalus; assembly: GCA_927349885.1. Classification (NCBI taxonomy): domain Eukaryota; kingdom Metazoa; phylum Arthropoda; class Insecta; order Coleoptera; family Chrysomelidae; genus Psylliodes; species Psylliodes chrysocephalus. Next base: position 32,974,655 of record OV651821.1, read on the forward strand.
ATTATTATTAAACTATTGAGAAATAGCCGAAAAGGCTAAATAAACAACAAACAGTAGTACAAAAAAGTAAAAATACTAAAACTCGAGAAAAACTGAAATGTGTTAAAAATACGTATTCTGATTAAAAAATACAATGGAGGTTAATTTAACATTATATAAAGGGGTATATTTAATTGCACTTTAAAAAAATTCTTTCAACTATGTAAATAACAAACTATAAAATGACAGAATTGAACTTTGCATTTGTCTAAATTCAACTTTGAGCTTACCCACTATAAAATTATTCAATATCACCTTGATTTGGTATACTGAAAATTTAAACTTACCCACTATAAAACGATACAATTGCACTTTGGATTAGATATATTTTAAACAATAAGCCATTATAAAATGACAATCCCACTTTGGATAGGCACTAAACTTTAAGAGAAGTATTATTGTGTAGGTATGTTGCCTACTTATATAATTTTGTGAACAAAGTATAGAAAAATTGTTATATAACTATTAAAATATATTTTATGAAATAGTACAACAAATAAATGTGAAAAAAATGACTATTTTCTATTAAAAACAACTATTGAATTATTAGAGCCTTTTTTGCTCTGGTTGGCCGTCCTCTTTTCCTTTTCATGCCGAGAGGTAAACATTTCGATTCGATGGGCACTTTTGCTTGTTTTAAAATGACTAACATACCTCAAGAGTGTTTGCAGTTTTAAAAAAATTGAGCAAGTGCACCGAGATGTCATTCTATCATCGTACAATTTCGGAGAAAAAAGGAGCTGTGTCTGTCTCTTCTTGTCGTTTTATTAAATTAAGTTATAACCAGACGATAACAGGTGATGTAACTACTAACAAATATCGTGCGGTCCTGAATAAGACATAATCTAAGGGACACAGGAGGGTATAATAACCGCTGTTATCATATGCCTATTTCATTATTCTCGTTTTGTTTACAAAATTATTTACGTATATTAAAAAAGCTAAAATAATTGAACCTATTTAATTGCAACTGAACCCAAAAAATTTTGAATTATTAGTTATATCAAATTTGACTAAATTAGATGTAATTTCACTAAATTAAATGTAATAATTTTCAATAAATTCCAAAACCTAGTAATGGTACGTTGGAAGTGGCAACAAGGCTTACACTGGCATGGATATCTACGTTGTTTATTATAAGCGCAGATCGCTTACACATTTATTCATTGATAAAATAAAGTTGTCTCTGCGTAAAGTCTTTCTCTTTATCCCCTTTCTTACTTCTTACCTTTCGTCTCCTCGCCGCGAACCTACAAATAGAGCGTATTGTTTGTCGAATTAATCTTGGTATCGTGAATATTATATTTTATCAATGAATGGTTATATCTCTGCTTATAACTATTACGTTCAAAAGTGCTACTTACTTACGTTACTATTTCATGTATCGTTTTTTCGTGCAAAGTGTATTTATATAGTGTGTGAAAATATTTTAAAGTGGATTATTTTTTTTAAAGCTCAAAACTATTACACTGTTATTTTCATGTTCTATCAGATTTAATATGAAGTTAATAATATTTTTTCAATGTGCATTTTCTCTGTCATAAGTGTCAATATATTTTTTTTGTGTATTACTTTTCATTACATTTTTTGTAATGTTTATTAATTTCTTTTTAACGCTATTTTGGTCTATTTTAAAGTTCATTTAATATCAACCCTTATAAAAATCTTTTTAATCACAAAATTGAAGTCTGCTAAAATCATCTCACTTTTAAATATGACGATATCCCTGTTAAATGATTATTTATTTTTTTGCTGATAGGTGTATTTTATTACACCAATAACGTTTGCCGAATTTAGTAAAATTAAACTGAATAATGAAAATATTGTAGCTAATCATAATTTTTGATTTTCAACTTTAAAACCCTGTTTTTCGGAAACGAGTAATGTTTTACCTACGGACGTTTCGTTTATTCGGCTTATTTCTAATTAGTTAATCTTCAGTTGTTCCCATTCTTAATGGAATACCCTGTATATACCGAAAGGTCTCACAGCCCAAGAACCAAATAAAAAAAAAAAATGTAATAAAAAAGTGTTTTTATTACCTTATACTCGTATACACACAATAATTTATTTAGATCTGCATCAGTAAAAATTATTTTCAAAAAATTTAATCTCATTTATATGTAAGTTGGCGGTATCGGCATACGGAAAACTTTTTTAAGAAATTTAAGAAAGAAACTTATTTTTCATAAACAATTGCATGGTCTATTAATTTTAGAAAAAAAGTTACTTTACATAAAAAGTTATGCATGGTCTAAAACCTAAAATTCAATCATCTGATAACAAATTTTATCAGTCATATACAGTGTTGGTCGAAAATAAAGGTATTTTATCTTGAGCAAAATTATATTTTTTGACAAACCTTGTAAAATTGACTGATAAAATTTGATATCAAGTGGTTGCATTTTCTGTTAGACCATGCATAAATTTTTATGAAGAATAACTTTTTTTCGTAAAATAAATAATAAAAAAGTTTTCTATTTGCTATCAACTTACATAGACATACTGTATGTATGCAACTTATAACATATTGCTGAGCTAATGTTTTTGTAAAAAAAAAAAAATTAATCATAAAATTTTACTTCATTTGTAGAGTCGTAATTTATGTTTTCATATTCCTACTTTTTTTATCAATTTAGAACTACAGTACTATTTTCAATTATTAACAAAAATTACGTGTGTATTTTAGATTAATCAATAAGAAAAATAGGCATTTTTGAAATATTAATAACTAAATACAAATTAAACAACAAATGAATAAAAAAGCATTTAAAACACGTTGACTGCCGAAGCAAATGTTGTGGTCGGGTCTGCCGAGCCGAAGTAGTTTTTCTAAAAATTTAAGTCTGTTTTTACGTTTTAAGAGCAAAGTAGTTTAAGTAAATACTTAGGTAAACTACAATATCTAATAGAAGCGTAAATAAATATATAAACGCGGCGCGGGATTAAATTATTACAAATATATGTCGCGTGCATATATTGTGAATAATATATTCAGGTTGTCTCATTAGTGCGTAATTGTTCAATATTTCAATTTGTGTTGTAGACACGTAAACAATTTCTAGATAAAAGTTATATGAATTTCAAAAATAGGTATTTTAAAGATATTTTTAGATATACAGGGTTTTGCGTTTTTGTCTGACAAATAAAACGGTATATTTTTTAAGTAGAAAACCCTGCATTTTACTTCAGTTTTAGAATGCTTTAGTAATACTGTATTTAACCCTAGAATTTTATTAACAAATATTGCAGGGTTACCAATAAATTAATTTTTTTATGAAATTAGAGAATGATTCAGAACCCAAATTAAATTATCATTATTTAGGTAGGTTTAAAATAATTTCAAATTTTTTTTAAAATGTAGTAATAAGATACTAAGCTAACGAATAGTGGTAATAGAACTGGATTATTTTATACAGTGTGTTTTGAAAAACAAGTCTTAAATATGGCTAATTCCAAGTTAAATTTATTTAATTTTTTTCAAAAGCCACACCCTGTATATTATTTAAGCATACAATTCCTTATAAATTAACATATCCAACGATACCAATATGTTAGTCAATAACACATATGAGTGCGTAATTGATCGATAGTAGTTTTATAATAGAAAATACGAAAAAAAATTAATATAAAAGTTGTATGACCATATTTAACAATTATTTATAAATATATAGGGTAATACATAAACGATTGTCTGACCAAACATATACATTTTTAAAGCAAAACACCCTGTAGGTAGTTATACATATTTGACTGTTTTCACATCGTCGAACAATAATTTCAATTTCATTCATTTGCTATGTTGTATATAGGGTGTGTCAAAATGGTTACGATTTTCTCAATTTTCTAAATGGAACACCCTGTATGTTATGCCACCAATTAATATAATATTCCATTGAAAAAATTTTAAACATTCATAACCTCGCGTGTTGACACACCCTATATATAACATAGCAAATGAATGAAGTCAATTAAAATTATTTGACGACGTGAAAACAATCAAATATGTATAATTACCTGCAGGGTGTTTTGATTTAAAAATGTATAGGTTTGGTCAACATCTCGTTTATGGACCACCCTGTATATATAGGAATAATTTTTAAATGTGGTCATACAACTTTTATATTAATTTTTTTTTCTTATTTCTAATAATAAAACAGCTATCGATCAATTACGCACTGATGAGACACTCCGTATATATGTTATTCTCTAACATGTTGGTATCGTTGGATATGCAAATTTATAAGGAATTGTATGCTAAAATATTATATCAAATGCTGCCTTTGAAAAAATTGAGTAATTTGACTTAAAAGTAACCATATTTAAGACATGTTTCAAAACACTCGCTATAAAAGAATCCAGCACTATCACTACTATTCGTTATCTTAATGTGCTATAAGTCAGTATATTAAACAATTTTGAAATCAATGTAATCCTACCTAAATTATGATAATTTAATTTGGGGTCTGCATCATTTTCTAATTTTATAAAAATTTAATTGCTTGGCAGACCTGTAATATTTTTTTAAATTATTCTAGGGTTGAATACAGTATTACCAAACCATTCTAAAATTGAAATAAAATACATGTTCTAGTTTAAAAATATACCAAGCAAAAATGTAGCACCCTGTATATATCTAAAAATATTTTTAAAATATGTATTTTTTAAATCCATATAACTTTTCTTTGAAACATGTTTGCGTGTCTTTAACATAAATTAAAATATTGAACAATTACGCACTAATGGGACATACACATAGCAGTCAACGTGTTAACTCAGAAATAAGATTCCTTATAAACATAAAATAACATTCAGAAGAAGAAAGCAAAGTACGCAAATATTACGTGCGTATCATACAATGATGCCAGGTCATTCGGATTTAAATTACATCGGAATGCAATAAAGTTCCTTCCCTTTCCTGCATTTCACCATTGTCCACTTTAAAATCAAATTCGTCCTAGAAAGAATTGTGAAATTATCGTATAAATCGATAATCTGGCAACGTGGTCAACACTTGTTCATACACAGGCAAAATCAATCGATAATTTGGAACCAAACGAGACAAATATATATGAAAATCACGAAACAATAAAAGACGGCATACAGCTGTATCACTGTTTCAAAAATTGGTACCTCTAAACAAACATTTACCTATTAAAACCATCTCTAAAACAGAGTAGCTACATTGTTTTTTACGGTGACATCTTCTTAAAAATAGATTAACTACATGAACTATACACAATTACAGGAATTCATAGAAAATCTCTAATTTGACAAATAAATTTATCAAATATTTGTTAATCGTATTTCGAGTTAGATTTGAAAAATACGCAATAAAATTTAGAAATATTTTGGCGGGATACTTGGAAAAATATGTAGAATTAAATTTCCTACTTTTTAGTCTCTGATTTTAAAATCGCTTTTTATGATTTTTTTTTTAAATTTAGTGTATAAACAGGACAAATAAAAATAGGAGATTTCATTCTCCAAACATTATACTTTAAGCTGGTAGAAGATTCATTTTAATACATTTAGCGGGATTTAAATGCAATCGGAAATGGTGAACCCTTGGTTCTTATATGAAAAATACAGTGATACTGCGGCCTTAAGGCGCTGCTATGACCTACTATGATTTCAAGGTCGATTTAAGTGAACAACAAAGTCTTGAATGGTGAAGGTGCATTTGGTGATGAAAGTCCTTCACAAGCAACTGTGTTTCACTGGTATAGCGAATTTAAAAGAGGACAGATATTACTTGGTGCTGATAGGCCATGTTCTTCAGTTAATGTTGGAAACATTGAGAAAATGAGATGTATAATTGAAGAAGATCCAAAATACACCTATCAAGCGATTAAGGCAACTCTTGGTGTTGGCTCTGCAACAGTAAATTTAATTTTACATGATCATCTTCATATGAAAATAATTGTTACTCGTTGGGCCACATATGCTTAACAATTTCCAAAAGGCAAAGTGAGTAAAAATCGCGCGGGAATTCTAAAATAGTAGCATGTAATGAAACATACATATCATTGTATGATGTTTCTACCCGCCAGGAGAGCCGTGTGTGGATTTACAAAGATGCACCAACTCCATCAATGGTGAAAAAGCAACGAGCTGTCAAGAAAGTTATGTGCAGTTTTCTTTCGTAGTACAGGATTAGTGAAAGCTATTAAGTTTGAATATCAACGTACAGTTTCAGCAAACTGGTACACCAAAAAATGTTTACCTGAAGTTCTTAAGTCAGTCAATATTTGCGGGTTAATGTTGTATCATGACAATGCATTATAACACACTGCACAGCAGATAGTTGATTTTTTAACGTGAAAAGAATGTAACAATCATTGAACATCCACCCTATTCGCCTGATATGGCCATGTGCGATTTCTAGTTGTTCTTTAAACTAAACGTGGGCGACATATCACGATGTAGGATGAGATAGATGAAGTAATTCATCCATTTTTTGAGAGCATCCTAAAAAATATGACTGGCTTCAAGCTTTTAAGTTGTGAAAGCTTCAGTTACAAAAGTGCATTGATATAGGTGATGAATACTTTAAACATAAATAAAATCATTTTTCTAAATAGACTTAGTTTTCTTGTATTTCAAAATCTCATATTCTGTCACAAACCTTGAGCTTGTAATATAAACTTATTAAAATTCAAACTAGGTATTAGTTTTGTTGTGGCTTAAAAACACTTTTTTTACAGAAAACATTAATTCTTTAGTGAATTCAAAGTCAACGCCGAAGACCAAACAGCAAATAAAAAAACTTAAATCTGACCAGTCATTGCCGAGCAGACCGAAAATGATCCATACTCAGAAAACCCGAGTGCCTGTTGAAACGGGAGAAGACGGTAGGATAAGGCATAAGACAAAGACCTTAATTACAAGAACCCAACCAACAGAAATAAAATCTGCTATTGGTGAGTTAATTGGGAACGAATTCTTGTGTGGTTAAATTTATATAATTTAATGAATAGAGACAGTTTTGATTATGGTTAGGTCAGATTAGAAAAAACGTTCTTATGAAAAATTTTATTTTATTTTTGTTTTTGTAGTCTAAAATTAGTAATATACTTAGTTTGGTTTTAAATGACTGGATTATTTCGCACCTTTTAGTTTGTTACAAACACTAAAGACACTTGATAGAAATTATTCTTGTAGTGCATGACGTTTTAATCATCAACCAATGGAGGTATTCTTTGATAATTAAGTCCATGGCATGTTTTGTATTATTTTAAAGCATAAAGTTAGAAACTATTCCATAAACTTTCATTGTTGACACATATCTACTAAATTTAAAGTAATGTGAAATAGTGCTGTTATGTCTTTCAAAATCCATTAAATTTTGTTAGCAGTGCATTTTTTGGCCATATTCCAAATATATCCTCTCTTTTGTAGAATCATGCTATTTTTGACATGTCCCATCTTTTTCTGTCCAATTCTGATTCTCAAATGACTCACTAGTTTATTTATCATTTTACATTCTCACTAAAGGCCCAAACTAACATAGTTGGTCTCATTATTTCATAATACCGTTATCTTATCCAGCACTATATTATCCCTGACCAAGACTGTCCTTGAACGAAAAACGAAGTTTGGGTAGAGCACAGGAATTTAGATATGGACAGTACAGTACGTTTACGAATTTGTTACTGTTGATCTTTAAATTCCAGTGCATGGCTGGATATATAGAGCAACTTTACTTGAACTTCAATTTTAATTTAAGAATGGGTTCTACGCAAGTCCCTTTAATTAATAAGGACCTAGGTAAACTCAAAACCCAACAAGTACAGTTTAATAACATACCAATGAGTACGATATTGGTTTACAGTCTTTCTAAGGAGACATAAAATCGTTGGTGCAAAGTCCATATGTGTTAAAGATCCCTATCTCTGGTTTTGGAGGGTTTGGCAATATGTATATTTAAAGTGTAACATGTTTATATGTGTCTGTGATAAAACTTTGCAGTTAGAAATATGCGGACATTAAATAAAGATATTAAAAAATATTGTGGAGCATTATTTATGTTTCTTTATTTTGAATTTTATATTTTAACTCAGGATTCACTTTCATATATCGGCATAGGAATAAAGAGTGATATTTATATAATTTAACCTTTGTTGTTTTGCTAAACTCTGACATATGAAAATGGTTTGGTTAGAGATAGCGATCCATAACTGGACAGAAATATAACACCTTATAATAAATTTAATACAATGTACGTTCTGCTACATCTACTAACCTTCAGTCTTTCATCTTTTGATTTGGACCTGTACATTTCTCTATCTTGTGTCACATGTTTTCAAAGCAAACCCATTTCCTTTTTAAATACATTTTCATGACCAATCTAAACATCTCCATACAATCACTTTAGATTATAAGATAAACTAACCTTCATTTAAAAATAAAAAAAAAAAACTTGGCCGGAGAACCACTGCTTAGCTGTTGCAAGATCACAGATGCACACTAATCTGGTGGCTAGCCTCTCGGGCATTGGGGAAGATAAACAAAGGTAAAATAGTAGGTCCTGTAGAGGTTTGGAAAATTGTTGGAGAAAATATACTAAAAATTATCTAATTCCATCTCAGTATGCAGAATCGTGATTTCACATTATTCTAGTTAAGCTGAACTTATGAATGTCATGAGAAGATAAACATTTCGTGGAGAGGATAATGTATCGCCATGGGAGAGTTTTGGAATTCTTAAGAATATATTTGAAGAAATGTGTTGGAAGTGAATAGGTTTATCTGTCTCCTAGTCCCTCATCTGACTGCAAAAAGTGGCATGTCGTGTTTTTTGTTTGCTATTTGTAGTTAGGTGCAGTGGAGGGGGATAAACAACATGTATTATGTCCCAATGGTGGGAGCTGTCGTCTAACCTGTCAAATTCAAATTATGTTTCACATCGATGGAGTTTTTCGTTTTTTGCTGGCAAAATAATTTGCTTCTAGACTCCATCGATGTGAAACATTATTTTGAATTTGACAAGTTAGACGACAGCTTCCACAACCGAGACATAGTACACCTTGTTTACCCCCTCCCCTGTACCTAACTACAAATAACAAGCAAAAAACACGACATACCACTTTTTGCTGTTAAATGAGGGACTGTCCGTGACAGACTCGTTTTCATTTAGCTGGGTTTCTTGGACATTGAGATATTCAATAAAGGCCACTTCCGATTCCTTATTGAGGTAGTCAATCGTTTTGATTTTCATATTTGTTTCATGTGACATACTAAAACTTCATAAGGTACTATTTGCTGATAAAGAAAGGTACAAAAATTATAAGGTTTTCGATATTTCTTGTAACTTGGTTTCAAGTTTTACAGAACTCTAATACGTACCAATATTTCCTATTTCTTATTCTTCAATATTAATATAAATAATGAAAAAAAATTGTGGATTTTATTGTTTAGTTATAACAACGGTTTATTTTTTACTTAATTTCTAACGCTAGGCATATTATTTAATCTGTAATCTTACAGTTGTACACAATTTTTTAATACACATCCATCAAATTTTGTTTAGGGTGAAAACAAAGTGAATCGATAATAACACTATCTAGAATAAAACTTTTCAACGCTAGTATTATTATTCTAAATTGTTAGGAGTGGAGAAATAAAATATAAGGTAAGTCATCCTTAAATAATCAGACAGTGATGATTCATAATAAGACTTTTTTTGTATTTTTTCTTTTTCACTGGAAGTGCTTTGTTTAATAATTTTGGTTAAAACTTCATTTAGATGACTTTTATTTTAGTCATAATTTATTTTTAACACTATTTAGGGTTTATATTATATTTAATTTTATCAATACTAGAAAGACTAGTTTTATTTTATCATTCCTAGACAATGTAGCTTCTAATAAAAAATAACTTATTTCTATTCAAACTTCCTGCAATATTTTGCCCATCTTCTGTAGCTGGCAAAAAATTCGATAACGCATCAAAGAAGCGCTCATTTTGGTTGAGTTTAAATTATTTTTAATAGGATCGTAATTCAAATTGGACAAATACGTTAAATTAGTGAAATTAGAATAAAATAGGTGATTTGAAATAATGCTTCATTTTTTTTGTGACAATTTAAGCTCGTCTACTTTGTCCGTTTTAAGTTTTCACAAATTTCACAAATGTTTTATTTTGTTAGTGATTACCTCAGGTCGTTTATTTTTAATTTTAAGATTGTTTTGTTAGAACGTGTGTGTATTTAACACATAATTTTTATTGTATTGCTTATAACCTAAAATGTTTAGCTAATTAACATTGATTAAGTTATATAAAACATAAGATAACAAAAAATAGGAACTAACTAGATAACAGAAATTGTACTACTGAACAGGAATCGCAATTATATACTATGTTATGTTTTTAATATCTTCACTATTATTGCGATCAACAATGATTATTAAATATGTGTGAACACACACATGCTATCCCCTAAAATGATGCGTTCCTCTCTCTCTCTTTCTTTTCTCTCTTCCCTAGCTTGACCCTCTTTTTTCCAAGAAGCGGGCAGAGTGTACATGTGCCGTATGTCCAAGAGAGTAGTGTCCTTATAGTAGATAAAGAAGACGTTAAAATAACGTATATAATAGCTATTTTTGAAACCAGTTCTGAAAGGACTTATTTTATGTAACGAGTTACGGAGTTACATAAAAATGGCATTTTGTAACGTATTACATGCAATATTTTTTGTAATTTTGACTAGATTATTTATAAAATTGTTTTTTTGATAAAAAATTACTGACATCTAGGCAACCGATATTGCTACTTTCTAATATTAATTTGTTCTCAACGACTTTTAAAGTTATTTAGATTTCAAGAAAGTGGGTTATTTTGTCATGTATTCTGTAAAACATACGTTAAAATTTAGAGGCCTTTAAAAATGTAACTGTTAGCGAACCATTCACTTTTTTACCAAAAATGGTATTCTGTATACACAAATTTTAGAGTCCTGTTAAAAATTATTCATTTTAACAGTCTTTTAAAAATGACAGGGGAACACTTGGCAATATCGCATTTAAGATTCATTTGGACTAATTTTGAAGGATTAGAAAAATAAATTTAAAAACAACCATACAAACGCTCAATTTTCAATTCAAAACATACCTACATACATTTAAAATAAATATGTCTCTCGCACAAAGAACTACTAAAAACCAAAAAAAAGTTGGGAAAACGTTGCAGCCGAATTAAATAAAATTGAGCCCAAACATCCAGGAAAGTTATATTTGTCTGAAATCTGTTTATAATTTTATTTATTTTATTTTCCGAATTAGGAAATAAAATCCAATTGGGTAACAGGTTATTGTTATTCGTATTATTTGTTACTTCTTCTATACCCCAGTATAAGTAATAATACAGTAGATCTTTATATTAATAGATGGGGTTACCACTATCAGCCTGTAAAATTTTTTGTGTTGCAAATTATTTCTTATTTCTGCTATTCACCCTTTGATATAATGCAATGCCTGTTGCGGTATTAGCCAAAGGAGTAGTTGTTTTCAGGAGGAAAATGGTCGGTCGTTGTTTCTGTGACACAGACTTTCAGTTTTTCTCTTTTGTCTTTGTTGTTTTATGTTAATGATGAACAACTACTAGTATCAATTATGTTTACCATTAAGGAAGTACATTTGCATTTTTAATGCCAGTTATTAACAGTTGTTCTGGTTGCAACTGTTGTAGATGATTTTCAGGAAATTACACCATCTCTTTTGCAGAGCAAAGCAGGCATCATAGTCGTACGTGCTGGTTCATTATCCTCTCAATTTAGTAGGGACCTCGCTTTTTCTAATACAGCTGAGGCGACAGCTCTATTTGTCTAATATAAAATACGAATTGAAATCTTGCAAGTAAACAAGAGCTTACTCATGAATGAAAGGATTAGTCTAGTAGTTGTTAGTTGTTGATTCATATAATTCCTGCAAAATGTTGTTAATTATTGCTATTTTTGCAACCAGTTACGAAATGCCTTATTTTATGTAAAGAATGAATATTTGGGAGACGAGCAGAGCTAGGTCCTGCTACATGAACAAGTTACATAAAACAGCATTTTGTAATGTGTTACATACAACATTTTTTCTATTTTTGACTAGATTATTTATAAAATTACATTACTGACATCCAGGCAAACAATATTACTTCCATTTCATTGACAAAACGAAAATCATAATATTTTATTCTCAACGATTTGTAGTGTGTTTATATTGCTTGTTAAAGTTATTTAGTTTTCAAGAAAGTGGATTATTTTGTCGTATATTGTGTTTTAATTATTTTGTGCTGATTTAGAATGGAAAATAAGGATCAAAACATTATTACTAGGTTTTAAGGTTAACGAAATTCTATTTTTGTAAGTCAAATCTATCGTTTGATATAAACTTTCAATAACAATGTATTATTACCAAAAAAGGTTTGTTTTATTTCTTTTCTTTTCGTGACAATCAATTTTTCGTAACTAGTTACATAATGTTCAACATTATGCAACTGGTTGAGTAAAGCATATCATTTTGACACTTTCTGCGATTACAAAAAAATTCACTTTATGTGTTAAAATCAGAAAAATTATAAATCAACGTCTTTTCTAATTCACTTATAACAATATACACACCCACATTTTTAATCACTATTAACTGAAACATGCTGAAACTGATAATCTTTAGGCCAGAAAATTCTGCTAATCGAATTTAATTACTTAAACATCAAAAACAGGGTGGACCACCAGTAAAGCCTCGGTCTGCAGAGTTAAAACTAATTGTTTATGTTTTAAATTATTTAAAAATAATTTCAATTGTACAGATTGCTTAAGGAAAGTGATACATGTTAACGTTAGATTTTGAAATGAAACACTAAATTTTATTGCATTTTAGAAAGCTGTAGAGAAAAATAGTGTAACTTTAAGGGCTATAATAATTCTTGATTTATCCAAGTGTTTCCAAAAAATATAGGATGTTCAAAATATGCAAATATGTCCAAAATGTATTAATATTTTTAAGGCAAATTTAGGTTTTTTAGTCTGTAAGTGCAAATTAATACTGATCAGTAATATTGTAACAAATAAATATTTATTATATGCAGCTTTAAACATTAAAAACTTTGTTAATTTAAATAGAATACCCACATTATTTTAAAATCATTTGAATTATTTTTCAAAACCCTTTCAAACACGGTAAATATTCCTTATGTCTATCTGTAATAGTTTTAGAAAAAATTGCGAAGTTCTTATAATTTATAAAAATAATCAATTTTCACTAACCAAGGTGCCTGAGCATTGGTTATCAGTTTACGTTATTTTAATTTAAACTGTTTTCATTACTATTTTATGTGCATTTATTATTTTATTTATTAGTTACCATTTAGCATCCACTCAATTACTAATATTCATGATATACAGCTTTTTTGATTAAAATATATATTAAAGAAATGTCTTCTGCAAAAAATATAAGAATGCATTATCTCTAAAACAATCACAGATAATTATATGGAATATCTACCTTGTTAGAAAGGATTTTGAAAGATACTTTAAATATTGGAAATATATACTGTGTGTTCTATTTAAAATAACTTAGTTTTAAGTGTTTAAAGCTACGTATAATAAATATCTATTTCGTAAACACAATAGTAAGTACTTGAACTTTCATCACAGAAGATTCTATTTTTACCTTAAAAAATCAATTTAAAATATTAAAAAATTTGGGACATATTTCCTTTTTGTACACTACATTATTTTGAAAACATTTGGATATATCAATCAGTAAACCATGTCCAATCTATTGAAAATGTTGAGCGAAAGTTCTTTAACTATGTATTATATAAAACAGAAGGAGTTTACTCTCCACGGGGTACAGACAATAGTATGATACTCCAAAGATTTGATCTGCTATCTCTTAACAATAGAAGAATGTATTATTCCTGTATATTTTGTTATAAGTTAGTGCATGGCAACATCTCTTGTAACTTAATGTCATCATACCAAGATTTAATTCAAGCACTGAATTGTTTTTATTTACAATTTACAAAAACAAATGTTTATAAAATCTCCTATATTTGCAATGTGTAACAAATTCAATAAATTATGTAATCAGGTTATACTCCACAAATTTTTATAATGTTCATACAAAATTTTATGAATTTTCTTATTAAAAATAAGTAAAAGTTCTGAATATTCTCATTTATGTAAGTTTGAATTAACTATTAAATTGTTATTGTTATAAAGCACTTGTACCCAAATTACATTATATCTTGTAATTGGACCACAGGTCTGTTTGAATAATGAAGATTTTTTTTGATACCCTCTAGGTATAACAAACCATTAACACAGATACACTATTTTTTTTTGAAAGAGATCTCTTAAATAAAAAAATTGTTTTGGCTCTACAGTACAAGGCATTACTGGTGGTCCACCCTGTATGTATTAAAAAATGTGTACTCTAAATACAAATAACATGTGACAGGAACGAACGCATTATTATCAGGGGCATCTTTTATCTGAAAGTTGACAATTCTTTTAGATTAGTGATTAGTTAATCACTTAATCAATGTTCTGTTAGTGGTATAACTTTTTATCTATAAAGAACTTATTTTTTTGTGATTTTCCCTGTATTAATCACATTTTATACCTAATTACTTAATTTAAAAAATTCACCAGGCGAACGAATACGACCGAGAACGAAAAATGTCAACTACCATGTTCTACAAGAAAAACTTCCATTGGCCACCTTCGAAGACGTTACCTGCGACAAAGACACTCAAGAAGCCGTAGAAAACCTTTTAAAGCAAGAAAACGTTATTGTGGAGCCAGAGCACCAATCCATAGACCAACAGCAACACAATAATGGCGTTATCTACATGGACCAGTTTGAACAACCTCCAGACGTTGCATCCGAACAAACTGTGGAAAGCGAAGTTCCTGTACCCATGGCTTTTATTGAAGTTAGGAGGTCGACGAGGTCGAGTACTAGCAGTTCTAACAGTAATAGTTTAAAGCCTGGGAGGCATATCATTGGTCCAGGAAGTAAAGTAAGTAAAAAATAAATACCTTTAAATTTGTACAGGTCCGGTAATGATCCAACGCCATAAATAAGGGAACTGTCGACTTGGCAAATGTAGATATAAACAAAATCCATTTTTGTTTTTGAAAATAATATGTTTTGTTGAAAATGGAACCTATGTATTTTATGTGTACATTTTCGCTTTATCGCCGCTAAATTTAATACTATCAACCATCGCAAAGGTCTTCATTTATTTCTTTTAACTAGTGATTTCCATCTATACATTTAAGCTATACTATTTTCGATCCATCTATTGTTTTTTTTGCAATAATTTAAGTATTTATTGCCCTTTCTTTTCAGGTTTCAATTTATCCTTTTTAGTCATCGTTGATTCTATCATTGTTTTAAAATAATTTAAAAATAAAAATACTTAATAGTTGATTGGTCACTCGACCTTTTCCTTTTTCTTTAGTTATTATGCCACCTTGTTATATGAACTAGCTACCACAGCGAGCTTTGATTTTGCCTACTAAATATAAATGGCGTTACTTTGTGACTTCTGATCCTCACACAACCACTGGCTTTGACTAGCGAGGAAGTATAACCCTTCTACAGGTTTCATTAGAGTTAGGACTCAAGAATGTATTTTACTTGTTGATGAGTCCTAATAAGGACGAAACTGGCACAAGAATGAGGTTCCAGAATACAGAGACTACTTATGAGACAAATAACTATGCTTGAAAATGGTTTCCATTATTCCTATTCAATCGTATATCATGCAGTTTCCTTCTAGTTTCTTTATTTCTCATAAATCGCTCTTTGTCATGCACCGTAAAAGGTGTCTAAAGATATTTCCACAATCGATATTTTGTTTGGAATCAACGATGAAAAACTAATAGACTAATATTGTTTACAAGAATTGCAAACATTCACGGTGTCATCCACATAGTTGTCAAATTATTATGAGAGAATGTGGGATAGTATTGTTTATGGTTATAATTTGGTATTGACTAAACGTAAGGCTTTAAAGCGCACAAAAGGCTTTCAAAATTACATTAGGGAAGTATATTTGTTCTTAATGCCAGTTGTTATCAGTCTAATATATTTTTCTAGTTGCAACTATCATAGTTGTATAGTAGTTATCAGGAAAATACGCAATTAATTTTGAAGTGTGACAGCAGTATAAATTACTATTTTAGCCCATTTGCTGCGATGTGGAGAACACCGCTTCAAATAGATGATTTTAAATGATATGCTTTTGATGACTTTATTAGCATATTCCTTAAATTGTAAATTTGTATCAACTATAACCCCTAGATATTTATATTTTTCGACTCTATGTAACTTTACTCCATCATCACAAATACACTAGGATGTTATATTTAATTTTCTTAAATTTCCAGTACCCCCATTAATTATTTTCGTAATTTATTTTCAACGAGTTACAATAATCATTAATTTTACTTATATAAATAACTATTAATTTCTTTAATACAAGTTTCAGCGTTATCATTGGTAAAATATATCAGGGTATCATCCGCAAACGAGTGTATTGAGCATCTTTCGACTACACCAGGAATATTACTAATATAAATTAAAAATAGCAGCGGACCCAGAACACTACCCTGTGGCACCCTTATATTATTCTCGATAGTATCTGAAACACAGTTACTAACCTTAACCTTCTGTTTCCTATTTTCCATATGATGTCTCAACCAGTCCAGTGCACAACTCCCCAAACCAATAGCTCCTAATTTCATTAATAAATCTACCCCTATTAATAGTCTAAGGGTGAGATTACAGAACGTCTGCAACTTTGCAGATCTGCAAATATGGCGGCAACTTTGAAAATCTGAAAATATGACTGACTTACACATGCAAGTATCAAGTTTTCGTATTCCAAATTTGGGTTTAGGGTTGTTGGGGTAATAAACCACAATAAATATTGCGAATTTGCAGATATTTTTTGGAATACTTGCATTTGTAAGTCCGCCATATTTGCAGATTTGCAAAGTTGCAGACGTTCTGTAATCTCATTTTAAAATGATTTCTGTAAATCTAAAAACACCGCCAGGGTAACAAAATTATTTTCGATTGACAACTTCCAGTCATGCAACATCAACTGTAAAGCAGTTTCACAGTTGTGATTACTACAGAATCCTGATTGTACTACTTTTTGTATTAGTTTTCCAACAGAACTGATCAAATTTATCGGTCTTAAATGGTAAGTCTTACTTGGATTCGAAATTTTTGGTATCGGAATTATTGTAGCAATCTTAATATCGTCCCGAACTAATCTTGTTTCAATAGAAAAATGTATAATACGTAATAGAGGTTGGGATAAACTATCCAAACATTCTTTTAATAAAATTGTGGATATTTTGTCTATATTATTTTTATTTGACATTGAAATTAATATTTCTTTTTATTCATTATAATTAATTAGTTTAAAATTTACAAAAGTTTCAATTTCACTTAGATGAGATATTTGTTGTTTCATATCAAATATAATGGCGGTTAAACATAGTTTCTATAAGCAATACTGAATTATAGGTTAAGAAACGCAGGATATTTGTTTAAAATTCTTTACGTAATAATAATTTAAAGCATTTGGAAAAGTAAGATCTTGACGATTGTCACAAGTATGACTTGCTCTTGTTTGAACTTTTTATTTATATTTCTCATAATACATCTTATTTATACAAAGTGAACCAAAATTGTTATAGAGTTATAGAACATCTAAAAATAAGAGGTGTTTATCTACAACAGCTTATTAAGAGTGGAACAACCTCTTCAAAGGCCTTCATGATACATTTTTTTGAATACCTCATTTAATTGATAGGTAATAAAAATAGTTAAATTGTAAAACAGAAAAATATAAGGTATTGTTGTATATTGTATTTTAGAAATACATCATTTTTTGCCATGATTTAATAAAATAACTGGATACTTAGATTTAAAAAAAATTGTAGTAAAAATTATAGTGTCAAAATGAGCCCATTTAAATTTAGAAGTTGATATCTACAATATAAATATACTGTACAATTGACCCCCAAGACATATAAAATTTAATCATTTAGATTTTTTTATAACTAACATAATTCGGGAAAAATACTAAAATCTTGTAAAGAAATAGTTCACTATAGCTTGAAATTTTCTTCTAGGTAAGGCTAGTCAAAGAAGGTATGATAGTCTCGAAGAAATCAAGAAACAAAAAATCTGAATCCGAAAATGAATTTCCACCAAGCGAAGTAATCCACCACCATAGTCTCATTAAACAGGAAATTATAGATCCTTCTCCACTGCACGAACTCGCCGAAATTTCCATGCAACACGCGAACGCCAATGCGCAGAATCTTTTCAAGTGTGAAATGTGCAGCGAAGTTTTCTCCGATCGAGCGCAACTTCTCGTTCATGTACCCGTACATATTTGATGTTAGTTAAAAAAAAAACACGAAATGAGGTTATGTTGATATTACTGTAGAAGATAAATTATTTTGATATAGTTTTTAATTGTTCGAAAAAAACCACTAATTGTTAATTTTACAGTGCGTTAATGGTTGATGTAACATGTTCTACAACTTGTTGACTGTCGTTGTTTCATATCAAATATCATGGCGGTTAAACATAGTTTCTATAAGCAATACTGAATTATAGGTTAAGAAACGAAGGTTTGAGTTCTATACCCCCATTGACACTATAATTGGAGCCGTTTTAATCCTGCTATTTTTATTTAAAATATAACATGATAGCATTCAATAGTATAATTTTTAATTTCTACCTAGCATAGCTGATTAAAGAATAGTTTATTAATCTCCTCTAAATCTGTTTAATTTATTTAATTGTGATATATAATCCAAAAATGTGAAAATATACAAATTGTTTCATTTAAAATAGTCTTATGTTAAATTACTGTGGATATCCTTAAAATACCACAACACTATCATCAAAATTTAAGTATGATCTCTTCTATTTTTGTAAGTATAAAGTACCCCTCAAAGTCTGCACGTAGAGGCCTTCTCATTGTGACCTTCTCAGATTCACATTGGTATTAATTTTTTTTCCCAAAATTTCTTTCATCTAAGTAACTAAAAAAACCTTCAATATAATAAACTAAAACATTTTGAATGATTGCTATTGTAAACAGTAATGTAATATTTTATAGGCTTCAACTTTAAAGAGTTCTAGTGCCTTTAGTAACTTTCGTTTTTGAACTTTAAAATGGCTATCTAATAGACACACTGAACTGTATATTAAATTGGAAGAACAAAGTCGATCAACAAAATTAAGCCGCATAGCGAGGTGATATTTGACACTTTGGCGCCCACATGTGCGTATCGAAATGCACTAAAAAGGATCATTAAAATTAAATTTAACACTTATTACATTCAACTATGACACCTTTTAATTTAAAAAAAAAATCACTTAGAAATGATTTTTGATTCATACGCAGCTGAAACAAATGTTCCAATAATAATAATAATTATTAAAATAGCGCATTATTAATAAAAATTAATATAATTAGCCGTAGTACGCCCGTGGAAAACGTGACGTAGAATGCTCGAAATTGGCAGTCTGACGTCCAAATTGTCATGCGCACTGACCTTTTTTTTTTCACCCATGTCAGCTTAAAAATTAGAAGTAGGGTTTATGTCATATAGCCATCCAGTTTAATATCAAGGTCGGTGAATAGACATGGTTAGTGTTACGTCACGATTTAAGCAACTGATATTACTATTGTCATAGAAATACTTCTGCTTTTAAATTAATACTTATTAACCAAAAGAAAACAGTGTTGACTTATTTTATGGATTCAAGTACTTTTAATGTGGCCGTAATCTCTGAACATGTAAAATTAATTTCATCTTGGTAACAGCAATAGCTCATATGTCAGAAAAAGTTTTAAGTCAAGCAATTTGTCCTATATCAATTTTGCTCAATAAGCAAAAATTTTTGAATGTAACATATCAGCTTTCTTCAGTAGTATATTAATTATTGTTTAAGGCCTGAGCAATATTCGTTCTTTTAATTACATGCACAAGTTATGCATTTTTTTATTCCTCCTGAAAACTTTCCAAAATATGATTTACAACGTATTGCTGTTACCAGGACTATTTGTATTATTATTAATTAAATGAATGAAGCCTTGTTCTTTCTAAAGACATAAGAGCTGTAATTAAGGCAAAACGCATGGTGAAATTGACAGATGACAGTTAAATATAAGCTAATCTCTTCGATCAATAATAATACTCTCCCTAATTCACCCCCTTAGGAATGAATTTTACCCCCAAAAGCTGAACGTGCCTGGGGAAGGGACGTCTATTATTATTATTTTCCGTGGCGCTCCGGGGCGACTTAAAGATGATTGATGGTGCCATTTGACTTACAGGTGAGGAAAACCCCATATACTATCATTGAAACGTTAACGCGTGGCGATTTTTGTAATCTGGATGTCATATAAACAGATATTAAATTTCTGCTAATACGACATCCACACCTACGCCACCGAGCCGACTAACGTTATGCTTCTTTACCCATATCGGATGCATCAAAGATGCGATTTTTTGATTACATGATTAGAATTAAATTCAAATGTAGATGTAATAATAATATTCAAACGCTCTTGACAAAGTGGTCTCGTGGTAAAAATGACAGTGAAAGTTACTGATCATCGAGTTCGATAGACGAATTCAAGGGCATGGAGTAGAGTTCGATAGATTAATTCAATAAAAAAATAATATCCAATTTGACAATCCCTCCACAATTAATATCTAATTTCAAATCCAGACGTAAAAAATGTCTAATTAAATATCTCTGCGTATGTCAATAATAATCTCGAATAGACAAACACAAATGCAGATGGAGGGAATGATTGTATCCGATGTGAATAAACGCTCGAAAGGTAAAAAATGCATTGAATGTGGACAAATAAACGTAGAGCTTTATTTGGAGGGTTCAGATGTCAATCAGTGTAAGTCAGTTACCTAAACAAAAATGAATCTTTAGAGTAACACAAATAAATACAAAATGATTATAAGAATTTTTTATTAAAAAATGATACAAGTTATTTTCTTGGAGATATAAAAAATCTAAATTGAAATAGTTTAAAAAATAACTTTTAACACAAAAACTGAGACGTCATTTTCAACAAAACTAGGTCTGATTGGCTTCTGAACTCTCCATTTACATGTCAATATCGAGTTTAAGTACAAACAGGCGAATATTTGAATAGATATAACATATGGTTTAATGCAAATAACCCATAACTGCAAACGCATAAATTTTACAGGAACCTAAAAACAAAATATATTGTTTTCATTTGAGATCGTTAAGATAGGTTAGATTTGAAAGGAGTTGGACATTATTTGTTCTTGTCCATCGTGACCTTTTCAGAGCTTGCCCTTTCTTATTAGACTTAATAGCTTTGACAGTGGCTCCCGCATGTAGTTATATGTGTATGGTTTTTCTTCACCTAGTGTTATAAACCTCAGTCTAGCCAGGCCTACACACTGGCACAGGAAGTGGATTGATGTTTCCTGTTTCTTCACAGAACCCACACAATGTTGTTTCTTGTGCTGGATGGATGCTACTGATGTGCCTTCTTAGGCGACAGTGTTCAGTAAGAAGATCTATTGTTATCCTAATAATGTCTTTCTTCGATAGGTCTTTCGTGAACTTGGCAGGTGGTTCTTTAAAGAACTCTTGCTTGATGGATGCCTTGCACAATGCTTTAGCACCGCCGCAGAAGGGTTCGGTCCTGTCGTGGCCTTATCTGAGCCTTCTTAAGCTAGTTTGTCGGCCTTTTTATTGCCCTGATATCCTTCGTGGGTACCAGTCACTTTGTTTTGACTACTTAGCGCTGTCAGATCTTCTAGGAAGTCTTTCATCAGTCGTGATTTGATTTCTGGTAAGAAAATTGGCATATTGGTTAATTTAATTATTAAATAATTAGTAGATACAGGATATTTGCAAAGAATTATTGTCAAACTAGTCAAAATATGATTGGGAATTTACACCTTTCAATGAAAATCAGGATTTCGTAAATTTTGTAGAAATGGGTTACATTATCATTAAGACATTGACATTTTATCAACATAATGTAGATGATGTCATTATTTTAACCAAAAGTAATATAACATTATACGTTAGTTCAGTCATTTTGGTTTCACAGACATTTAATTCTATTTCTGGTGTGTGTAATGCTTGGTGGCTACCCCCAAGCGAGAAAAGTTAATTTCCTCTGTTGTATTGTCAAAAACTAACACCGAAACCCTCCTAAGTACCGAAAACCAACACAACTGAAAATAGTCATATATTTGAAAAAAGAAAATTGGGATTGCTAATTGCTGAGAGCAAGACCTTAGCTTTCCCTGCACTTACAAAGCTGGGTGAATTGTCCCGAAGGACATTGCCCATAAAAGGAACAGAAGAAGAAGACATTTAATTCTAACCAAAATTTTAACAAAAACATTAAATTTGACATACGTTTTTACTGTTTTTAGTTTATTTCTAAATATAGTTTACAGGTCATAAAAAATAGTTTAAAGGTATGTAATTGGTAACTAAAAGATTGTATATTTGCTTCATGTTATCTACTTACTTTAGGAATATATTTATAAAAGTTAAAAAACGATAATATAATTTAGGTAAACAAAACGCACTCAAAAAATCTACTGTCACTTTAATTGTCAGTGGAACCATAATTACATCATCACTGAACTAGCGTATTACAAGTGAATTTTAACCTCAGGCAGAGCGTAAGGGGTAGAGACGGATATTATTATTTGCTGTGACGCTGCGGGGCGACTTACGGATAGTTACTGGTGCCATTTGACTTAAAGGCGAGGAAAACCCAGATTACTCTGGACGTAGTATCAACAGAACTTATATTACTGTTAGTTAATACGCTATCCATCAAATCCTACAACGAACCATGCAAATTAATAAAAAAAAAATCACATTGTTTTACTCTTTGAATTAAACCTATACGGCGATTGTCAGTAATTTGATACACGCACGCTCAACACTGAGCCGCCGCTCGGTTGATTTGAGATTAATATAAATGTATTAATAATTCTTAGGAATGAAAAAATTAATCTTTGCTTTTTTTTGATACAAGGCGAATAAGGTTCTTACATGATAGATGTAATCCTGATTTACTTGTAATAGTAGCAATGTTGGTTGTCTATATCGTGACAGCGGAATTAAAGTGTCTATTCCATATCTTATAATGTACTGTATAACTAATCACATGATCTCGAGACTAGAGTAACATTTGTTACCTAACAAATTATTATTTTGCTGATTTAAAAGAATACGTTCTCTGTAAAAACAAGTAGTAGTGCCATTTTTTATATTAGTGGTTTTTATCATTAAAATTAAAAACCTCAAATTAAGTGTGTACTTTGTGATACAGAAAATATAGATTTTTTTTAAATTTATTTTTTCATATAAACGGATTCTTATTTTCTTTATGATAAAGTATATTTCAATCACAGTTTATTTTATAGTATTATTATATGATTGGAATCTTATTTTTAGAGATTAAATAGTTTCTTATATCATGTTACATTATTTTTTAAATAATGTCTTTGTTAAAAGCTTTTTAATTTATTTTGTTTATATGTTTTGTAGTATTTATTTTAAAATAATCAGACTGAAAAAAAAAATATTAAAAACTAAGTGAAGTTTATTTGTATATATTTATTGTTGGTATAAATATACTTTACGAACTTTATTCAATAATAAGGATTCCAATCTGACTTTTTAGTGTATAGAGAGAAATATGTAATTTAAATTTGCTTCTGTTTTCTGTATTTCAAATTTAAACGCAAATTTAAAATTTTGATAAAACATTAAAAGAATTTAATTAGAATTCACTCACCTTAATAATATTGTGATTTTTCGAGAAACCGGTTTTTTAATGATATAAAGTGGATGATTCTGGAAATTTTAGGCAGGACTAAAAGGTATGCACTACCATTGTTTAGTTTATTTCCAAATTTAATCATTTCTTTGCTTCACATGGGTTACATTTTTAAGTACATATTCATATATTTTATATTCTAATTGTACGAACTGATTCAAATACGTTTTCGATTATTCAGAACTTGTGAGTTATTTTGAGACGTACACTATAGAATTCCAAGATATTTATATCTCTCTATACTACAAACTTCATAAATTCTACTTTTATCAATCTATAAATAATTTTGACTTTTGAATTACCTGATAATTTTTTTCACACAAATTTTAACAATTTAAAATTACAAACGGCATAAGAGAAAATTCTAACGTTTAAGATATTTTCTTTGCTATAGTTAATATACTTTAGATTAGAATGATGTGTACTATTTTGATTTTGGAACACTTATAGAAAACCGTCTTTGAATAAACTTTGTATCACCTGTTTCTCGAAAAAAATTGAATATGGGTTGTGACTAACGTACTTTTTTGCTTAGATAGAATAATCAATCTGTATAAAATTAATTTTCGTGGAAATAATTCTATATATTATACCTAAAATTAACTTAATAAATTATCAAATTCACTCACAAGTATGATTATCATTATTATAAATATGTTAAACAATTGTATTGTATACATGAAACTTCACTGTTGGACCTATAGTAATTACTCCCACATTTAATATTAAAATTTGTGAATAACCACACATACACAGACCTTTATATACATCTTAGAATACAACTGAATAATAAAATTGCGTGGTTGGATTTTTACCCTATTGGGTACCATTATAATACATGAACCAGTATATTTGTTTTATTGCTATTTGTTTAAAGACATCCGAATACATCTTGCAGGAGTATATATTTATTTTCATGTTTTATTGTTCAATTTATCGAATAACTGTTTAAGGTTAATTCATTAATTCTTGTAATTTACTTCCATGAATTCATTTTTTTTTAATAGTTTTTATCTATTATTTTTGATTCACCGAATTATTTAAAATTATTTTTTTTGTTTTATCCAGACTTGCCTAGCTATTGTTAATGTTTTCATCTATTCCGTCAAGTTCGCCTTATGAATGAACGTTAGTTATATCTATAATTTTTATCCTAAAGTCCTTACAGTTATTTCCATCATTAAACCCCCAATTATTTTTAACTGTTAATTTCCCTACTAAGTACGGTACACCAAGAAAGACAGGACTTTTGTGAAAATGTTTTTGTTTTACGTCTTTTGAGACATTTACAAAGATGTCTTAACTTACCGTCCTTGAGGCCTACTTGTAACTTGTAGGTTTGTATCTAGAGATAAGCACTTCATGTTCTAAATCAAATGTATTTCTCTAAATAAATCAATCGATTCTTCCACTTTTTTGGTTTTGCTGGGTACTAAATTCGTCATTATCTGTCTTGTTAGTTCTACTTTCCTCGTTTCCAATTCTTGAAACTTGTTTTTAGCTTGTTTTTACTTTGTTTTAATCATCCAATTTTCAACATTCTACCAACTACAATATTCATTCATCTTCAATTAAATATCTTTGTACTTGAATTAATTCCTTTATTGACAACTTTCTTTTTGTATTATATTTCATAAGACGACCAATTTTTTTTCTCTTGCTGGCGCTTACCTTCAAAAATTGTATTTACCTTTAACTTTCAGTCAGTTAATCTGAATAGTATGTGTGCTAGACAAGTAACACATCTGCAAAATGGTCCTTTTTGAGTTAAAAAATAAAATATGTTAAAGGTAGCATCCATTTTAATCAGGTAACATAGTTCATGGTATTAGGCATTCCAACGACCTGTCAAACAATAGCTGCTCGTAAATCTAGGGGGTTGCGATATAGCCGTCTATTTTATTTGAAATAGTTGTCGCCAAGCCTGCCAATTTATCGAACATGTATAAGCGGTTTTTTCAAAAATAATATTTTCATTGTGTTCCACGTAAATATTTAAATTTAATCCATTATTTATGATTTCACGTATTAGAGACACCAAACCTTAGCATCGCGTTTCATTTGTTTGGAATGCCTAATAACAGCTTGAAAGCTAAGTTTAAATTGTTTTAAACTGCAAATTTTCCAAATCTTAGAACATTTTTTTCAATCTTATGTAGTGTGGAATCTGCAAAGAAGGACCAAGCTTTGTAAAATCTTATGCATTTGATACCGATATGCTGTTCATGTATAAATAGGGAAAATGGGAGAGATAACATAGTGAGAAATATGATTGATTAATTAATTTGATTAAATATTTGAAAATATCTTAAAACAAATATACAGAATTACTCAATAATGTAAAATGCATGCTCTCATGTAAAAGCTTTCAAGTTTAACGACTTTACGTCAGAGTAATATTTCCGGACTTTTCAGCAATCTCATATATTTTCCTATCAAAATTTTAAACCATACTTTAATATGAAAACTTGTTCTATTAATTGTTAACTGCACTCCGAATTAAGTAAGACGCCTCTCTTTCAGTCGAAAACAGGGTAGCCCAAAATTCCAGTAAATAAATAATTTGTGGTTTATACCATAAATGATTTCCGAATTTTTATGATACCCTGTTTAAAATGTATATTTGTAACGTTATATATATTATATAAATATTTTATATATTTTAGTTGTAGAGTACTGGTAGAGAGCGCCTCATCTATATTTTTATATAATTTATCTTATTTCTCCAAAAGGAATAAGAATGTTTAGAGAGAAGTTTTATTAATGTCACAGTGTTATTTTACTTTATGTTAAAGTAAAATTCAGAGACGTTTTTCTTCTTAAAATAAAAATATTTTATTGGAAATACATATATAATCTGTACATACTTGTAGGTTTTGAGGCGAAGTAGCTTATATATTTTATGTGCCTCTTTTTTTCTGTAAGTTGATGGAAATAAATATTGTTTAGGTACAATATTTTTTTTATTTTCTGTACTCCTCAAACATATTTATACAGTGCTTACTTAAGAGGAGTATTTACTTGGCTTTAGAGCAGAGCATGCAAGGGTTTCGTAGTACCCCACTTTTAAAGTTTATTTTTGACATATTTTGAAAGAAAAAAATATGTGCGTGTAGGTAAAGGTTAAATCTGTGCTCCTCTGGAAACATTTTTTCAAAATTTCATTCTGTTTTTTTCTAAAAAAAAACACAAAACTCGACTTTGTTGATCCATTTTCTCAATCTTTTTAGAAAAAACTAAATTGAATTTTGAAAAAGTGGTTCCAGAGGAGCATAGATTTAACCTTTATCTACACATACATATTTTTTTCTTTTAAAAATACTCAAAAATAAACTTTAAAAGTGGGGTACTACGAAACCCTTACATTGCAAGATTTTTCGTCTGGCAAGTGGCGCCTCTGTTAGATTTTTAAGAAATTAATATTTGTGAATGAAAACAATTTACAAAATATTTTACTGATGTTTTACGAGGGATAATTAAAGTTTACGTATTTGTAGGTACACATTATTGTTTTACGTAAATCATTTCTGTAATACTAATATAGACATATTTATATAATATGCAATGGGTTTCATAGTACACCAATTTTACGGATTATTTTTTAAAAAATTATGTAAGTACAGATAAATGAGTCACTTTTTGAACATTTGAATCGGTTTATTTTGAGAAAATGTAAGAAGATATCTTTCTATCGAAAAAAATACAAATAAAAATGCTAGAAGGGAACAATATATGTTTTTAATGTTTACAGGAACATTTATTTTTCTCAATAAAAATTAAAAAAATACGTTAAAAGCTTTTTCGTCTAGAGGGCGACACCAACAAAATGTATAACGTTTTCTACTGTTTACAAGTGATAAACGTACGCAAGTGATTTGAATTTATTTTGTTTTATGTCTACACTTTATTATTTTTACATACAGTAATTTCGCTCAATTATTTTAAATTAATTTTATCATTTGTTTATTAAAAAAATATATCCGAAATTAAAAGGTATACATTGAGATTTGAATTATAAATTAACTTTTATATTGCGCGGGATTTTTTTTTTTAATGAATACATCTTCGAGTTAAGAAAAATGAATTCCAGCATGTTAACAACTCTTTAAGCTGTTAAAGTAATGTATATTTTTTCGAACTTACTAAATCATTTTTGCTTTCGAGCGTGGCTTTGATCTCTCACACTCTTTGATGCGCGTTGCAAAAGAAGATTTTCTAAAAAGTTTGATAATGTCTATACATGAGAAAAAAAAATGAATGTGACAAGAGATCAAGCTGATTGTGGATTGTAGCAAAATGAAAGACGAAAACGAGTCACTCGAGTCACTGTTTCAAAATTTGGAGACATTTGTAAAAAAAGTAAAGGCATTTTTTAAACAATCTCATAAAATCTTTTATTTTTTGCTATAGCCTTTTAATATGACATGGACAATAAATCAAGAGCAAAATAAGATTTGGAAATTTATTTGCAAGAAAAAGTTTTTATATGTGGACTTTTATTGGTTCCGAATTTGATTATGTTGCTGCCAGTCCAGATGGAATTTAAAACAAAAAACTCTATGATAGAGTTAAAATGTCCATATGAAGCTAGAGTGTTGACTGAAGAAAAAGGAATATGCAGTAGAAAAATAACTTTCTGGAAAAAGGATAATACCATTAAGGGGAACCACAATCGGTACTTTCAAATTCAGGACTAGCTGCACATTACACAAATGAATTTTTGCATTTTGTGCGTTTGGACTCCTCGAGAAATAAAAGTGGAGGAAATTCCTCATAATGACAGCTTTTGGGAAGAAAAGGTGCAGAATAAAATTCAAAATTATTATATGCAATATGCCTTACCAGAACTAGTTGACAGCAAAGCTAATAGAGACATGGAAGTACGGGACAGAATGCCAAATAAATGGTGAATTTAACACTACGGGTTTTTTATGAATTTGTTCTAGAAGATGTACCTCATTATAACAGATTATTCAAACATAAAAAATAATTTTTGTTAAAATATAAATAATAATAATAATAATATGCTGAAACATTATATCTGATCGCTACATATTATAAAACCAAAGGTACCTTTACATTTAACTAACTCATACATGGCTACTCCAAGTTTAAATATAAAATTTATAATATAAATCCGCTTGAATATAAAATCTAGTTTATTTAAAAATATAAAATGTCATGAGACCGTTTATTGTTTGTTTACATTGGCCTCCTGTTTTTGTTACTTTGACTTTTTGTATCGAGGACATATTATTATGTGATATAGAAGGGAATTTATTGCTAAACTATGGACGCTTTTCTACTCTTAATCAATTATTATTAGTAGAGTGTATGTATTAAAATATTCGCTCTAGAAAACGATTTACCTCCCTTTGTCACGAGCTGAATTTTTCAGAGATAAAAGGTTAACCCTTATTGTAATACAAAATTAGACTGTGCAGAAGGGCACTATCATCAAAAATCCAGATATTGATACCGCCGAATAGAAAAAAAAATATTTATTTTTTGGTTCAATGCACAATAAAATCTTTGTAAGGAGTAATTTTTTATACTTATTTAAAAAAAATTTCAGCCCTTCAAAAATTTGTTTAAAAAGTCATTTTTTTAAATATAATTTTATCATTTAACAAAAAGGAAGGCCCTAATGAAAAACGTAGTATAGCTCTGTTTCTCTCTACGTGTCGGCTGATGCATCACATTATTAATATGCTAAGATTTTTTTCATTTTTTTATTATAAAACTTCTTGTTAGGTGCCAATAGACAAAGTGCCATATTGTCTGTTTTTACTAAAAAAAGTGTGTTACATATTAAAGTTCCTAATAAATTGGGAAGAAATATAGACATTTTTTAGGTTTTTAATACATCTACATTCATCCTGTTATCGCTGAATGCCTGAATATATTTGGGTAAGTTTTCGTTAAACATTTTTATTACAGATTTGTTGTTGCAAGAAGCAAAGACACAAATGATATCAAAATATGACTTCTTAATCCTGGCATGATCAACAGTTTCTTCACAATATTTTATTAGCAAAGGATATGGACAGAAGCATTAGGTAATTATGCCGAAATATTTAAGTTTGATCTGACAGCCTCTCCCATGTCTCTAACAGTAAATGGGTATCTCGGCACCTCTACAAATAAGAGTTTGTTGGGAAATATTTTAGAGTAATATGACCCACAAAGACTTACCTGCACATAGGTGATCTTGCAAAACTTGTCACATTTTTGATGGGATAGCAATAGCTCAAGGTTTGGGAATGTCCAAAAGTTGCATATCATTTAAAGAATATGCTAATATATTTGTAAAGATTATTTTTAAAAATAAATTTAATGCTTAAAGGATAGATGAGGTATTTAATCATTATAAAGAAAATTCTATCAAAAATACAACACGTCAAAAGAGGTGATCCCAGAAATCAATTGATGTAGAAATTGACAGACCCAATATTCCACTTCCAGAATAATGAAACTTGTTCATTCGATATTTAATAAAAGACGTTTAAAACATTTTCTGTCAGAGCAACTTCTTGAAAATTTGTATCTAGTGATGGATTCGCGAGTATCAATAAATATGGGATGAATTTTGAACCATCAAAAGACGATTTCTTAAATTTAAATCATGAAGAAGCTGATACTCGTATCTTATTGCACATATTATCAGCCAGAAATTCGGGGAATTCACGCTGCATTATTGATTGCAACGATACAGATGTTCTAGTCTTATTAATTTATTTTAAGTAGTTTTGAACTAAAAAGATATGGTTCATAATAGGGCGAGGAGACTCGTGACGATTAATAGCAGTACATGATTTAAATTTGGATAAAAAAGCTTCTAAAAAATTTGCCTTCTTTTCATTCTGTGACAGGTCGTAATAAAACTAACCAATTGTCTGGCATTGGAAAAAGAACCTGTTGGAAAACCTACCTTGAACACCATCACCTTTTGGATGGATTTGGCACTGATTCGTAGGTACTCTGAAAACACATTCTCTAATCTTGAAAATTTTTTCATAAAACTGTATTCAAAAACTGCCAATGTTACTTCCATTACCATTTTGAGGGGATTAATGGCCTCTTTAAAATAATTCCTAAATTGCCATTGACTGAAGACGCCCTAAGATTACATTGTTTAAGATGTTTTTACCAGCTAAGTATTTGGCTAAGCTCTTTAAGACCCAGATGCAGCTTCCTAATGTTGAAGAGTATGAATGGAAAGTAGATCAAGATTGAAGCCTGATACCCACTCTTAAGATTATGCTCGACCTGCTACGAGAAATAACAGAACTTATCATGCAAATGCAAAAAAGGTACTATACACCGATAATTTTCATACATGTACAATATTTTAACAATATTCTATTCTAGACTATGGAAGCAAAAT
This sequence comes from Psylliodes chrysocephalus, assembly GCA_927349885.1. NCBI lineage: Eukaryota > Metazoa > Arthropoda > Insecta > Coleoptera > Chrysomelidae > Psylliodes > Psylliodes chrysocephalus. The sequence continues at coordinate 33,005,996 of OV651821.1, forward strand.
TTGCAAATGCAGAAAAAAATATTGGCTACATCGGTTAATGCACCTGTATGGCACAGAAAAACTGCAGAAATAGTTTGATCATAGCCGCTAATGTTTTGGAAAATGTAGATTAATGTGGTGAATCTGATTCTGATTAGTTTGAGTCTTGTACTTAATATTAACTTATGCTTTATATACTTCTAATTATTGAATTTTTTTATTAGGAATTTATTGTATTCTGCAAAGCAATAGCCTTACTGTTTATAATCTATACTTATATATACTGTGCTTATACCTTCCATAAATAGTTTATATTTTATTTTCCTCAAAAATAAAAATCATGAAGTAATACACCCTATAAAACATTATTCGCCTTCATAGCGGATAAATCAATAATACATATATAAAATAATGTAAGAGAGATAAACAGATTGCATACATTTCATCCCTGAAAGAGACGCATATACAGTCAAGAGACTGCTTCCTTTCCTGTAAAACCATGACATCAGTAATTGTTTATTGCTATATTTTTGTTAATTTGATAGTAAAAAATATAGGGAAAGCACTCTTACCTTGTCAATACACAGGCGAAACTTTTATGAAGAATATTTTTTTTTCGTTTAGGCCTTCGTTTTTCGTCAAATGAAAGGTATATTCCTAAAAGAAGATTTTTTAACCAAATTTGTCGACAGCCAAAATAAGTTTTAATCTACACCATACTTATATTGTAAAATACCTAACATTATTTTGTGCTATTGTGGAATATTTTTCGGTTCCTTTGTCACAACTTCGCGTGTTAAAGTTTAGAATATGCATCCCTCGTATCTACATGCAATTGTTAAAATTATGAATGAATGCTGATTTTGTTTGGTCTCGGAAGTAATTTTGTAGTATTTAGGCTCCACCCTTAAGTTGTAATTTTTATACCTACTAAACTACCGTTGCCCCGCAGGTCTTTTAGATTGTAATGTAAATTTTCCTCTTAAGTTGGAATCATATTCATTAAAAAAAAATTCTTTATAAAAGTTTTTTTACAATCTAAAATTCAACCATCGAATATGATTTTTTTTATTCGTTTTTCAAAAAATATTAATTTTATGCAATACAATAATTTTTGACAATATCGAAAATCATTGTAAAGAAAAGTTAATTAAAATAAATTGAAAACTACTTATATTCTAATGTACAATTAATCCATCACCCTGAAAAATATGATTTAATATTTTCTCATAAATTTTTTACAGCCTTGAAAATTTTCGCCTACACTTTTATTTTTGAAATAACGTTTGAAATACTAGATTAATTATCAATGTACGGAAATATTTGCAAAGCTTTTCCCTATATTATTGATGATGTAATTTGTGTTTCAATGACAATGTAGACATATAAAAATAGAGGTTATTAGTATTCATTATCATTTTATTTCTATTATTTTCAAGATTGTATTCATTTGAACAAAAATATTTTGATTGCATGGCTTTAAACTAGGGGTGGGCAAAATAATCGATCAATCGTATTTTTAATTGATCGATTTATCGATTAATTGAAATAATATTGTGACCGATTAGTAAAGGAGCAGCAAGCGTTTTAAAACAAGCCCCATGTTAAATCCCATAAGAAATCGCTAAGGGTCATTCTGCCAATTTTTACGGCGACGTCACGCGTCGAGGATCTTATCAGTAACTAACTTCTCGGGCCGCCAGCGGGGTAGTGGGAGGAGTGGGGGAATTAAATCTCCTTTAACGTTGAACGGAAAAATCATGCCAAAAGGGCCTAAGCGTGTATCTTTGTTATTGTTGGTCCGATTCAAACGGGAAAAACGGCACTATGTCGAGAACGTGGTATAAATTAACGTCGAACAGAAAAAATATGCGCAGAACGAAAAGCCAGAATGGCCTTAGCGTGTATCTTTATTGCTATTGGTCCGATTCAAACGGGAAAAACGGCATTATGTAGAGAACTCGAAAACGTCGAACAGAAAACATATGCGATTGCCAGAAGGGCCTTAGCGTGTATTACGTGGTGCGTTTCAAACGGGAAAAACGGCATTATGTAGAGAACTCGAAAACGTTGAAGAGAAAAATCATGCGCAATACCAAAAGGACCTAACCGTGTATCACGTGGTCCGATTCAAACAGGAAAGAGACATTACATAGAGAACTCAAAAACGTTGAACAGTAAAATCATGCGCAATGTCAAAAGGGCCTAAGCGTCTATCACGTGGTCCGATTCAAATGGGGGAGTGTGGTGAATTACATGTAGATTAACGTTATAATGCGCAGTAACAGGCTAAAAGTGCCTAAAACTTATATCTCTGCTATTTCATCGATTCGAATGAGAAAAACAGGGAAGTTGAGGAAATGTCATACCGATGCGCAGTGGCCTAGCCAAAAGATGCGTTTTAGTAAACGGGTACGATGAAAGTTTTATTTGATGTTTTGTTTCGTTTGACGTTTCGCATTTCGTTTGACGTTCCGTTTCGTTCTTTTTCGTATCGTTTCAAACCCAAAGTCTCCGATTTTGCTAATTTTTGAATATAGAATATAACGTTTAATGTTTTAACATCCTTCATGTAATATTTTTAATGTTTCCCTAAAATTTTAATATGTAGTGTAATTCAGTGTGCTAATAAAGAAAGCAATGTTAAAATGAGCTGAAATATTTGTTGAGCTAGATTATTGAGCGACATATCTAATTAATCGGTTCGATTTATAAATCAAGAATCTTTAGCCAGTTTGAATTTAGGTGCTTTAGACGCGAAAATACATCATTAGTAACAAATAGGCATTTGGTCGAGTAAACAAAATCTCTACGAGGTAACCTGAAGCAAATGTATTATTGCTAATAATTTAAATGGGGGACAGTTATTTGTTATAGGGTAGTCAACATTGGACAATGAAAATAAAATACCTACATTATGTTTTAAAATAACAGTATTAAGTATTTACAATAACTCAATAAGTTTCAAAATTCTCTCTTTGAAGCTCAGCTTTTTTATTCAGGCCCATTTTCAGTAAACTTGTAATTAGTTTCTTTTTCTTAATTTGCTTTTCTTTGTAATTATTCCTAATTGCAATTCCCCGTTCTGTTTTGTAAAATTGTCTCCGTTTCTCGTTAGCTTCTTCCCTCCGCCTTATTCCTTCGGCACCTCTATCACATTTACATGTGGATTTATCATGAAGTTCGTGTTCAGATGTGTAGTTTTCTAAATCTTTTACACCTTCTCATGCTAATTCTGAAATTTCTGTGCATACTACGCTTTTCCTCGGGAATGTAACCAATCTTGTTTGAATACTCTTCTATCGTAATGAGAATGAGGTGTACCTCTAAGACCATGTCCATCCCTTCTAAGCGGCTTTTGTCCATCAGCACAGGTGATGTATCTGAGAACACCAACAGCCATGGTCTAAGCAAATTATTTTCTTGAAAGTTGTTTTTGAATGGAGTCGTGTACCAATCCGCTGTAGTTTTTTCTTGTAGGCTAACATTGTAAATCCGTTAGTAAAATGTATTAAAGCGTGAAGATGTTCATGTGCTGTACTACCATCGTCTGCCATTAGATGACATCGACAAATAGAATACCATTTAATATTTATAGCACAAGCAAGTAAATTAAAGTCCTTTTCATTTAATATTAAGTGATAGCATTCTTTGGACAATTCTTCGTAATCTTGTGCAATTTCCAGTGGCGACAAAGCGTTAATTTTATTTAGATTCAAGAGAGTTAAATAATCAGTTTTTGGCAATAAGGACATTTTTAAGCTATTGCATAGCGTTTATCGCTGGCTTTGAGCGCGGCGACCGAATCAAGAAATTCCGTAACACCGTAACGAAAATAAACCTAACACCCCCCACTCCGACCGGCACAGCGGTGCGGCGTTAAACAATATTATTTATTCAATAAAAGCAAATTAAAAAAAAAAAATTGAAAGATCGAAAAATCAAAAAATGGAAAAATCGAAAAAGAAATTCCATAACGAAAATTAACCTAAAACCCCCCACTCTGACCGGCACAGCGGTGCGGCGTTGAAAGCAGTGCATCGTCTAACGTCGTTTCAGTTCGGCACGGTGTTTGTGTGCGTGCGACTAGATGTATGCGTGTAGACTAGCTGCTAATTGCTCATAACTGATTCTATCTCTTTTAGACACAATTTCGGAAAAATTGAATTTGAAAATGAATAATGATCCACAAGAATCCACAACAAAATATGGGACCACCATTGACGCGGTATTTTCCAGACATTTAGAAGATATCAAGTCTCAAACTTAGGTTTCTTATTTCAGTTACCATAAACCTATAGTTTCAATGATAAAAATTCCTGAATAACCTACATGTATTGTAAGATAATAAAAATATTTTAAACAATATTAACTTCTCATTTATTCAATAAAAGAAAAAATGTGTTTTCTTATCGGTCACCACGCTTAAAAAGTTTTACTTGAATTAATATCAAAGAAAAAAACTTGAATTAATATTAAAGAAAAAAAAATACTGCATAAATAAAATAAATAATTATAATTGCATAAGTTGATTGCAATAGCTTTACCACGGCAGTCCCCGAGTGCCACACGTATTTTTTTGTTATTTTTAGAGAAGCTACTCTTAAAAAATGTCTCAATACTTTAAACAAATAGTTCATTACCCCCACCACCAAGATTTTTGCGCAAGCGCAGTAGTACAAATGTGCGTGATGTAATCGTCGTTACGACATGCGTTCACGTGAACGAAGGTTAGGAGGGCATACAAGAAGTTCGCCTTGTTTCATAGTTTTCTTATTTTTCATCTTTTTTCGGTAAATTGCTTTAGAACTTCTCGTATGCCCTCCTAACTGTCCAGAGTGAACTACACGTTTTCCATTTAAAAAGCACTGGTGTCCAAGATCCTTTAAAGTAACAGTATTAAGTATTTACAGTAACTCAATAATTTTACTGAAAATGGGCCTAAATAAAAAAGCTGAGCTTCAAAGAGAGGATGTTGGACACCAATGCTTTTTAAATGGAAAACGTGTAGTTCACTCTGGACAGTAGAGTGCTGGTGTGGACATTTAAGTAAAGGTAGGACAAATATTGCTAATAATTTAAATGGGGGAAAGTTATTTGTTATAAGGTAAAGTCAACATTAGACAATGAAAATAAAATATAATATTTTGTTTTTAAAGTAACAGTATTACAGTAACTCAATAAGTTTACTGAAAATGGGCCTAAATAAAAAAGCTGAGCTTCAAAGAGAGGATCTTGGACACCAATGCTTTTTAAATGGAAAACGTGTAGTTCACTCTGGCAGTAGAGTGCTGGTGTGGACATTTAAGTAAAGGTAGGACAAATATTGCTAATAATTTAAATGAGGGAAAGTTATTTGTTATAGGGTAAAGTTAACATTATAAATGGAATAAGAAATATTTAAAGTGGTACTTTCCGAAAGCAGGGGATAAATAAAATTTTTATTAATGTAGCTAAGATGGCTTTCGCTGTATGGGCACAGAATAGTACTCTAACCTTTGAAATGTATATAAATATATGCTACATCCAGATATTACGATTGTCGTTTTAAAGGGAGCCCACCACCTTTTACCATGATTACCAAGGACCTAGACCATGTACGTTTATCTTTGATGGACGATCGCTTAAGTCGTTTGTATCACTTGTGTCGTTTGCGTCGCTTGCATCGCTTACGTCGCTTGCAACGCGCATGTGTACATGTAAACGAAGATATAACTTTGCAACGTCGATGCTACACCGCTTCTTCTCACGCACTTTGTAAATATCATCTAGTTGTCATTCTCCGTACGTATTCGTTTTCCCCGATGGAATCCACCCAATAATAATGAAGATATGAGCTTGCAACGTCGGAAACGAAACTTCCAGAGAAACGTCATGCGAAACGTCAAACGAAACGACAAACGAAAACGTCAAACGAAACATCAAACTAAACGAAAACGTCATGCGAAAGTCAAACGGAACGTCGATTTTTTTCTTCAACGTTCATATATACCATGTTTTCTATATAATGTTGTTTTCCTCCTTTAAATCCAACTAACAGTAGCCGAGATACACGTTTAGGTCCTTTTGGCATTGCCACTGCGCATGTGTACTTGCGAATGGCAACTATATAACATCTCACGTAGAATACCGCGTTTTCTTCGTTCTAATCGGTTTAATAATAACAAATATAAGCTTAGGCCCTTTTGTTCCAGACACATGATCATTATTGTAAATGCATGCCTTGCGTGCGTTGTGTTAAGAAAGATATACGTTTTATGCCCTTTTGGCCTGTCACAGCGCAGGTGGTCCGTCACTGTGAATGATTTTTCTCTTCAACGTTTTTGAGTTCTCTACATAGTTTTCCATTTGAATCGGACCAATAGCAATAAATATACACGCTAAGGCCATTCTGGCTTTTCGTTCTGTGCATGTTTTTTCTATTCAACGTTAATCTATACCACGTTCTCTACATAGTTCCGTTTTTCCCGTTTGAATCGGACCGTGATGATAGCACAAAGTCGTCTTAAAGACGTCTAGCATAAGACATTAGAGACGTCTTTAAGACGTCTGGTATTTCCTGAAAGACGTCTTAGAAGACGTCTGATGTTACAAAAGGGGACGTCTTATTAATGGCTTATATTGGTCTGTAGAGCTTAAAATAAGCCATAAATAAGACGTCTTTAAGACGACTTATTAATAGCTTATAATAGTCTTGTAAAGCCTTAAATAAGCCATAAATAAGACGTCTTTAAGACATTTTATTAATGGCTTATAATGGTCTTGTGAAGCTTTAAATAAGCCATAATTAAGACGTCTTTAAGACGACTTATTAATAGCTTATAATGGTCTAGAAATAAATTATTTCATTGCCAGCAAAAAACAAAAAACTCCATCGTTAAGACATTATTTTGTTTGACAGATTACACGGCAACTCCCACCGCCAGGACATGGTACATGTTGTTTACCCCCTCTCCTGTACCTAACTACAAATAGCAAGCAGAAAACACGACATGCCACTTTTTTCAGTCAGATGAGCGACTATAAATATAAAAGAAATACAAACTTACCTTATGTGGGATTCCAAATTATATGTAATTTTACGGGCAATTATCACATCACATCATAATTTGCTCAAATCATGACACGCTGGCGAGTAAAGATTCTGTGCCAAATCTGTTTTGTGGCTATTCCAAATTTTCTTTTTTTTTTTTTTATTAAGTACATGGATCATATCGAAGTTATTTTCTTTTTGATTATTTCCTCTTTGATGCACAATTTTTTGGTAATATCAATTATCATAATATTCAGCTGACTTAATGTTCCATAGACATTCATTTTCGCGATATATCTCAATTAATTATCTATTTTTTTATCTGAGAACACAATGCGTTCGACACTTTAAACAGATTTTGCCATTTTATTATAGCCTAAATACAACTGGTATAACAAAAAGGAGAAATATTTCTAGTTATAACTTTACTGGCATAGTATTCAGATTGGATGACGGTGGTAGGCCGACTATGTTTATGTTGTGACCAACCATCGATAATGCTAATAATAATAAATATTTTTTCTACACCCACATGGATATTACAAATCGAAAAAGTATGTCATTGCGTTCAACTTAACGAATATATTTTATATCCACTCTAACTAGTAAGAACACCGCAAAAAAATGAAATCCACCTATCCAGTTCATATTATGGTCACATGGCTATTATTATTTTTTTAAATTTTAAATAAGTGAAAATTCTGTCAAATTAATTGTTACTAGATTTTTTAGTTATTGAAATTAAATAATATACATTAAAATGAGTTATTCTTGTGAATAATCGATAAATAATCATTTCTATTTCATCTATAATTATTATAATTGTTTAATTTTAATAAAACTAAAGTCATTTTAATTAAGAATATTAAGCAACAACATTAAGCGCCTCATGATGACATTAAGGCTTTTATGCGAAAGGCTCTGGTTCAAATTTAGGATGGAGACAAATTAAATTTGGTTTTTTTTGTTTATAATATAAATTAGTAAAAGTCAAATTAAATTTTAAATTAGTTATTTCATCTTAATAACCTAAAATAATTTTTAAAGTTTGTAGATTTTCGTTAGTGGGTCGTAGAAAAAAAATACTGTAAAACTCGAGTGGATTGTCGATATCCACTCTTGTTGCACAAACTACTATTGCAATTATATTGCACTAAATCAGTGCTATTACCATATAAACTATTTCAGTTTGTTTTAATTAAACAACTGTTTATAATAATGGGATTGTTGTAAATAATTTATTTAATGTTTTTAAATTTGTGTCCTCAAATTTAGAGGCATCAGCACAGCGATATTTATGTGGGAACTCGACACGTCATGTATCAAATAGAGAGCATTGCGTCTTGATATTACATAAGAATTGCAGTATGTCGAACGAAGATAGGCGTGGTCTTTCGTGACGTATAAAAAAATGACAATCCCACTACTACACATGTTTACATGAATTTTTTGTCATAAAATGTGAAGCTCTAGTTAGGAGGCGACATAATTTTTTCCTTCTAGAACCGGAAAAAGCAATCCAAGAATACTTGGTAAGCAGGGGAATATAATAGACCCAAAATGCCGCAGTGTTCTGAGCTAAATCTAACCCTACCTTCTTACAACCGACTAAAATAAAGATTAGTCATTAAAAGGCTAAGGAATTATCTCCTTCATGCAATATTAATATGACATTTGCACCCTGTATATTAGAAAGAAAACAATTTTAGAAATATTTCGCTTTATTCTTAAATATAACTTTTGAAATCAATGTTTTTATAAGATTACACAATCGAAAAAAGAAAATTACACTTTTGTAAACAAAAATACGTACATTGAGATCACTGGTGACGTCCTTGATATCTTATTTTGCTAAATAAAGTCAATTCCTGTTTCCAATTTAAAAAAAAAACTTTTGTTAGTAACAGTAGAAATTAAAATTTAAAAAGTGTATGCATTATTTAAACATCAACAGTAAAATATCTAATGCATTGCAAATTAAATTTTTGTCTATGCATTTTACACTTTATCTTGATAATAAATGGGAATTTTTACTGTTACTGAAAAATGTTTTATTTATTGGAAGGTTAACATCATGTGACTCTATGAAAAATGTAATAACCAAAAATAATCTTTAAAACATATTAAAAAAAATTAACACAGTAGTAGGTGTCATTGAAAATGTTTAATTAACATAGGTAATTCATATGGCATAAGAAACAAAATTCTAGAACTCTAAACTATATTACCCATTGGCAAATTGTTTTTTGAAAATTCTATTTTCAATTTCATTCCTATATTATCAAACCAATCAGAATAATGATGGGTGATAGTTTTCAGTGTGAATCAAAATTATCTGTGATACAAGAATATTGCGATAATTAAAGTTCCAAAATTATATGATGAAAAGTTGCAATAAAACGTCTAGCTTCTACAGTGTGAATCCTAAGTCGATATTTTTTAAACTGTGTATACGAGTCGTTAAACAAATTATATAATTAAAAAATCTAAATCCGAGACTGGACTTTTTTTTACGAATCACGATTTATTGTGTACCGATTATTGTTATTCATTCGCCTGTGATTTCAGTAACGTGTTTATCTCAGGTAGGCAATTTAAATTGTTCAATATGGTAAAATACAAAACCAAGTGCGTTTAGAAGAACGCATTTTAAATATTACTGAGGAACATCCAACAAGTATGTGAGTGATTACAGATCAGGTGGGAGTAAGTCAAAGAAAAGTGTGGACAACATTGCGGGAAAATTAATTGTATCCTTTTCACGTTCATTGTGTTCAATCAATACAACTTGATGATTCCACCGCAGAGTTGTTTTGTAAATGATTCTTACAACGGCATGAATGTGATCAACTTTTTTTGACGAAATTTCTACACATTATTTAAATTAGACAGGACCATATTCGATACATTTTGGAATAAAAATTAAAATTTCTAATTTTTGAGTTTTTTTGAGAAAGTTGTTTATTTGAATGACTTCTACACATAGTTAAAACAAGTAACAACTTAGAATTCTCCCTGTATAAGTGAGAGGTAGAAATAATTAACATGAAGTTCATTATCCTGGGTTTGATGTAAGTTTTCCATGCAGATATGGCCGAAGAATGTACCCTGACCCAGCCGAGTAGCCAGTGTACTTTGAGTAGCACCTGCAAGTGCTGCTAATGTAAGAAGCTGCTTTCCAGGAAAAAGGTTTTATCTTCTCATGAATAATTTATTTCAAAGGACAACTATACGATTTAATTAATTGCTTTCAACTATCCTGATATGTTTGAACGAACACAAATTGGCTATAGTATTTAAATAGTTTATTATCAGTACCTATGAAATTTGTATTTTTTTATTTAATTGTTTGCACAATTTTTTCGAGAAAGAGTACACAAAATTAAATAGGTGGTGGCTAAAATAAATTTAATAAAATATTTTCTAAAACTAGAAAATTATATAACATAAATTATTAATGTAATTTAATGATGGTAAAAAAACATTCGATCTTGTGTAAGTATTTATTTTGACTGCAGGTTGAAAATAAAAATATTTTTGTTATAGTTTTTAATTTAAAATTTTCATTTACAGTAACTTGAATGTTACATGAGAATTATGTTATAATTATTAAATCACATATTTTGTGAGATTACATTTTTAGAAAAAAATAGTTTTTGTAAATATCAATAAACAGAGTAACATGATGTACAGAAACCACTGAATAATTGAACGGTAATTTCTATATAATATATATGGATATATGGCTTTTACACATAATAAATATTTACAATAAGCTATATATCACATCGCTACGTTTTCTTCAACATGCTATTAATTTTGACACCATATATGTACATATAATTATTAAGTAATTAAAGGGAAGTAGGTATCGTTATTAGAGAAATTATAAATCGAGTTTAAAGATATTAATACGTTTTTTAAAATGAATATTTGGTCCAGAGTTTTTTTGTACAATATACTTCTCAATAAATTGACAACTAATTCTCATTAATATGGTTTAGGAAAGACTCAAAATTAATAAATTCCTCAATACAATGTTGATAATATAAATGTAGTCAAAAACTCTTAATTTGCTAAACACCACCAACTGACAACAAAGCAATACCTGACACTAATGTGAATGAAGCTGTTCTTTGAGTTTGAAATATGGAATCAGTTTAACAGTCTGCTAAGACGGTTACATAATACCTTAAACATATAGTCCAGAGAGAACAGTACCAATGGTTTTTTCTTTTCAACAATAACATTTTGAAGTCAGAAATACATATATAAAAAATATCACATTTTTTCAGAGCTATTATCATTAATATGCAAATTAGGACCTTGATCGGAATTTTTACAATAGTTCGTTTTTTATCTCTCTAATGATAAAACTTAGTGGTATACAAAATGGAAGATAATTATTATATTCTTTATCAAAAAGATTATTGGCATTTTAGTTCCCAGATTAATAGTTTCCAAGTAATAGCTGCTCAAAGATGAAATATCATCCACGATTGTGAGGAGCATTTTTTATTTTGATTGTTTTTAGAAGAAACCAGAAATGGTCATATATACCGTGCAACTAAGAAATATTCGATCCCAAGAGACAGGTACCTACTTAGGTTCTTTTCGGACAATCAGAGTTTGATCTTAGAACCTAGAGCATTTTCTTTTGCATTAAATCAACTACTTGTGATCTAATGATAATAATTTAACTAATTCAATTTTATTTGTAAAACCATAGCAATATTTTGATTTCACGAAAATTAAAGATGTATTTCATATTTCCACTTAACGTCATCTAAAACTCTAAAAATATTTATAAAATGTAATGTTATGTTATATTGTGCCCTCTTCTGTCGCTAATGCAGTAAGGGAATGTCCCTCATATCTTCTCAAGGAAGTGCATGATTTGGAGTAGCTTCAAGTTAGGTAAATCTCCCTCTTCTATTTGATATGCTTCTAGGTATAGTGCCCTTGGATTCTGGAGTGCTACAAGTGTAAAATGTGATGTTTTTGAAGTTCTTCCAATGGAAGGCATTTTTGGTAATAAACATTATTTGCTTAATTTATTCCATAAAAGAAATAATCTCAACTCCGCTGAATTCCTCTAGAAAATCGCTTGCAATCGTTCATTCCTATCACCAACAGAGCACTTCGGCATTTTATTTCTAATAAAAAAGGTATTACAACAGCAAAATATGCTAGATTCTAGATTGTAGTGGCTACCAGATGTTCTATGATTTGTAGAAACTCGCATAGCTCTAAAGAAATTACATATTTAGTATGTTATTTTTGACCTCAATACAAAATTGTTAAACAATAAAATCACTGACTAACAAATCAAATTTTAATAAAAAAACTGAAGACAAAGATAACTTAGTTGTCAGTGGTCAATCAACCACAAGGAATTTAATTAGTACTAGTGATTCTGCAATGATCTATGCCATTGTGACAATCGTTACAATAAGTCCTGCAAGAATGTTCATTAAAATTTATGAGTCTGATAACTTTTATAGATGTTTAGACTGCGAGTAATTTGAAGTGCATACCATTCAAACAAATCACATTGTCAAAGTGTACTTGGGTCAAACACGCTAATTAAAGTTCTTGCAACCAGCAGCAATATGAATCAATAGCACTACTAAACCTTCTTGCAAATTATTGTTCTTAATATTACAGCGACTCGAAATATTTAATCCCTTTGTAATAGCATTTTAAATATATATATTCTTAATTCAATATCTCAAATACGATATGCTTAATTGTATATTTTAATAATTATTATTCTACATAGAAAATAATTAATTGCTTACATAATTTTATACACATACAAAATGAGTGAGTACATGGTAATCAATATCATAAAAAAATGTTGCTCTGAATATGAGAAAACTAATTATTTACAAAAATAATATAGAATAAATATGTAATTATATACAGTGCTCCAGTTACTGAGTTAGAAAATTAAGTTAAATATGATAAACCCTGTATATAATAAGTTAGTTAATAAGTATATTTCAAACATAAAATATCAATTAATAATATCACACAATCATAGCAGCCATGAAGATAACTCAAAAGCAAGAGCAACACTGACAAAAAATAGGGTGTTTCTCTTTTCAATCAATGATTTATAGAAAATAGACCAATTGACAAAGAATGTTTTAAGGATATAAACTTCATAGTTCAAACAACTTTTTTACATAAAAAAAGTAAACTAAAATATGTTACAATTTTGAATAGGAAAGTAATATAAGTTTGTACATACTATTTTTGAAGATTATTTGAGAAACATTACAATGTTGAAAAATATACTTCAATAACGAAATATATTTTACAATTATACGATTATAATTTATATACTATTTTCTATAAACAGATCGAATTTAAAAACATCCTTTATAAGAGAAAAAAAGAACACATGAATTTGTTAGAAATTTTGATAGGTCGATATCTAAAAACGTATAATGCCCGGCAAATACAAAAAACGTATGTCACATTTTAGTAAAAATTAACTCACAATGGAGATTTTAAATTCTAAAAAAGGTTTTTATCTAAGCATATTGACATTGCTTTCGATAGCAAAACATTCTTTGGGTAAAAGATGCCCAAAACTTTTGGGTTGTTCGCTTTTTGCAGATATATTTATTTCACATATTTTTTCCAAAAAGAGAAGACATATAAAAGTTGTCGAGTTGAAACGTACTTGTATATTAATATTAAATTCCAAACTTATGATATAACATTTTGAAGAAGTTGTGAATTTATTTTAAGTAAAATGTCTCTCTTTTTGGATAAACATTTACATATTATTAAATTGTTGGACAATATGTACATGTTAGCCGAATATCTTAACTATTTGGAAAATGTTTTAAGTCTTTTTTTACACACATATCTAGCCTGCCCGGGTTGCCTCTTCAGTCTCACAAAACACTCGCTCTTTTGCTGATTTATTTGCAATCGCCCAATCTTGATAAGTAACTATATAATTAAAAATTCCATAGTATTAATACAAAAAAAAAACATTTTATAACCAAATTTTTAGCAATTAATTGAAGCAAAATTGTGAATAACGATATCGTTCATTTAATTTCTGCTGATCCGCATTATGCAACAGAAATTTATCAGATTTATCTTTCCATTAGCTTCACTATTAGCAAATTGCAGCGTTGATGTTGGGTGTTATTTATGGAATTCCCGCGCACATATTTAAATGTTTATCAGGAATTAATTATCTATATAAATGAAATAATTTATTTGCAAATTATAAATTTTGATTACAATTTTACGTAACTAGTGGCCTTTTAAATATATTTGCTAAAAGAATTGGTTTAGAGTAAATATTCAGTTTTATATAAATATGATTTAAATTTTGACAAACATTTCTATATACCGGGTGTTCAAATTAAAGTGTTACAGCTAAATACAGCCTTTTATAAAAAAAAACGTTTCAGATGAAAGTTTTATAGTTTTGTGGGGGAAAAATTTTGGTTAAAATCGTTTTTTATAGCTAACCATAATATGGCCAACTTTGTTTTCGCCCAGCAAAATTTCAAGTAGCTGTTACTCAAAAAGTAAAAGTCCAATAAAAAAAATATTTCCATCAAAAGTTTCTTCTTTTTTATGTACTTTAAGAATATGTAAAAAAATGGGATTTCCATTAAAAAAAAACTAAGTCCACTTCGATATGGCCATATTATGGTCAGCCATTAAAAAATGAATTTAGCTAAAATGTTTCCCCCAAAAAATTATAAAACTTTTGTCTGAAACTTTTTTTTTTCTAAAATGCATATTTTCGGCGGTATTTAACTGTAACACCCGGTATAGAAAATATTCTAAAAATATGTCTTTTATTATAATATTATAATTGAACCCATTATTATATTTATTTTTAAATTTAAATATGTAGCTGATTGAATTTATAAAAAATATCAATCCGATTTTCTTAATTTTATTACCCTATTTTAAACTTTTGAGATTGCAAATAAATTGGCACGTAAAAAATTGTAACCACTACAAAAAAGGCTGACTGGCTTTTTTTCACCAGGCAAGCAAAGAAAAAATAAAAATTCTAATCAGTTTGATTTTGCATCAAAAAAATAGTAAACGATAATAAATAATGATAACAAAATATTGGACATTTTAGTGAATTGTTTAAATAGAAAATATAGATATTATACAGGGTGGGCCAC
Organism: Psylliodes chrysocephalus; assembly: GCA_927349885.1. NCBI lineage: Eukaryota > Metazoa > Arthropoda > Insecta > Coleoptera > Chrysomelidae > Psylliodes > Psylliodes chrysocephalus. Next base: position 33,021,188 of record OV651821.1, read on the forward strand.
CTGTAACGCCTCGGTCTGTATATCAGAAAAGATAACAATTTAAAAATAATTTATACATGGTTCTCCAAGAAAGTGATACATATCAAAGTTAGATTTTTTTTAAATGTGACACCCTATATTTTATTATATATTTGAATTGCCCTCGCTTTTTCCACTATAACTATACCAAATATTTTATAGGCTATTTCACACGCTACAACCAATTTTATATGAAAATCGTAATGATTTCAATGACCTGTATAGTGCAAAAGAAACAATTTAAAACCATTATTTTTGTGGTAAAAGGTTTTCGATATTAGTCAAAATCTATGGCGATGTACTTTTTTTTTTCAATTAGAAACAAATCTGTACATGGAGAATCAAAACTCAAATACATCAATTTCTCTTTTTCTTTAAATTGGCCATCCTGTATTTTATATAACCATTTAAAAGTACCTTGATTAAAGTTTTATTTGATTTAAGCATTTCCTATACTTTTAGTGTGATTAGAATTTAACCAGCTATGATTTATTATAGACTAAAAAATATTTTTACAATTTCTAATAGGACTAACATTCAGTTTAAAATAAATACCAATTGCAACCAATTCTAGACTCACTCTATTATAATACCTACTTTATTTTAAGTTTATTATAATTTTAGGTAGACTTTGAAACCTCAATAGTGATAGTTCGTTATTACTAACCTCATTAGTAGTGAAATATTAAAAAAAAGGTCTAGCCAGCTTTTTAAGTACCTTTTAAGTCGTGAATAAGAAAAGTATTTCCAGTTACTTAAAAAACGCTTGGAAATGTGAGATTTACCTTTCAAAACCACCTTAAGGCTCATATAAATATTATTAAAGGCTACTTAGATAATTTTTTCTAATTAAATAAAATCTTTCAAGGTAACACTCAATGAACTTGAAGAGGTACGACGTGAGGTAAGTGGGTGATTTTTATTTCGTTCTATATTTTAAATTGAAACATACATACTGAAGCTCTAAGCGACGAGTTGCCGCTTCCAATTTAAAATATAGTACGATACAAGAATCACCCGCTTACCTCGCCGCGTGCCTCTACCCTTGCCGCTTCACTATATTTGTACCCTTAGAATAAAATATGTGAAGTTTTCGGTTGCTATTTTTATTTCTTTTTTTACTGAATGTAAAAGTGGCATTAGGTATTGTCAAAAACTTATTCAGTCAATGATAAATTATAGCTGATTAAATTCTAATTACCAAGTAACAAACAGTCTATTTCCTATTAACCAGTAACTAGTTAAAATTAAGAGTATTTTGTGAATAATCTACTTTCTCATTTAAATTTAAATATCTCTCAAAATTATTAACTTTAGGTAAAGGGAATGTTTAACTCAAATAAAACTTTAATTAAGGTACTTTTAAATGGTGAAATAAATTTAATTTAAAAAAAATTATGTATTTGAGTTTTGACTCACCCTGTACAGATTTGTTTCTAACTGAAAAAGTAATGAATTGGCATAAATGTTGACTAATATCGATAACCTTTTACAGCAAAAAATTGGTTTTCAATTGTTTCTTTTGCACTATACAGGTCACATAAAACTGGTTATAGCGTGTGAAATACCCTGTATAATCTCATACTATTTGGCCAGAGTAATTCAAATATAAAATAAAATACAAGGTGTTCCAGTTAAAAAAATATTTGATATGTATCACTTTTTTGGGGAACCTTGTATAATTGAAATTATTTTTTAATTGTTGTCTTTTGTGATATACATATTGCTTTGAAAACAGATTTAAAAAAAATCATATATAGTTTTGGTTTGGCTCTACAGACCGAGGCGTTACCGTGCCCACCCAGTAAATTGTTAAAGTGATTTACATAAATAGAAATACAGTAATTGACCAACTACTTTTTTGGGGCACATTGAATGATTTATTGAATTGCTAAATTCGGTGCACTATTTTTTCTTTAAAATGTCCGTAGATAAAAATATTATACATAAATTAGTGAATTAAATCTTATTTATTTAAACTATACATATTTTTACAACCACGATTAACGGCTGATATGAAACTAATTAATAAACATAATACATTGTTCGATTTAATGACAGATGTATTTTAGAGTATTCCTTATTTGTTAATTTTTAACAGATACCTCATCCTTTTTTGAAACTAAGATAAACATCGTGGTTTGTCTAGTAAAAACCAGAAGTTCCATCCCTAAACTTCTACATTTAATTTACGACCAAACGCTCAAAAGTTTGTTTTTAAAGTGGCTCATCAAAAGTGTGGATGAATGTAATGTGCAGTGTGAAAACTGCAATTTATTTACATGTTTGTGAGTGTACTGAGAGCAAACCTAAAAGTTATCTAATGCTATGAATTACTGTTTATGCCGACATATTTATTTCAGTTTGCCACACTAGAGCAAATTTGTCGTTTAATGAGATGAAGTACTCAATAACTCTACCAGTTTTTCCATTAAATAAATATAATATAGTATTACATTCTGCTATGTGTAAATGCATAACAGTACAATATAAAAAATATCCATGTATAAAAACATTGAATGTCATAAAAGTTCCATATCAGTAGTTATCAATAAATAATAATAATAACAGTGACTTTATCTCTTAAACTATATGAAAATTAATAAGGAATGCTGAAGTAAAAAAATAGAACAATAAAACTTATCTGAACTTTACAAAATATAAATAAAACTGCTTGCTTTATGTTGACTAAACAAAAACTAAACAAAACAGATGAATTTTGTTTGAATGATCATTTGATATCAATGCATTTTATATTTTTCTACACTGAGAGAACTCCGTAAAGAAAATGAATCTATTTTAAAATGGTTGATGAAGCAGTATTTAAATTAAAGTACTATTAGAAAAATGAAATGTATAAATCAGAAAGTCATCTTTGTCCAATATAGAGAACAAGTCTGGATGAATTATTACCAAATGCTACAATATTGGTAGTACATCGATCTATTATAATTCTGGATTGGATATCGCTGAAATGTATGCAGAGAAATGTGTAGTTTTATGTCAAGTGTAAATAGTTTTTCACTAATTTAAAGTTTTTGTTCTTAATATGTAATATTATGATTACTTTTAAAAATGTAATTGAATTAAATTGCGAGTTTACATTATTAATATTAACGTTATAAGTGGTAATTAGTAAAATATACTACAAATAATAGAAAGAAGTTTATTAAAAATTTGTCGATAATGTATCAAATAGTTATTTGTGTACCAAGGCCGTAAAGATAATTTTTTTTGGACGAATCAGAAATTTGCGGTCGAGGCATAGCCGAGGCCAAGCAACATCTGTTTAGGCCGAGGTTCATAAAACATTTTTTAGGCGACTGTCTCAAGTAGATCCAACATATTTGTTTACATTCTATTTCCTGAAAAGAGACTTAAATGCAAGAATAGTTACAAATTATTATGGCATGAATAAAAACCACCTAGTTAAGTAATAAAATTTATACGTACAGAATTACTAACGATAGTATGATAAACTGGTGTTTATAAGAAGCGGCCGTAAAGTAAATGCAACCAAAAAAGTTACACTTTAGGGATATTAATTAATCCGTAAAATGTATTTTTTTGTAAAAAACATTTTTTTCATTGCAATATTTTTGAAATTAATATTGTTGAAATTTTATTTCACTTTAGTTATTAATAAATTTGTAAAACATTTATTTATATGTTTATTTTCGACTTTTTGTTTTTTTTAATCGCATGTATTTAGAATCTTTTAAAATTCAAATTTATCTGCCATAAGCTGTCACAAATCTACAAATTTCAATGTAGTTTCGGTTGTTTAACTGTCACCGTTTTTTCGGGAATTCAATATAGGCTATATCCCATCCAGTGTTACTAAGATCAGTGATATACAGTAAAGAAAACAAACTATTTCCTACATGAACCCAGTGGCGGCTCGTGACCTGTGTAATACCAAAAATCATTTAAACTTAAGCGGCTGAATACGAGACTTTTTAATTCAGTTACTTTCATGATAAATAATTATTACATTCCTTTCCAATACTCCGCTATCTATACGTTGACGTCGGTAACCATATGGCAACCGTCCAGCGATTCGCTATGAGCTGCTGGTACTACGCCGATACAATAATTATAGCGCGCATTTATTATGATAGAGAAAAACCGTATTATTCGTATTGTATAGGTCCGGCTCGTCCGTAGATAATTAAATTGTTCGCTCACAAACTTTATTATTGCATTTATTTGTGTTTGACTCTTTTATTGTTAATAAATTTAAGAGGAGTTAAATAAAATTACTGATTAAGTATATGCAGATGTTTCCCGCTACTTCGCAGGGAGGGCGACGCCCCTCCCTTACCAGCCGCCACTGCACGAATCAAAAGAGATCGCAATAATAATCATATAATGATTACCATAGTAAAATGTTCTTTCCATTGCTGAAATGAAGTATAATACACCATACTGTTACTCAATTACTATTCCCTTTTTAAAACATTGAGGGAGTTTGTTCTTGCTTTACTTTTTTAAATCCACATATTATGCGGTAAATAATTTGTTTCCGATACTGAATAACATGCATTCGTTATTTTAATCCTTCCTGACAATGGTCATCTAATATTGATCTTTAGTCAAATAAAAATAATACTAAAGTAATACTTTCGGAACGCCTAATTTATGGCTAAATTAAAAAATTGTATAATCTTTTTGTAAAAATTGCGTAGTTAATAGTATTTTTAAACGGATCATTTGGTGTTTTTTTTATAGCTGTTTTTTTTTAACTATTATGTATAATGTTATAGGATTAGGATTTAATCCGTCTGTGACTTATGGTTTTAGAATTAGCATTAAAACAAAATATAGTAAAATAACAATACATATTTAATACAAAAAATATTTTAATATTGTCATAATCTGTTTAAACATCTATTATAATATTTTAAGCTTTTAAATCTTTAAATTAAAAAGTATGTTTTGTATCAAATACATTGATTTTTATATTTTATTTTTTTTTATTGCGTAAGTTACAGAGACTTCAAATCCGGTATTACTGTAATAGTTAAAAGGACAGACGTTAAAATAAAATCGATAAACTTTTACAAAAAAATCTTATTAGTTAAGCCACAAATTAAGTTTACTTATATTTGATAATCAAACTGACCAGCGTTCGATACGCACATACAATTATAGTTACCGATTCATTTTTAAGGAATTAAATTGTGAAGCATTATATTATAAAATAGGCATTTATCATAAGATATGATTTATAACTATCAAAACATTACATGACTAACTGATGTAAGGCATATATTTCTTATATATTACAACTTTAACGATCTAATAGTCTCAACAAACTTTTGCTATTGAAGTCGACTCCTTCCTAAATTGTTGAAAACCTTTACAACGTCTAGTTGTGTCTAAATATTCACTTGGAGTTCGATGGAACTAATTTAATTATATTCGACATCTATGTAATCGTCATTCATAAGATACCAATAAAGTTAAACTTTATAATGAAATAACTTGTATAAATGTTTTCAGCTTATTGTGTATCATGCATTGACGCAGTATTATAATTTTATACGATCAATCGAATCTCGAAGTTGATATTCTAGTATAAATCGAGATCAAATTTAAAATTTTAACAATTAAAAAAAAATTATTTATTAAAAATAAGATTTATTAAAATTATGGTATTGTAGTCATTAGAATCATTTATAGAATTTAGATTAGAGTAATGTACCTAATTAATAGAAATTATTTACATTTTACAATTAATTGACTCCTAACTCTATGACTAAGTTCATTTAATAATGTTTTGACTAGAATGTCCCAATATATTTTAACAGTTCTTACAACTAAAAGTAATATTAGATTAACAAGTGGAAAACTTGTCTTTAGTCTTAGAGTCTCACATACTGAAAATAAATAGGGACACTCTAGGTTTGACTGTCTTCCTCATATATATGTAATTTTTGATATTTTTATGCTTTGTCTAGGTACACGCACGTGTACGCACATTTGAAATCTGTGCACACGCAAAACGTCATCAATAACGTAACATCATATTTTAGCTTGCAACTGATTACTTCAAGGTACACGATAATTTTCTTGTATTATTTGAAGTTATGAATGTGGCAATGTTTAATAAACATTCAGATAAGTTATATTTGGAGTACATCCTTAAACTCGTACAATATAATACAATACAAATAAGCAAATAAATATATCCAATTCAATAAATTCAAAACGTAATTAACACTACTTATACAGGATAAGAAAAAAATATACAAGCCATATGATATAGCCAATGCGAGTGTACATCTATTTCTATATTTGCGAATCTTAACATACTGCATCTGCAATAGAGATGGGGTACCTATACCGAATGGCTCATATACTTTTTTCTAACCTATATATGCTACAGTAAAGGCGTGAAATGTAAACAATATATGGCATTTACAAAGTATGTTAGTCAAAATAAGAAAACACTTTAGTGCAAAAGTATAAGTATAGTAATTTACTATATAGCGAAAAATATTAAAGGAATCCGAAACGAATTAACCTAATCTACGATAAGAAAAATGTGAGTATTATAATAAAACTATGTATATACAGGGTGGTTCAGTTTATATTGTCATGATTTCACCAGCTGAAAGTTTATTGAAAAGTAAAGATACTTTTGAGACAATTGGTATTAAAGGTTCCGGAAACTTATCGGTTAAAGATCCGAAAAATAGGAAAAAACTCCTAGGAAATCTCTAAACAAATTCCAAAATTACACCTAAGAAATAATGAAAAATTGAAAAATGTCTGTCCAATATACTATGATCCATACAGGGTTCAGGTAATAGTCAGTAGAAAATAATTCATAGTGCGCAACAGTTTATTTTTGTATTCACGCAATATTATTTAAGTTTTCTTGTAGTTAAATGTTTTATTTAAATAAAAAAAGTGGACAATGTCACTGGCTACAAGTGACAAATGTAAAGAGGCGAAAACTAAACGAAATGTCGTGTTTGTTTTGTAATAAAATGGCCCAGAAACGAAAACCACAATCTTTTATAAATATTCAAAGAGGAGCAGATTGACGAAAAGATGATATTAATGAGGTAATAAAAAATAATATAGACTTTACTGAACAGAATAATTGTTCCTGGCATCGAACTGGTATAGCAAGTAACATTAGTAAAGAGAAAATAAGGTGTCGAGAATTAGTATTACGTAAGCAGGAGAATATCTCTATTTCCACCTCGTCTGCCGAAGCAAATAATTTTTTTATCAACAATTCTTGTTTTTATTTTTAAGTTTTTAACCAGCTATAAGTATCTTCAATCAAATGAAACAATTGGCTACTGTCACTAAAACAATAATTAAAAAGGTTCCAATGCATTTGTTCAGTCCATTCACTTCAAATCTAAAGGAATGAGGTGTAAAAAATAAGTGGACCAACAAACTTCCTGGCAAACTCCAGAATCATGATCATGAACAGGCTTTTCTAAGTTCAAAAGTATGTAAAGAATGCGGTCCTCATATTTTGTACACTCAACTCCATCCAGCTTCCGCTCTATTAATTTTTTTCTTGAATACAAATATACGAAACAATTTAAGAGGCAAAAATTTGTATTTTTATTTAGTTTGTTCAAAAAAATCTATTAAAAATATACAAGGCGATCTTTTTTGTGCCGAAAACTAATCTGTGAGCAAGCCTCTGGAATTATTGGATCAACTGTAAGATGTACAAAAGACACCTCGTAAAGTTGTCAACACAACGTGAAAATTTCTTTAAAATCGGTCAAATCCCTTTTAGATATTAATAAAAAAATTTAACACCCTGTACATAAAAAATTGGCCCATGTTTTATCGGGTAAACTAACTTTATTTTTCGATAAACTATCGACTGTTAAAATTCTGACGATATAAACTGGATCTGTACAATAAAAAAAATCAAAAACCTAACCTCTGCGACCCAGAGCCAATTTTATGACATTTTCTTGTCTGTTGCCTCTTTTACATTGTTTTACTGCGCAAAAGAATAAAATGTTTGACCACACTGCATAATCACACCATAATAGTCACATGGAAAAACAAACAAATATGCAATAACTTCAAAATTAATACGTAAGCTAATATTGTCCACGACGCAATTGGAGCACGCTAAAAATCGACGTATTTAAAATGATGACGTTTAGTGTATGCCTAGACAATTTTTAGTTTCGAATGCACATTAGCGTGTACCTAGACAACGCGTTTTTTTATTATAATATCAAAGCTTAGATTATGAGGCAGCAAACTAGTTAAAACCTTTGTCAAGTGAATTGATTCAGCTTTTAGAAAAAACCTCTTTAACATCAACAATCGATTTGTGAACGAAGTACTAACTAAATGCCATGATGATGTAATCATAATGCTTCATATTTGGTTCCCATAAAAACAAAGCAGTACACAAAAAATCATATTATTAAACTTAAAAATCAGGCAAGCACACTTAGTATTCACACAAATCTTTCATTCATCGTCGGACAATCTCTGAGAGAAGCGACATAATCTCTGTTACGATCAGAGAACAACATCGGGCAGACTATGTGGCCACTAGGCCCGCGAATCGTTATCGTGTACGATTTTCCTTTCTTTGTAGTAGATCTCCTCGCTTTCTTTGTCGCACATCAACAAGATGACAGCTCCAAAGAGGAAAATGGCGGCTCCCCATCCGACGCCATATGCCCATCCGAATTCCCATATTGTTCGGTTACCTGATAAAAAATAAAAGATTAGACTGGCATTGTAAATAAGTTTTTTTTTTTTTATAAGAATCAATAAAAAATCTACTCATAATAATTTATATTTAAACAATTTTGCTTATCACGTTTAAGATTTTATATTTAGTATAAAAAAGTAATCACAAGCAAGTGTTATAATTGGAATTATTATTAGTAAAAATCTAAAGGGTACACAAAACATGTAGAAGCAATAAATATTTTTTCTACACCCACATGGATATTAGCTTATCTGTACAGACTAAAGAGAAAGTAAAAGTTCAAAAGTCTTTTGGTAGGTAGAGAGGGGGTAAACATCAAACCACGTCGGGTGGCTCCGAGAATTTCACAGTAATGTTTACCTGTCAGTGTCGTTTCATAGAATAAGTAATTTTATCGGCGGAACCGGACAATCGCATGTATTTATGGATTATAAATAATTATTAAACATGTATTATAATATTCAAATTATAATTTTACAAAATTTCAACAGCTATTCACAATTTATTAAACTATTTACTCGAAATTGTTATTAACATCTATAAAATAATTTTGTACGTCAATGTATCGCGTCCACTTCGGTGAGATCCGCTGGCAACCTGTCAATTTATGTGTATAAAGTGGGAGAACTGGCAAAAGCATTTCAAACTTTTACTTCTGTTCTACAAGACGAAAAAGTATGCCATTGCGTTCAACTGAACGAATATATTTCATATCCATTCTAGGTAGTGAGAACACTGCAAAAAAATGAAATCCACCAATCACAGTTCATATTTGAACCATATTATTTAAAAAAATAATAAATTTTAATCATACTATAGGAAACTATTTTAATTACGAGTATTAAAAGCAAAATCGTAAAAGTGGACGTAGGCCATGGACAGAGTGCTTGACTTCCACGCGAAAAGCCGGGAATCGATTCTCGGATGGCGACAATTTTTTTTTTTCATATTTATTTTATTTTAAAAATCAGTAAATTTAATAAATTATTTCAAAATCAGTTATTTTGTCTTAATAATTTAAAATATTTTTTAATTTGTAGATTTCCGTTAGTGGGTCGTAGAAAAAATATACTGTACAACTCGAGTGGATTGTCCATATCGCACTCAGACTCTTGAGAACTCCGCCTACGGCGTCGTGCCCAAATTTCGTCTTCGTGCGATATGGCCATCATATCCAGTCTTGTTGCACAAACTACTATTAACTAAATATATTAAAATTAAAAGTAACGCCAGAGACAACAGAGACGTGTAACTTAATAGGAAAATTTGTTCGGTGGTCCATTTAAATTACATATATGACTTTCTTTCTCTTTTACATTGATCTTTACATATATTTATCTCTCTCCAATAAAACTAACACCAATCTTAAAGGTCGCTGATGTTGCTGGTTTTTTGACGTCGACGTATAGATTAGAACTGACAACTGACAATGTTATGAATGTTGTTATGAACGTGTGCATTTTATTAAAATTAATTTAATTTGGGCCCCGTTTATTTCTTTGAGTCTGATTTTGTTGTTTAATTAATTTCCTTTAAGGGGGATGTTTATTTTCGCATATTATTTTGCATGAACAATTTCTTTAACCAAACTCACGCTTTTGCACACGTTTCTTTCTAGAGGTAAGTAATTTCCAATTTATTAAGAAAACCACTGTATAATGTGTGTGTTAAATAATATATTACAAAATGGCTATAATTATTTTAGGTGAATTGGAACAGAGATCCATTGTTACAGCCACTTTTGTTCATTAAGTAGGTAGATGAATGTCTCGACAACTTTAATGACAGCACAAAGTTCCCACCTGCTAGAAAAGAAGTAAAATGTTTGCTGAGTAAAAAATCTCTGCACATGTAGTATTGTAGAGTCATTTAAACGAAGAAAAAAATTGAATCACAAAAGGGCAGAATTTTAAATCAGGATGCATTGGAAAATAAATTTGGGGATTTGGATTTTAGAGAGAGATCAATCTCAAGAAAAGTTAATTTATCCTGCAGAACAACCAGTAATTTAGGTAGGATCTGCTATAACTTTATTAGAAGATTTCCTTGATAATAAATTGTAATATACCAATTGTTTCAAATGAAATTGAAAAAGAGTTAAATTCGAAATTAGATTTTTCATGAGTAAAATGTTATATTCATTCAAACATCGTAAGGTAATCTATAATTAAGGTAGTATGGAAAATAGGTATACTCTGGTAAGGGACAACGACAAAAAAATTACAAAAATGTATTCATCTTTAAATAATGTTTATTATTATTATTTGCTATGTTTGAAAAGTACCTCCTGCTGCAGAGCAGATCGAATAGATTAGACGACTAGTTGGAGAAGATCCACCTAGTCACCAAATTAGGAGATTAGGAAAACTTTTACATGACTGGGGACACAACAGGAATGCACACACACAAGATACACAAACAGACGACATAGCAGGGGTAAGCCTTCAGCAACGTCCTGTTTAAATGATGATAGTATGTCATCCTTCATTCCCCTTTAAAAAGGCATGGCACATAAAACTATTGATCTTGATGACCCTAAGAGGAGTTATCAGGGGGGTGTACGAAATGGGTCTAGCAGGTTTCGATCCAGTTTACAGGATGGGAACTTACACGACTTGGGCCTTATACATTTGTGTGAGTGTATGTGTGTGTTTTTGTTTCGTTTCCATGGTTTCTATTAAAATAAACTGTCATAACATATTGATACCTTTTTGCCAGACTAACGTAAGCGTTGTTCAAATGGCACTTATAATAGTCTGGCAAAAAGGTATCGATGTACCTATACTTTATAAAATATTTGTTACATTATGTTTTAAATATATTATGAATATATAACAACTGTGACTTTCTTTGTAATTTGTTACAAAATGATACGAGGTACTTCCTAAACGTAGCAATTTTAATTTGTTTTTCTGTACCTTACAAAAATATAATTTATAGAAAAAGAGTTTGGTGTATTATTTTTCCAAGTTTAAATATTTAATAATCAATAGAATTTTCAAGTTTTTTTAGCGAAATTTACAATAGTAATAAAAACTATGTTCACTGCTTATATTAAACTGATTAAAACTTCCTTTATTAAAATGATTATTTATATGATAAAAAATTTGATGTTATTGGAAGCTTTTATATTTTTTAAAATACACTGAAACAAAAGTTTTTGTTTCTCCTGTAAATTTGTATAGAAAATCTATTTATTTCTGAATCCATGTTTGAATTTCCCGCCCTAAAGTATTTTTAATTTTCCCGCTATTTACTAGTGGCGCCATCATAGATTGGTTGTGGTTACAATCGCCCAAACAACTTTTACCGAACAAAAAAAATACATTGAGTTACACGTCTCGCTGGGTTGTCTCTGGTAACGCACTAAAATAAATCAAACAACTAAATATATAGGTCATAAATCTATAAAACAACTTACATCGTGCCAAAGAATTATTCAAGGAAAATAGGATTCACTATGTCTAATTTTGTGTCTCGCGAGAACACATTATCTAATTTTCGTTTAAGTTGTTACAACATAAACGGTTGAACATATCAAATAGTGTAATTAACTGTCCAATGTATGTTTGCTTATTATCTAAATAAAAATTGATAATTTTTGTAATTCTTTTATATACATATAACACTTTTTAAATCATGAAAATACTCCGAGAAATTGTGAAGCCTCAGCGTACCTTCCCTAAGGACTATCAGAGCCTTTAACCAGTTGTCAAAACCGTTCAACAGTACTATTAAAGGATTGTTTTGTTTTTATGTTGTCTTTTATTTTTTGCCCCGGGTGAATGGAGGTTCCTTCAGAACTCCAGGAGCCTATGGCTAGTGACAGTGCTTCCATCTCTTAATAGTATATTAGTTATAGTCATCTAAATTAGTTAAAGACTAATTAGAGACACATGGTTGTTATAAGGATTAGAGTGGTTATGGTTAATGACATACATTTTTGAGTTTCACAGTAAGCAAGATTGTGATGCAAGGTGCGTTGAAATTAATCATGTTTTTACTAATTAATAGTAAGAGCTTCTTAATTAACATCTCTTAATTGGAACACAATTGGAAAACAATATAGTTTTTTTAATATATCCGATACCGTTTGCCGCACAGATATCAGTTTTTGTATGAATAGTATCCTTAAAAAAATACTTTTTTACAGCTTAATGATTGGCTTTGCATGAAGTAGTGGAGGATATTTTAGGGTTGACAACGGTTTTTTTTACCATAATTTCTACGCTGCTGTAAAAATATTGTTCTGGGAAAATTTTCAAAAACAGAGTGTTCTACAAAAAAATACCCTTGATACTTTTTTAAAACGTTTTTCGAGAAAAATTATGGTAAAAACTATGGAACTTTGAAAAATTGTATTTAATGAACTGTGAAAACATTTTTTACATCATACAATAACAATATAAATAATATTAAACAAAACAAAAATTAATAACTAATACAGTTTTAGACTTTATAAGAATGTTTACAGTAAATTTTTGAAATGTTCTCCTTCTGAATCAATGCAAGCACATACATTTAATGAAATTTATTCTCACTCTGAAACATTTGTGGAGAATTTCGAATCGTGTCGAATGCTTTCTTCCGTTATTCGCTGGCGAAATTGTTGATGTATCGCCATAAACAAGACTTTTATGGTGTCCTCATATATACAAATTTGCGGCATTTAAATCGGGCGACCGCGGTGCCCAAATTATTGGAACAGCGGCTCCTCCGCCAATACATCGACCAAGAAATTGTTGAATACCAAATCTGTTGCCGGAGTTACAAATTCAACATCATCCAAAAGTTCAAGGATGTAATTTTGTACAAAGTTTAAGTACTGGGCACCCTCTAATCTCCTTGGTAAAAAAGGACTCTAGCAAATGATTGCCCACAAACGTTAACTGAAAATGTGTCTTGAAAGTGGGTTTGAACAATGGCATGAGTATTTTCATCTACCTATTGGTATAAATTATGCAAATTTAGTACTCAATCTCTTGTAAATGTTGCTTCGTCAGTGAAAAAACTCAATTCAAATCTTCCCGATGAAGAGCCAAAGCAAACGGTAAAGATAGTCTTCTGGCTTTAAAGCGTATGACTTTTGGTAATGGAATGGATGCAGAAAACTTTCCACAAGATAGTTTGGAGATTGTTTTCAAACTGCCTCAAAATTCGGGCATCCATCGCAGCGTTTTATTCTACGAGTAAGTGTCTGCCACAATCTCTGCGATCCGAAAGAACACTCGCAGTTTCAACAATTCTTGCGTGAACTCGAAGAAACATTCCCACAGACAGCAGGAATTCGTCTTCTTGAGTAAAGCTGCATGTACCTTCTTCCTCGACTGTAGTCATAAGTAAAGTGAATATCTGCGTATTCTTGATTGGTAAAGTTAAAAGTACAACCTTATGGGTTTTTTGGACTAGCCCATGTTTATTTACATTGTTAAGTGAATTTATTTGTAAAAAAATGTGTAAGAAGTAAATAAACATTATTATTATTATTATTATTAAAACCGTTGCGATTATTCATTATTGTTCAAACTTATTGAAGAGTTGAAAGAATTGCGAAAGAACTGACAAATTCTAACAATTTTCCTACCGTCATTCTACTAGCTTCTGCTTTTTCTTTTTTTCCCACAGATTAAAATAATACGTGCTTGCACTGATGCAGAAGAACATTATTATGTTTTATTTAATTATTAAATGGATTGGCAATCCTGTTTTATTTGAGTTGGCGAATTTTTTACAATGAATTTGCGAAGTAAAATACGGGCAGCAATTTCTCTTGTGCAAGTTTACTTGAGGATAGGAAAATTGTTAATGGTGAAGTGGCTCAAAGAGTCATAATCTTTCTTCAAGTGGTACAACTTATTTGGGCATGCTCTGTGTGCTTTAAGGTTATGGCTATAAGGCGTTATAAATGGATGAAAGTTTGTCGCACGGAAGAAGGATAAATTTATCCATCCTCCATTGTTGGTCGCATAGCAACTTTGCAGCAAACAGACCAATTCATATCTCGCTGAAATAACACGAAACAGCAGTAAGGCGAAATCCTTTCTGCTGCATATGTGTCTATCTAGCTAGAGGCTTCTGCTACGTGAATTTGAAAAATTAATATCGGTAAATTTACATACAACTTTTTTAAATTTACAACACTATATCCAATAGTCAGAAATACACGTGTTTACAGTTTTCTTCTGATATAATTCTGGTGATATATATTATTAATAATAATAATTATATGTATAAGTTATTGTACGGCATATTTCTATGGCAGCTGCTATGACAACTAAACTGTATGAGTAAATTAACAAATGTTATATTTTAAAAATTATGGAATGTTCTTATCAGAACTCAAGTGTTTTATTAGCGTTTTTTTGCAATGTAGCTGATATGAAAGCCAAACAGAACTTTTGAATCATAAAGTACATTGAGGTCTTTAACATCGGAAGTTTTTCTTAATTGTTGGGTATTTACATAGTACTGATATTCCTTAACATATTTAGTCAAAAAAAAGTGTATTTACCTACATTAAATTTCATTATAATTTATGTACACCGAAAGTCTTAATCTAGGATCCTAAAATCTATCATATCTTGTACAAATCTAGAAACTATCCCAATTAAAATTAATGTAAATTATAAGAGATCTGACTTGATATAATTTCTATTTAAGCAATGACTACAGATGTAGATACATTTGACATAACAAACAACTTACCCAAATTCAATTCAGCGGCAAAGCAAACAGGATAAATGATCAACGCTACTAGGATGGAAACCACTGTGAACAAAGAAACGTGATTAGTCAGGGTCGCATTTAGGATGGATTACTGAGAAAGCAAACTGATAGAATTACATTTTCTGGTTTTGGTCTTTTATTGGGTTGTAGGCGTTTGAATTAAAATAGGTAAACTTACAGTCTGTTAATAGTGAAGTTGTAATGCTTGCAAAGAAGACACAAGCGCCGAAAGCTTTACAACTTCAACACCTCCAACCGAAGAAGACCAAAACCAGAAAATTAAAGAATAAGGTATTAGAACCATAAAAATATAGGATGGTATGTATTCCTATAATTTATGGTATAATCAAGTATGAATAGAATTAAAGCCCATTTTCAACAAACAACGTCTATTTAAAATTTATTGGACCCGATAAACTTTGACGGAGCTTGAAAATATTATAATATGTCTAAATGACATTAACTTCAAATTATGCACAATTTAATAAAATTGTGGGTGATCTCTGATTATGGGATCATTAGCTATTAAGATATTTAACAAACATTCTTGCCACGCGGTGGCAGTATGATAAAATAATTTTTAATTTTTCTTTTTAACCAACTTCAAAACAGGAGGAGGTTCTCAATTCGTCGGAATATTTTTTTATGTATGTTCAGCGTTAATTCCTTACTACGTTGTCCGATTTCTAGGATTCTTTTTTTGTTAGAAAGAGGGTACCCCAGGTGTGGTCCCATATACATTTGGTCAATACATAATAATGGGATCCATAAGAAAATCATCAAACTCCTAATTTTTTTTAAGTATTTTCAGCGATAATGGGGCATGTTCAAAAATTTTGAATTTTTTTTTATGAATAATACAGTTCAAAATAAAGCTACATTTAAATTTTTTTATGTATTCATTTTAAATATTTCCATTTGTAAGTATTAGTAACTACTTTATTTATGTTCCTATTGTTGTAAAGCTTTTTATTTTGTAAAGCTTCTTATTTTTTAGGTCTCCTACGAATCTCAAGCACTTAACATGAACAGTGGTTACAAACCATTAATCAAATTGTTAAGAAATTATTTTTAGCTAAACTTCGTTACGTCTCTTCTCAGCATTTTGAGGAAGGCAAATACCAAGAAAATTGAAGCATTTACTTCAATAAATGGGAGCAGTATTAAAATCAAACGAAATAATATAAATAAACATGTAAGTAATATTTACTTTTCGGAACATTTATATTACAATAATTGATTTTATATATTTCAGGTTTACTATCGTGACTCATCTACACACCTGAAAGTAGAGGTAGTCCTCAGCTCAGAAAATAGCCCCATCTGCTAAATAGTATATCAGAAACAATTAGAAAATGACCTGTAATATTTAATTTTTTTATTTGGTACAGTAAACCTTGTAACAATTTCAGATAAATGGAAATTTCTGAAAAGCGAAAGTACCACTGATCCAGGTACATTGATTTTGTACGTTAGACATACACAGGAAACATAAAAGTAACAAAAACGTCTTTTAGAGCCACCGTCTAAAAGACACTAATACATGCAGAAACATGGTCATAGCAACATATTTTCCCATTAAAATGGTCTAGATATTCGTTAATTAAGTATGAGGAACCTGGTCAGAGGGCCCACCACTATATATTCTAAAATGAGTATCTGTGCTATTTAGACGTCCAGTACTCACTATACGTACATATTGGTGCACATTTGGGCCAATACGTTGACTGGGAACGGTGAGAAATTGAAAGATTCATTAGTTGACAGTTGTCGCAAAACTTCAGATTTCACGCTCAATTTTGAAATTGCTTTAACATTTGAAGGAAAATAGATAAAATAATAAAGTAATATATATTATTGAAGGGAATTTAATTATCTACAACTTATGGTCGGCATTTACTTTTTGGGTGCATCGTTGAAGAGTTATCCGGTCAAAAAGAGCAAAATATGTGCGGCAATTTTTTTCCAAAATGACAGACTTTTAAGAGCTGATATATCGAAAACTATAAAAGATATCAAAAAACTTGATTAAGCTAATCTTGCAGCAAAATTAAGCTCTCATTTTATATTGAATGGTCATGTCGCTAGGATGCATATTTTCCGAGATAAAAGTGAAAAACCGAAAAATGGGACCTCAGACTTCCTCTCCCCCTCCCTCCCATCAGCTCAAAGGCTACGGGCGGGCACTTTTGATATGTTCACTTCTCAACTAGTCCAAACAAATTTACGGTGTCAAAAATTGTATTCCATGCATTTCCCTCTATACCTTTTCTTGAGTATTCCTTGTTTGAACTGCAACGTTTGCGTTTGTAACTAATTTAAAGAGTGATAACAAAAACTACGACATGAATAATATATCGGCGACGACTATTATTATGGTAATTATAGACAATTAAAAGACCTTTCAAATGATGTATCGCATGAACCATATTTTTATTTCAAAAAAATAATCGATGACTCGTCTCGCTCACACAGACGACATCACGAATAAAAGGAATATTTAACAGAACGCTCGTTTGACAATAAAAAATCGATGGGTTCCAGAAGCCAACGAGTTACGAAATAATGAATTTATTCCGTTTATTCTATAGTTGTATGGGAGTAGTACGATCCTAGATGAAATTATTAATGCATTGCTTAGTCCCGTTCTACTTTGGGACTTGGGAATTTCTGTGTTATCTAATTACTGAATAAAGAACTCGAATTCAACAACTTGCAGCATTGGAATGATGCAGTAGCGTCAACAAACTGTTGCAACTAGTTAGCGCGATCTTTTGTGCAAATAGATTAAAGTCAAATGATTGTAATACATAAACTATAAAACTACATAAGCATTTATTCAAGTCGTTATTGGTTATTATCACGGAATGTTTGCGAAACGTTCTTTATCTGAACCTAAAATGTAAATTAAGAATATTTTAAATATAGGTACACTTTTCAGTTTCTCATTTAATAAATATCCAATTATTATTTAACTTGGAAGGTAAAAATACACCCATAATCCGATTGTTTTGTGATAATCAGATTTGGTAATCACCATTTACGTGCTGTTCTAGGAGAAATATGGGTAATATTAAAAAATATACATATTTTCGTTTTTTATTTTACAGGCATTTACATTTTTGATTCTAGACTAGAATGATCAAAAATCCAATACACCAAATTAAAAAAAAAAAACAATAATGGGACCAACAGCAAATGG
The DNA here is from genome assembly GCA_927349885.1 of Psylliodes chrysocephalus. Classification (NCBI taxonomy): domain Eukaryota; kingdom Metazoa; phylum Arthropoda; class Insecta; order Coleoptera; family Chrysomelidae; genus Psylliodes; species Psylliodes chrysocephalus. The sequence continues at coordinate 33,039,856 of OV651821.1, forward strand.
ATAAACAATGCTTTTTCTGACTTAAAATGTGAGGATTTAACAAAATCTGCTTCAATAAAATGTTTCCCAAGCAACACATAAAGTCGCGGGAACGTTTCGGCAATTACAAAAACCACGATAAAGTGAACCAATATCATAGGCGGCCACGTCCCTGCAACGTGGCAGCTAAGTAGTCCCTAAAATTGGGAAAAATGTCTACTCGCCGGGTAATATTTCGGGTAGTCCCGGCCACTATAGATATGTTTCGTTACTATACAGGTATCATTTGGGAAAGCGAAACAGGCAGACGACAGCAGCAAGGCAGCAAATATGGCCGTCTTAAAAGTGCTGTCGCGTCTCTTTCATCGGTCGCGCTCTCCCAAATGTGTTTCATTTAATTACATGTGTTTAGACGTAAAGATATCGTTTTCGGTCGCTTTACGCCGTCGCTTGCTGGTGTCTCCTGTCGCGGTCTCGCGTTCTCAAATGGTACCTTAAAGGATTGAGGTAAATATTTATTAGGAAAACATTTGGAATTAGGCATTCCAAACAAAATGGCTGCCCCTTTGAAATAACAGTGTGGGCCTGGTGCCTCTCTATATGCTCAGTTATTTTATTTAGGCAAATTAATTGCACTGGTGGGTGACATTAATTTATTCACTGGTACTATATAGTTTTTGCCTCTATAAAATAACAATAAAATGATACTGTCTAGTTGCAGTAACTACTACCCAAATGTTACTTTGACTCTGGATGTTTACAGTTCCGTTCCAATAAATGGTATCGGTATGATAACAATTACATTAAAAGAACCATATGAAGTAACAATATTAGTACCATCGTGTACCCCATCAGGAACTAAGGCTTCGTAGAAAAACCTAAACCAAAAGGATTTGGTACCACGTGTGTTACTTTTGGGGTTAAAGTCGACAAAATTAAAACACAAAACAAATTACTGCCTGAATTATATGCTGTTCACATTGGCGGCGGAGGAGCGGCTCAATCCACTTACGTAATTTTTGTGGTAAGCCATATGAATAAATTTTTTTAACAAAGCCTCAAGCCAGACCTAGTCAAAGGACCAAACTACGAGTTTCGCCGTGGAACTAGATGGAATTGTTTCAAGAGTGGCTATTGGTTTATCTTGATAAAAACAATATTGTCTGTAATGTATTAACTTAGGAAATTCGAGATATTTAAGGACCTCGATGTTGATTTGATGCATTTTCGATGACTTTATTAATAGTGGATAACAAAGATATAAATCTGGAGCGAATGATTTTGCTTCTTTTTTAGCACCGGTTGAATACGAGAAGGTTTACAGTTATTCTGTTATTCATAGGGGAGTTAAAAAAAGAAAGAGGAAACAGGAGCAAGCACATTTTTTCGGCCCGTTCTCCGTTATTTTCTTAATAGTAAAATTCATTTTATTTCTAATATTTATATTTGGTTATAAAAACATTATCAAAATTAACTTCCCGATTTAATTTTTTTTTCTACTTAAGTTGGAACCATATGGAAAACATTTTTATTATTGATTTTAGGAAAAAAAGTTATTCTTGATAAAAAGTCCTGCATGACCCAAAACCTAAAATACAGTCATCATCACGTATCAAATTTTTTAAGCCGTATACGAGGTTTGTCAAAAAATATGAATTTTGCTCAAGAGTAAAGTACCTTTATTCTTTATACGACTGATAAAATTTGATATTTGATGGTTGTATTTTAGGTTTTAGACCATGCTCGACTTTTTATAAAGAATAACTTTTTTCCCAATATTAATAATAAAAAAGATTTTCATATGCCGCCAATTTACGTAGACATTTGGTGGCATAGGAAAGCTTTTTTATTACTAATTTTAGGAAAAAAAGTTGTTTATAAAAAGTCGAACATGGTCTAAAACCTAAAATACAACCATCAAATATCAAATTTTATCAGTCGTATAAAGAATAAATGTACTTTATTTTTGAGCAAAATTCATATTTTTTGACAAACCTCGTATACGGCTTGAAAAATTTGATATGTGATGACTATATTTTAGGTTTTGGGTCATGCAGGACTTTTTATCAAGAATAACTTTTTTTCCTAAAATCAATAATAAAAATGTTTTCCATATGGTTCCAACTTAAGTAGACACACTGTACATGGTTGGGATAAAATATAGAACAAAGCAAATATCTTTAAAGTAGGAACAATGATATTAGACTGTCAGATAGTGACAGGTTTAGGTGCCCCATTTTCGCATACAAGCCTCGAAAATGGTTGAAAAGTACATCGAGTTTGAGTAGAATGAAAGGAAATTTACGATTGGCTCCTGGGGATAACATATGGAAAATTCCATTTTCCTTAACAGAAATTAAAAGAATTTCTTGCCCATACTTTCACGCAAGCCGTTTTCACTAAATGATTAACTAATAGAACTAGGCTTCAGAAAACTAAAGGCATGTTGCAAGTGGCTACAGAATTGAAATAAGGGCGTAATCTTGTAAGACAAAAATTGAGATTTTAACCGATTTTTACATGCGCTTTTCGGATGCATGAAAACGTACATCGTCACTAGTCAGAAAAACATATTGGCTTGAATGACCCAAATGGATAAGTGTATTTTGGGGTCGAAAAATATTTCTGTTAAGGAAAATCGAATTTTCCAAGGGTTATCCCCAAGAGCGCCTCGTAAATTTCCTTTCATTTTACTCAACATCGATGTACTTTTCAACCTGTTTTTTTTTTTCAGATTCGTCTATACTGGGTTTAGTATGAGTATTTGTGAAAATTGTAAAGATACAGCGCTTGGCAAATACTAAACCATTAATTGTATTATTGCAAATCGGAAATACAGTAACAATAAAAAAAGTCGCATTAGCTGCATTATACGTCATTGCGGCAACCTGCAATCAATAACATCATTTTCATTTTAAAGATAGTGGCGTTGTTCCGTACTTTATCTCAGCCCTGTATCTACCTATTGCCATTGATAAAAGAAAAATATACTTACATGCTAGACCCATAACTATGACAGCAAATCGGTAATATTTGTATTTCGTGTGATGATCTTTGGTACCTAATCCTAAACCAGTCAGTACTGTAGCTACGAGGTCAGTCAGAAGAGTTATCACACAGAGAGCTGCAGCAGCTTTGATGTACCCTAAAAAAAAACGATAATGTAAATATTTCGTTATTTATAACGCTATAATTAAGAATTTATATAAGTTTAAATGTTTAAATAAAAACGAATGAAGTATCTAATTTTTGTGGTATGATTTTAGTTCTTCAGTTAGACGACTGTGGAATAGAATGAAATGAAAAGGTAAGACTAGAACCTAAGGACTAAGGGGACAGATGCCAACATAGATGAGTTGTATTTACCGATGGTACAGTCTTTGTGCCAATTAAGCAACGAACTCTAAAAGCCAATATTTTCAATTTTCACCATATTTACTAAATAAAATTCATCATAATATCACAATAAAAAATACACTTCTCTAAAATCTCGCCTAAAACTGAACAAGATAGATTAAAGAAGTACCTTATATACTGTGAATAAAAATACACTAATCAATAGCATAATGATAGCAGATACTATTTAAAAATTAAGGCAGAAACAGGTGAGACCACACCACATTTTTATCTAGTATACCTCTGTGACCTAGGTACGTACGTATTGCCCCATGTAAGACGTTTTTTAGACATTTATGCAACAAAAATCTGAAAAATTGACAAATTATTAAAAAATATGTCTTATTTCAACCTCTGTACGGGGTAGCTATCCCCGTGAATATTTTAATTCTCAACAGAGGTCGACCGATTGCTCATTTAAAACGGTTTTTAATTATTCTATTGAGGTAATTAAAATCAAAATGAAAGGCACCTAACTAAAAATTTACTGTTTTCTGTCAAAAAGACCATGGAGAAGGAAATGATATGAATTCGCGTGCGCTATATGACCGAGCATACATGCGCGAGCGCCTCAACGTGATACTTGCTGTCTCCAATTGACTAGTCCCTCAACTAATTGCAAAACGTGACATGTCGTATATTTTGCTTTCTATTTGAAGTTAGGTACAGGGGAGGGGGGCGAGGTGAAAAACATGTACTATGTCCCGGTGGTGGGAACTGTTGTGTAACCTGTTAAGAATAATGTTTCTTATCGATAGAATTTTTCAGTTTTTGCTGGCAATGAAATATTATGCTTCCAGACGTCTATAACAATAAAAAATCCTCTTTCATACATTTTCTGTCATCTGGTTTTGCTACTATTAATGTAGGGAAATTCCCACACTTACACCGAAAGTAGCAAAACCGGACGACAATAAATGCTTGCAAATAATTTATTTTATTGTTACGCTGTTGCTAGGTACACGCTAAAGTGTAAACAAATCCAAAAATTATATACACGCGAAACGTCATATTGCTGTGGTGGGAGGTGTTTGTGTGAATGCGTGTTTGTTTTCATTTACGCCGTGACTAGCAGCTAGCAGTAGTATTTTATAAACCTTAGAAGCAAATCTCACATACATGAATAAGTAATAACAATGCCGTGACAACAAGAAAATGAAGCAACGAATTTTCGTAGAAAATTTCATTCCATACCTGGCTGAGCCGACCGTCATGGACACAGCTCACCTACTCTGTCAAGACGTTTCACGTGTATATAACTTTTTGAACTGCGTACAAGTTAGCGTGTACCTAGACACTGTGTTATTGTTATAGACGTCTGTCTAGAAGCAAATTATTTCATTGCCAGCAAAAACGAAAACTCTACATTATTTCAAATTTGAGAGGTTACATGACAGCTCCCACCACCGGGATATAGCACACGTTGTTCACCCCCCCTTATACCTAACTACAAATAGTAAGCAGCGAAAAACACGATATGACACTTTTTGCAATCAGATGAAGGACTATTACATTCATGCCATTGTAAGGACCATTCACAAAACAACTCTGCGGGAGAAATGCGGAGGAAATGTTGTTCAAACGCGAAAAGAATACAATTCATTTTCCTATATAGTATATTCGTCATAAATTAAAGGGTCTGGCAGTTTCGCTACGGCTCCAGTACTTCGTCATCGTTCTCATGTATTCTACGTGGTGGGGGGATGGACTGACTTATTTTTTTTAATATTCTTTACTAATCGGACAAGTGAGGCCTTACAAGTCCATACAAGACAGAGAGGTACTTAAAGGATTAGAGTATGACCAGATTGGTCGAAATTGGCTCGCATTATAATAAATAATATATGTATACTTATAAATTGACAAAAACCAAAAAACAGACAATAATCGGAAAATGAACGACTACAGCCCTTTTTTGGCCTTTATACCGTAACGGAAAATGACTTTTCTCTAACTGAGAAGGTTGAAATTATTAGCAATTTTTTTTCTCGTTTTATAGATCATTAACAACGATCTCTAATTGGGAAAAAACTATCGTGCTCTTATGAGGCCGAAAATCCTGGCCGCTGGATTTCCTATTACAATTTAAGAATCAGTTGTAAATAATGTAAATCCAATTAATAAACCAGTGTCGTATTTTTGTTAATTAAAAAAAGTTCCTGTTAACTTACAGGGTGCTATTGTTATATTTTTAAAATAAGAGTGTAGCAAAATAAAAATATTCCCATTCGATTTTCTCGATTTGTAACCGCAGTCTTTTCTGTGTAACGATGTAGATACCTACGTAGTTTCTGAAAATGTGATTATGCGGTAAAAAAAAACAAATCCAAAGATGTTATTGAAAATATAACTAGCAAGCCTTACAAATATCACCCTTTCCGATATGGGATACATTTTTTGAATCCAGCAGATGATTTAGGGCCAAAATTTCAATGTGAGGACATTTTCGTTAAAGTGTCTTATTTTGAACTTGCTATTTTGAAAAACCAATGTTTAAAATTCACCATTTAAAGGCCTCTAGCTCAGAACTTTTTTATTATTACCACTCGGTACACCATTTCAATAACACCCTGTGCATGAAAAATAAATCTTAAAAATATTACGACAAATATTTGTAAAAATATATACAATAAAGTGTGCTTATACGAGTATCTAAAACGTTTGTCTACTAAAACGTAATCTTTCGTTTATTCTATATCTAAGCTACTATCAAAGTAATGTCTTCGAGAATGTATTCGGATATCATTGATAGCAGTCAGTCAACGTCTTGTATGATTAATTTACACCGGTAAATGCGATTTCAAATCCCAAACACGTCATTGTTTGATTATTTACTACTATGCAATAGCTTGATAAATGTTTATGATATTTCTTTTATCAGTGACTATAGAGCATTGTTGGAATATTCTAAAATGGAACTTACTACCTTGAGTCTTCCTAATTTGTTTCTACAGATATCTTTTGTTCAAAACAGGTGTGCTTTTCAGAAACATTCTAAGAGTAATAAAGTCAATCTACATAGCCTAGTCAAAAAACACCCTGTATATGCTGGGGCGGCGGCTTTTGATTTTTCAGTGGGGTGCAAGGTGCAATAGGTTATTATAATTGCACTAAAAATAATGGACCCGATGATTTCCTCATTCATCTGATTTTTTAATCAAAATACAATTTTATAGATAATAATTGCTACAGAAATACGAATTTGCCGGTATGCCTACCAAAATATGGCCGCAAGAACTTTTAATAGTACTTTTTTTTACTTTAAGGTATATTTCTCTTATTTATGATTCTATAAGAAAATTCTTTCAACAAAAGTTGTTAGAAATGTTATTCTCTATAATTTTGGTCATACATGATCTCTTTAAAATGGATCATAACGGAAAAATTTGAGTAAAATGTAAATACTCCTGTAAAGTTATCAAAATATTGAGTACAGGCCATCTAATCAAAAAATGTTTAGAATATGAATTAAAGATAAACATTATTCAAAATATTATTTCATAACTTCATTATTAATGAAAACCAAATATTGCACTTTTCATCAAATTTCTACATTACTGTCCATTTCAGAGAAATCATGTTGATCATTTGATCAAAATTATAGAGAATAACATCACAAACAACTATTGTTGAAAGAATTTTCGTCTATAACAATAAATAACAGAAATATACTTTAAAAAGATGAAAGTATTTGCGGTCATAATTTGATAGGCAACACGGCAAAATCGTATTTTTTTATCTATGATTATCTATAAAAATTGAATTTTGATTAAATAACAGATGAATGCAGAAATCATAAGGTCGGAACTTAGACTATAATAATAATTAAACAAAGATAACCTATAGTTTGTATTTTTTTATCATGAGGGTCAGTTTTGAGAGAGGATTAAATAATTGAAAGTTAGCAAAATTAACTTCTGATGACATCGTTTAGGAGGGTAGGATATCAAATGAAAGTTCTAAAGCACGATTTCAAAAATATATAATACTTTTTCTTTAACATTTCTATGAAAAAAAAAAAACGATGAAAAATTACTGTGCACCAAATTTAACATCAAAAGTAACGCTCAGATAAATCTCAAAAATTACTAACCTTGAGAGAATAAAGTGTAGATTAAATTAAATATATTATTTATCTTGGAAGTCAGTTTGGGGAAGAAAGAAAATTGGAAATTAGAAAAAAAATCTGGATGCCAACTTGTGGGGTATCAAAGGAAAGCTCGTTGAAGCACGATTTCAAAAATGTGTAATACGTTATTTTTTCTTTAACACTTTTTCGAAAAAACGTTTAAATGTAACCCTCAGAAAAATCGGAGAACGTTGGGAAATCATCAAGATTACATTCAGTTAGATTTTTTTTATACAAAAAGAAGAAAGCTCTGCAGTGGGGTACTCATATTTTGATATGTCACGTAATGAGACACCTATCTTCGTTTGACAGTCTGCGATTCTTACTATTCTCACTATTTTCTCACTATTCGATACGTGACGTGCCGAGTTCGCACATACTGCACATGTTGTACTAATACTTTGTCTTCGTATCAGTATACTTTGTCTTTGTGTAAGTATACTTTGTCTTTGTATCAGTGCCTGGTCTCAACCTGTCAAATCTACTTATTTTAAAACAAATACTATTGCGTAAGTACGACTTGTACTAGGAGACATTTTTTGTTTATGTATGTAGGATGTTTAAAGAAAATAAACCTTAATCAAATTTGAGTTAAGGTTCCTTTCAGTATGTTATTTAAAAACAAGTACAAATTAAAATGGAGAGTAGTAAATAATATGATGAACGTCAGTAATTTTAACGTAAAATTTTAAAATTTAAATATAACGAATGTTTCCCTTTTTCTGACCTTTCTAGTTTTATCACGAGAGACGTTCTCTTTTCGCTGAGCCTACCTAGTAGGCGATGATATTTTTTCAACAATTTTGTCTGACATTTTAATCTAGTTGTTTACAAGTTTAGTTAGTGACAGTTGTCAAATATGCTTGAATGTTTGTAAGATACATAAGTTTAAAGTAATCCTTTCGCTAACAAGTAATAAGTGATGGAAATTAACAAGTAGCATTATCGGGCTATGATTTTTTACAATTTCAAGCGTGGCTTAAACCGTAAAGATGTTTTGAGGAAATCAATCGAGTGTTTGGTGAAAAGTCGTGTTCCTTCGCTACTTACCGCAAAGCGATGGTTTAATGAATTTCAATGGGGTCTACTTTCCTTAAATGACAGTTTTCGAGCTCCTAAGCCAAAAAACGGCAGTTTCAGAAAAAAAAATGATCTTATTCGGAACATGATTAAAGAGGATCGGCACATTACTGTCAGAACCATTCAAGCAACTTTAAAGATTGGTGTAAAAGCAGGTTTAAAAGCAAATAACAATATTTTACACAAAAATTCGTTCTCGGTGGATTCCCCACAGCTTGACCTTAGCTCAAAAAGAAGACCGTGTTAGATGGTGCAGAAGATCTACACTAGATCACTTTGACTGTGGATCGTCTAATTTAGTGTACACCGTCATAACATAGGTGAACTGCTATGATCTCGAAAAAAAAAGCAACAATCGTCAATTTGGATCTTCGAGAATAAGTCGGCTCGAACAAAAATTGTTGAAAAAAGCCGAAACAAAAAGATGGTTGCCACTTCTTTTGGAATTACTGGGCATGCTCCCACTGTAGCACTAAAGGATATACGATAGACGTAATTGTTTACCTCAGGTTATCCAAAAAGGTTCGCAGAAAACGTACAAGACGAAGGATAATCATTCATCACGATAACGCTCAGGCTCACACTGCTACTCGAACAAATGAGTATTTAAATGCCCAAAAACATAGAAATAATGGGTCATTCGCCGTATAGTCCAGATCTAGCACTTAATGACTTATTTCCGCAGGAAAAGGATAAATTACGCTGTTTACATTTTACATTGGCCGAAGAAGAGGTTGATGTCATTAAAAATTAAATAAACAACGGCCAGAAGATTGGAGAAAATGTTGTATTTCCAAAATATTATTGTATTGAACTCTTTTTTCAAGCATCTGAAGTCTTCGAGTCTAAAATTAAGAAAAATGCTTCTCATTCGGTATATTCATTTTACATGATTATATTAGAATTTATTCACGATGTAAATATAATCATGAATAATTGATTTGACTTTATACTAAATTGTGTTCATATGATTTCTTAATTCTATTTTATAATAATTCGAGGGGTAAATACATTAGAGAATGTGTGTACAGAATAATTTCGATTTCAGGATTTCCGGAACTTTCGAAGGAATTCCGTAGTACTTAAAGAATTACGGGACGGCCAAAAAAATTTCAAAACATTTCTGAAAAATGATAATTCGCATTATATTCTAAATTTGGAATTTTGAATCAAAAGAGATGATGGAAGTATAAAAACAATGTAATATAACAATACGATATATTGTTTTAAAATGAAGGAACTACATAATTATTGTAAAGTTAATTTACTGGTGTAAATAGATTTAAAAAATGTATTTGTACAAATCTAACGTGTGACTATACTTAAAGAAATATATAATATAGCAATTTTTATAACCTTGCATAGAAAACTATGATAAAAAAATTTCGGACAAAAATCTTTTATATTAAAATATCCTCTCAATTTATAAAATGAGTTATTTGATTGCCATTTACTGTGTAGTAACATAAAATTGTATTTTTTTTAATACAACACCATATATAGTATTACAAATTTGTATAGAGCTCTCAAAGACTAGTAGAAGATATTTCTTTATTTTCAACGACGAAAAACTATTCCATTCATTCTTAATTAAGCCCTGTATCTGTAACGTGTAGAGGGTGGGTTGCCTCCCACAGCACTTAGGCCTCACTAGGCCCATTGTGCATCCTCCTAAGATAATAGGCACCACCTAGCTCGTGAGCCAGCCTACAGATTTAATGTAGTTGACAACGTCGCCAAGAGGTGCTTCTTTTATATCGGCCGGTGTTAGCCGATACTCACCGAACACAAATCTTCTAATAAATGAGAGCGTCGAGTAATCGTAAAGGATATGCTCGATGGTCTCATATTTTTGTTCGCACCCTCTGCAGAGTGCGGATTCTGACAGCCCCATGATATGGAGATGCTTCCGTACTTGGCGAAGATCAGTCAGAATGCCTGTGATTAAGCCCTTATTTATCGCAAGTATTCAGGCTGTGTTTGATATTAGGCAGACATAGTTTTTGAATCGGCTGCAGCATTAGAAAGAGCGAGGCGCCTGCTAAATTGAGTGAAAGTGATTTGTGCGAGTTTGTTTATCTGAGGTGCGAATACACGGTTCGTAGACTGAAACGGTGGCCTCATCCCGGTTGCTAAGAACGCCACTGAATGAAAAAGTGAGTTTACAAAACATTCTACTACTGTTCGTACATTAGTTTTTAAAAAAAATCCAATATTTATTGTATTTTAGTGGTGTTTATATTTTTATTTTTGAACTATTTTATAGTTTCTATAATATCGATTTGATTTTTTGAAAGACGAGCTACAAAATAGCAAAGAAAAATCATATAATTAAATTTCAAATGAATTACTTTTTATTTGAATTATAAAGAGAAATTAAATATTATTGTGTAATTGGTTTATTCTCAACTTTTTGGGTTAGGGTACGGCCTCCGGGCCGAACTCGGACCACATTTTGTTGATACCCTGAAATAATTTGAAATTTTAGCATGCCTGGAGCATTATTTTAAAATTACTTATTTTGTCTTAATGACCTAATATAATTTTTCAAATTTGTAATTTTCGTTAGTGGGTTGTAGAAAAAATATACTGAACAACTCGAGTGGATTGTCCATATCTACTCTTGTTGCACAAACTACTATTTTATTAATTATTTTTACACAGGATTCCACACTTTGATGATTGTATGATTTGCCGGGTGGTGTACCCTAGAATTTGGTAAATCTAAATTTTCTAAGATAGTTTCATCTTGTGTTTCGTCAATTCCGAGACTTCCGAGAGAATTCCTGTCGGATGTGTACACGGAATTGCGCATGCGCGGATACAAGGGGGTGGTAAAAGGGTAATCCCCCCGAGCTGCAAGAAATACTGAAATGTATTCAATTGTAACCGAGACTTTACGAGAAAGCAAAAAACAGGATGGCGGCGACCAATAAAATTATTTACCCCCCTCCCGAGAAATCTTTCCAGATCCGCGGCTGGAATTGCGTATACATTAACCCCTCGTAATAATCAAAACTCCCGTAACCTAGATTCGCCGCACTGATTAAAGCTATCTAAATCCGGAAGCAATACCTATTCTTTGAATTTTGATGTCGCTTATTGTTGACATCGGTGAATCAGCAGATTTCACAGCAAGTCGATTAGTAACTACTCCAATAATTAAGTAAAGAAATGAATCTTTTCAAGGAACAAAAAATAACTTACCCGCGTCTCTTGATTGATAACATCCTGGCAAATCTTGTATGCTAAAGGGTAGGGGTTGTGGTGCATCTTCTTCTATGCAATGCATAAATAGACCCTGTCTCCATCCCGCTGCCATTAGCCAGTCGGTCGATGCAAGGCCCATTATCATCAAAATTATCACTATGAGTCCGCATATGAAAGCTATCACCTAAAACAAAGAAAGAGCGTTAAAATAGTGAACTATAGATTACCGAGAGGATAAGGGTTACAATTAGTATGAAAATAAATTACAATTATTGCGCTTTGGTCAGTTTTATATATATTTTTTTCCTAATTCGTGTTTTAAGCTAATATTTTTTACTTAACGATCGTCATATCTTCAGTTTTTGCATTTTTTCAGCTACTTGGGCATTTAGTCGTTTGGTTAATAATAGTTATTTGCGTATTTAGGGAGTAATGTGGTTTCTTCCAGTTGACTGTAAACCCAAAATCCATACATAACAGAGTTTTAGCAAATGTACGTAAGATCTCCGCTAACGTTACGTTAAACTTAGATTGTGACATTTTTCATAAACATTCAAAGGTGTAGATTACAGTATATCGCTAAGGTAACGTTAGCGGATGGTTAGCGAATATCTGCTAACTCTCTAATGTATTACTCCCTAAATGCATACTCGTACAATATTTTTCGGTCTGACGATAATGCTAATGGTCTTTGTTAGTGATGACTATGAAGACTAGAGATAAGGAGGCGAATCGGCCTTGGTCAAATTTCCGTCCCTATTTTTATGGAGTTCCAAAAAACTACTGTAGTTGGCGGGTGGCAAAATAACGACGTCTATTTTCTATACAAGTCAATGGGAATTAAAGTGATTTTTGTAAAATTTAGTGAAAAGAATAAAAGTAAGCTGAAATAAAGAACCTGACTACAAGTAACAAGGAGTAACAAAAAACGGCAAAGCAGGATTTGCTTCGTTCCGGGTTGAAAAACGGGATATAAATCCGATATAAAATTAAAGAAAACACAAGGATATAAAAATCCAAGTCTTTTTAAAGTTCCTAGTGTAAGTAAAATAATGTATTTATTTCTAACTAATATATATTTATTGTAAAATAGTCACAACCCGTATCTTACGGAGTGTAGTTTATTTAATTACAAAATTTTATAATAAAAAATAATAAAGTCATAAATCCTGGCTTACAAACAACAATAATTACACATTAAATTTAACTTACTAGAAAAGAAAATTTGCTTTTTTTATGTTTTTTGATGTTAGATGAAGAGTTACTACTATTATTTTTCTTTATTGAACTCCAATTTAGTCATTGTAAATATTTTTTATAGGATCCTAAACGTTTAGAACAATGGCAGCATGTGATTCCTAGGGCTGATAAAGTACTGTCTAGTTATAATTCTGTTTGCGAGCTACACTTTTTAGAAGATGATATTTTAAAATTTGATGAGACTATTTTAACTAATAGTACTGTTAACAAAATAAAAAGGGAAAGGCGGAGATTAAAGAACGTAGCAATACCATGTATATTCCCGAATCTCCCTTCATACTTGTTCAGTATTAGGAAAAGACGAAAACCACCATTGAACCGAACTGAATAAAAAAAGGAAGAAAATTCTAGAACCTATTGCTGAAGAAACTATTCACCAGGATGATGAAATTGTAGTTGTCGAATACAAAATCACCACAAAATTGTTCTTACCAAATTTCACCATTTAGCAAACCTTTTCAAATTTGGTCATACCTAATTTTCATCTTATTTAGATAAAATTAAATAATGAATAGTAAATAATGTTTAACATAAAGAGTCATTTATAACTAATACCAACAGTATTTTCTGTACTTTAGTTAGCAATTAAAACAAAGATTTATTTACAATAATTAAAATCAACAGTATTTTCTGTGCTTTAGTTAGCAATAAACAATTTGATTTTTATTATTTTCATAAAATTTTGTAAATTCCCTAATTAAATATTTTCATTTAAACCGTGTCTTAGTATGCCCTCAGCCCTATTTAGCTTTAATTAAAAAATAATTAGCCCTACCCATCAAATTTCAACACTTATCATCAATAATTTGCATTTTACTTAAATAGGAATACATAGTAAATAATGCATCAATTAAAATATGTAAGACTTATTTAGAAATAAATACAACAGTATGTTCTGTATTTTATTTAGCTATAAACAAGTTTATTTTTATTATTTTGACAAAATTATGTATAATTCCCATAAGAAGCCATATATTTTGAACTACGTAAACCGTACCAGCGCCCATGCGGTTAATTATAAAAGCTCAATTGACGTGTGATTTTTGGGACCGTATTTTGAGTATGCCGATTCGCCTCCTTATCTCTAGTCTTCATAGTGATGACATAATTTCACTGATTAGTGCATAATTTGCGTTTAAATGACAAATGTCAGTAGACTTGAGAACGTTTTGTTCGTTTTGTTTACCACTAAATTAATGTACGTGCCTAAAAAAGGGCTACGATAAAAACAAAATTTTCTAAACTCCAAGATTTTTAAAACTTTGGTAAAATTAAAAAAAAAAACGATCTTCCAACGTACATAAGCCGTATGTCTTCGATGTTTAATTAATCGAAACATACACCTAAAAAAATTAAGGATTCAATTGAAATAAAAATTTGACAAAACTTAAAAAAACGATTTTTTAACAAATGATATCATTAGCAATACGTTTCCAACGTTAAATTAATCAAAAAAGGCACCCAAAATAAATTAGTGCTTCAATAGCAACAAAATTTTCAAAACGAAAAATGGATTTTTGGACTTTTGGAGCCAAAAATCCTTGAAAATGGTTTAATATTTCTAAATATTGCCAAAAGCTTCTAAACCCTTCCATACACGCAAGGTACGCCTTTAATTATCATTTTTAGTAGTCGATCATGCCTAAAAAACAAAAAACAAGAAACCAAATCCAGGTATACAAAATTCCAAAATGGCTATCCCTTTTTACAAACAATCCAGAAACATGTCAATTTTTATTTTATTTAGGCATTTGTGGTATAACGTAACAGAAATTCTTTCATTTTTTTTTATAATATACAGTTACTTTTTATTTTATGGCAATCTAACGAGATAAAACAAACATCAATAACACTTTTCTTTATAAAAAAAAACCTGTCCTATATCTGTTAAATTACAAATCCAACCAACACTAATACTAGCAAATACACTAAAGGTGGGAACGCTCTAGGCGTTCGCGCTCCCATCGCATTGCGGACCGTGCTTAACTCGACCGCGCGCTGTCAAGTTATTTCCCATGTTTTATAACACATGCATTTCCACTTGGTGTTCTCGGGTTATGCTCGCTCGCATCACGTTCTCCGCCGATCTTTTCCAAAGACTCTCGAGAGACCGCGATAAGATCGAGGCGGGCTCGGGAACGTCTAGTGCGAATGTTTTTGATGATCACATGTACTATGCTAAGTCTATGAACCGTCACTACACAGTAACACGTGGTGAGAATGTAAATTGAGAATGTTTATATTTGTTTTGTGATTGGTGTATGCTGTATTTCACCCGTTCTGGAATCTGGAATATGGAGGATAAAAATTAATTTTATTAACTGTATGAATATATGATCATTGTACTTTCCAGATGGCATACGAAAGTACTGAAAAACTCGCGATTCGCCCAATAACAATTTTCTTAATTTAACCATTAATCTTAAATTTGTGAGTTTGAGGTTAGTGGGAAGAGGACGTGCCAAAAGGAAACATTTACTTCTTAATTTACCGACGTTTCGACGTTTATTTTTCGTCTTTTTCAAGGCTGAAAATACATAATAGGTTTTACATCATTTTAATCAAACGCACAAATTTGACTTTGACAACGTTAAAATTGTTGATAAAGAATCCAACTATTACAAAAGAACAATTAGTGAAATGATACACATATCTCTAAACGACACAGTAAATTTAAGAACGGATACTGCCAATTTAAGTAACCTGTCGTAACCTACTTAATACAGTGTGTCTACTTAAGTTGGAACCATATGGAAAACATTTTTATTATTGATTTTAGGAAAAAAAGTTATTCTTGATAAAAAGTCCTGCATGACCCAAAACCTAAAATACAGTCATCACATATCAAATTTTTCAAGCCGTATACGAGGTTTGTCAAAAAATATGCATTTTGCTCAAGAATAAAGTACATTTATTCTTTATACGACTGATAAAATTTGATATTTGATGGTTGTATTTTAGGTTTTAGACCATGTTCGACTTTTTATAAAGAACAACTTTTTTTCCTAAAATTAGTAATAAAAAAGCTTTCCTATGCCACCAAATGTCTACGTAAATTGGCGGCATATGAAAATCTTTTTTATTATTAATATTGGGAAAAAAGTTATTCTTTATAAAAAGTCGAGCATGGTCTAAAACCTAAAATACAACCATCAAATATCAAATTTTATCAGTCGTATAAAGAATAAAGGTACTTTACTCTTGAGCAAAATTCATATTTTTTGACAAACCTCGTATACGGCTTGAAAAATTTGATATCTGATGACTGTATTTTAAGTTTTGGGTCATGCAGGACTTTTTATCAAGAATAACTTTTTTTCCTAAAATCAATAATAAAAATGTTTTCCATATGGTTCCAACTTAAGTAGACACACTGTATATACAAGTCCAAAATTGAACCGGACCAAAACAATAAGCCGATAAAATACTAACTATACCTACCGGACTATTAATTAAAAAATATACAAATTAATTTCTTCGTCCACCTAGAATTTTAACTGCCACAATATTTTGATTAATTTTATCATCATTTTAAGATATCTGTGTGTAAATGTTACTTTTAGTATTATATTTTATTTATGTATTGTTCTGTTTTAACTGTTTCGGCAAATTGCACATATGTCATGTGCATTGCATTAATTAATTTAATAAGGTAAGGTTTTTAGTTTTTATTTCTCCTTGTTTTTATGTTGATATTAAATTGTTAATTCTCTCATGCGAACAATGATTGTTTTACTTAAATAACAATAACCATTTACGTTGCATATATACCATTTATAATATTGACACCTATGTAAATCTCATAGTTTTTACAATTTTTTTTATTAAAACCTATTATGTATTTTCAGCCTTGAAAAAGACGAAAAATAAACGTCGAAACGTCGGCAAATTAAGAAGTAAATGTTTCTTTTTGGCACATCCTCTTCCCACTAACTTCACACTCACAAATACATTTAAAAGACGAAAACTTTTACTGATTAATCTTAAATATTCTAAATACTATTTTTAGCCAGTAAAAAATGGAACAAGAATCACAAATAATAAGTATGCTTCTAAAGCTGCAACTGGTTTTTTGGCAATAGACAATCAAGTTGAAACCTATAAAAAATATTCGTCAAGTTCCTCAAAAAAATTTGGTCTAATCCTGACTTTTGGCCTTCTAGGTTCATCATTGCCAGTATACGCATTTACTCCACTAATCCACAATCCCAGAAATGTACGTTTTAAAATTCTACTTTGAAAAATAGAGTAAAAGTAGAGGTTAGAAACTGATAATTAATTCGTTCATGTATACATTTCTGTCCATTAACTTAATTAAAAGTTGACTTGTATTTAAAATTTAATGAACAATAATTGAAACACATATAATTTGTTTTAAGTTCTAATTAATTTCTAACTGAAATTTAATGAACGATTGAAGAAGGCAAAACACTCAAATGAATTCTCTTTTATCAAAATGGAAACAAAAAAAGTCCATTAAAATATGGCTGGCTGAGTGCTTCAAGAAAAACCTCTTGCAAAGCTTTTGTGAAAACCGAAGGGGTCGAAAACGGATTTTGCATCATTTAAAGCGGACAATGAACTTGTGAGGAGGACATTTTTTGATTATTTGCTGGAGAACATTCCCGATTTTTTCCACATATGTAGATCGAAAATTCTGATTCTTTATAGAGAATTACCAATGCGTATAAGTCGTTCTGTAAATGCCCACCCCCATACCCCTTTGATTTTTGTTTAAATCTGAAATTTTATTATTTATCTCCCAATTTTGTTTCACTTTAAATTCCATACTTACTCTATTTGATCTTTTTCCTCTAGTCGTAGTAGTAGTGATCGTCTAGTTAAATAACTGATAATTTATATACCCGCGTTGTGATAATGTTAATTAAAATAAACCAGGATTCGATGCAAAGTTTGGTGCAAATTGCTAAATAAAACCATACAAAATTTATATTTAAACCCTTTTATGTTTCATGTTTCATACTTTAAAATGTAACGAATAATTTGCAAAGTATATTACAATATGTACTTTTTATCACTTGAGTGCCGCTCAAAGTCCCGCTCAAACGCGGAAGGTTCATCTGCTATCATAATATATTTTATTAATTAGCTTGATTCTGTCCTATATTTACACATAATTGTAATTTCTTAGGTATTTATTTCGACGAGTGTAGAGGTGATGACCAACGGAGTTAACGAACAGCGCCAATTCGTCAGTTGGTTAACTTACTATTAAATTTTACCATCTAGGTTTGCGTAGATTTGTGTGCATAAATAATCCAAGACGATACGTCCCTGTATATTTCATAAATATTGATTTTTGTATGTTTTTATGAAACGACCCAAATTTACCCAAACTTAGCTGTCTTTCGAGGTGAATGCCTGAATGCCATCTGGTTTATTAGATTACATATTTTGAAGCAAATATCATCCCTTATTTAAACGAAACTGGTGATATCTCAAAGAAAGTTACATTAACCTTTTCGACTCACCATTGAAAATACAGACATTAGGTCCGTCGAAACTAGACATTATGTACTAATTTTATCTAGCTTTGTGACGACGTTGATTTTGGGTACGTCGCGGCGTTGAGCGTCGCCTTGCGTCGAGACGTCAAGCGTCGTGGCTTAGAAAGGTAGAGAATTTTCGGAATTTTGTGTCGATATCTTGTCGAAATCGATGTTAATATTCGAACTGAAAATAGATAAGCGCGTTAAATGTTTTAATGATTATTACTTCGTGAAAATAAATATGTTTTATGGAGGTTCTTGGGTCGAATTCTCATGGGATAACTTTTGTCTTTTCTGGTTATTGGGCTTGTTACTTGTAATATTAGAGACCCCGCGAACAGGAATATTGCTTGTATTTATTAGGCATCATAGATTTAATTTTCTAAAATATTTTTTCGTAATAATGAAGAAATTTGAATTTAATAAGAATGCAATTTTTCTTTAATGAAATGGAATTAATAAATTATGAAGGTACCTGGGTCAGTTTCATTTAAAATATAATTCATCTTTTTACATACCACATTTAAATATACAGCAATTATTTATAAATATTATTGTTTTCCAATTGATACTACCATTAAAATTAGAAATTTACGATACCTATATATTAAAGAAAAATAAATTTGGGAAATTCTAGATTCTAGAGCTGCAACAAAATGATCACTTCGTTATTTTTAAATGTTCGAAGCTCCAATATTCATTAGTTTTTAGGTTTTGAGTTCAGCAATAGTTTAACTTTAAATAATAACTTTATCGCTATGAAGAAAAAGTATGATATTTACGCAGAAAGTATTGGAGAATCGAAAAATTGTGATAAAATTGCAATTCCGCCAGTGGCGTAGAATTTGGCACGGATTAACCAGTCATTTGCCACTGTCGTACGCCTCTGATGGTAGCCAGAAACGTTTATTTAACATAATTTAGTACGATGTATAGTATCTACACTTCCCGCCAAATATGACAATAATACGTCAAATAGTTTTAAAATAACTGGACAGAAATAATTTTTAAACAAAACACCCTGTAACTCATAATGGAGACACATGTTATCTAGGTGATTTGGGTTAAATCTTCATAATTTAAGCTCAGGATTCTATAGCTGAAATATTTCCAATCAGTAATGAATCACCCTGTATACCTCTATAATTTTATAGCAGCTTTTAACCCCATTTTTGTGAGCGGTACATATTACTGTTGTTTCTCCTCTTTCCATATTATGTCTATTATATGGTGGTATATTCGTTTGTGAAGTTTTTCCCCTCCCAATTTCGGTGCCACCGCTTTTATACCATTTTACCCTCAGCTTTTTATTGTTATTAATATTTTCTATAATTTCCACGATTTCTCTTTGAGACGGTTCTTTTAATGACTTCTTGTACATCTTTGCTTATGTCTTCATGGGATAATTGTTATACAGGGAGGTCCTAAATGGATAAATTCATTTGCGACCTTATTAATGATTTGAAAAGAACATCCTGAAACAGGTCGATTTTTAATATTAAACATTTTTTCCGTACAACTTTACCATTCTGGTGACCTTTCTCGGTGTGAGGTAACTCCCCCTTTTATTTTTTTAAATAAAAAGAGTGGGTATGTGACACCTCATTTTAAAGGGTTTTTAATTCTCTATTCATTAACCTAGTAGGTTTTAATTTTTGGTAATTTCTTTTCAGAAAAAAAAAAACAAATTTGAAAATACATTTTAATATCTTCAACACAAATTTAAGTGAAAATAATTTAGAGCAAGTGCTCAAATTGAACGGTGCCTTATTTCTTGACAATAAAAAAGACATTGTTATGCAAATCCATTATATTCGTTTATGTTTCGTTAAAAATATTAAAATAGAATTAGCATTTTTATATGGAATGTCTAAAAATTTAAATCCACTAGGTTGCTAAATAGAGAATTAAAAACCCTTTTAAAATAAGTTATCACATGCCTCGCCGTTTAATTAAAAAAAAAAAAATGGGAATGTATCCTGAAGGTTAAAGTTGTTACGTCAAAATTTTTTTTCCACACCTCGCACTATTGTTTCGTCTTATTGTTTATAAACTTTTGTAGCGTGAGGAGGTCTATATTGTTTCACTTTTTGATAGTTTTTTATTTCTTTGAATATACAACTATTTTCTATTTCTCTTCTCTGAAGTTCGCATTCGATTATTGCTTATTCTCTATAGTAACTGTTCATATTTTTGTTACATCTCCATTCAGAAATTTCTTGATTCATTTCTCTCTTTTAATCATCTTCGAACGATTTATTGTTATTTACATCTTTCTGGTATGTTTCTGATCTGGTGGCCATTCTTAAACACTACTTTACGGGATTAAGGAAATTCCTGTGGAGCTTCCTCTATAGGAGGGTATCCTCATGAGAGAGGGTAATATGATAATACTTTGCATAGTATTATAGACCCAAGCCAAAAACGCTAAAAAAAATTATAAGATAATACTAGGCTTAGGTGGTTCAAAGAAGATGAGAAAAACGTTCGACTAGAAAAGCTATATAGTTGCAGGTTGAGAAGAAATAGAGGTAACGGAAGGAAAACGTACTATATCTATACTGTTAGTAGTGGGATGAATCATGAATAAGGAAAGACTGGCAAAACAAAAATCGAAACGGTAATCAAAGTAAAAGAAATTAAATATCGATATGAGATTGGGTTTCATTTTTCTGAATCAATTTTCCGAATATTTTTCAATATTTTTATAGAGCTTAGTTGAACATTACAATTTTCTCTGCAGCTTAGTGCTTGTACACATAAATGATAAAAGTAGATACGATAATCGCCTTATGTATTTCGTTGAGATCAAATTTATAAAATTGACAGAGTATTACATTTTATTGACATTTACCGTTTCCACAAGAAATTGAATTGTGTCCGATATCCATAGTTATACAGGGTGTTTCAAAAGAATGGCCAATATTTTAATCGTGGGTTCGGGATCTCGAAATATTAATATTTTTCTAAATAACACTGTTTCAATCAAATTCTAGGGAAAAATTTATTATACATAGAAATTGGGTACACTTCCAAAGGAATTTCTGGACTTCCGAAGGCCGCAACCGAGATGTCACCCGAAGGTCACTTTTTAATATCGGTTTGAAAAGGTCATAGGTAAATTCTCTCCCAAGTTACAGGTATAAAAATCAAACTTTCATAAAGTACTAATTTTTATATATTAATTATACAATTCTTACAAATTGAAACTTAAAGAGATATACATTTTGTAGAATCTATAATCTAATGGTTTATTTATACTACCTTGTAATTAGTATTTGTATTAGTATTATGATTAAACTGGACAAAATATTCAAAAATGATATTTATACTCGTTTTATAATTAGTACCTACTAGTGCTTCTTTTTTAATCCTAATAAAATTTAATCCTGCAGTCAACAAAATGTATGGTTACTGAAGAAATATGTAAGAGGCTAGTTGTGTTCTTAGAATATTTAAGATATTTGAGTTTTAAACGTGTTTTTATTAATATTTTTACTAGTTAACATTATTTAAAAATATTATTCAAAAAAAGGTTTAATAAAAAATATTTTAACGGATTTATGTCTAAAATTTATATCGATAAAAAGAAGCAGAAATAATCACATAGAAAAGAGGCCTTTGCTTCCTCGTGGTGACATATCATTTGTCATTATGTCAACTTTAGACTCGGTACCACGGTAAACACTGCTGATATTAGTCGTAGTATTAATAATTGTCTCTGGTATAAATCATGTATAAATAAACCCTTTTTATTTTTCTATAAATGAATCCGAGAAGAAACATAAAAAACATATGACAACATATGTGTATTGGCAATGGTCATTATCCGTTGTTTATTAAAAACAAATGCCAAAAACGTCATTGTTTCATTTGATAGAAAAGAAGAAATATAAAAGTTGAACCTGTCAATTATTAAGCATTAATATTAATGCTAATAATAATATTCATAAATCGAGTATAAAAACAGACCTTAAACTTTAAAAAATACATTTCATACTAATTTTTATTTACTCTAAACCTATGAGACACATTTTTTACAAAATTAAACGTACTCAATTCGTTTTGATTATTTAAAAACTGCTTTCTTTGTAATATTTTCATTTATAAATACATTTTTCTATACTGCAATTTTTTAATAGCATTTGATGTTGGCTAGATGGAATTCAATTCAAATCCAAAAAAGTAATATACAACTTACGGGTGTCTAAATGACAAGCCAAAAATGCAACTCAAATATTTTGCTATTTATTCTCGTTTATTGTATTCAGAGCTTAGACCCACCTTTTGAATTTTTCGATACCACGACTGTGTCAAGTGGAAACGGCATCCTCTAAGGTCCCTTAATAGTCAAACAAGAGAAATTCTATATTACTAAATTTATGGAAAAAGAAGCAAATGACGGATTTAAAATTCCTCTAAATAATTATCGGTGAGTATGATAATATAGCATTTATTTTATAAGTATATTATATAACAAGTAGTAAGAAGCGTTAGAATTTTTATTTTATTTAATCAGACTAAAGGGTTGATAAATTTTGAAAGACAGATTTTAGTTTCTGGTTATTTTTCTTCAGCAAAATAATGCCAAATTGCAATATAATTTTTGATCAACTGCAAAGTAGATAGCTCGATGCTCTTAAGGTTAAGATAAACATATCAAATTTTGCAGCAGCTATTCAAAATATTAGAAATAATATAGACATGCTAATTCATGAAGAATGGCAATCACAACAAGACCCACAAGAACTAAACTTAAACGGCAACACCCAATCAGGTCCAAGTACAGGCAAGAAGAGATGGTTTGTTGAAAAGGAGGTCCCCATTCTTAATTTAAGGATATGTAAGGAAATTTGTGATACAATAGTAGTGCAAGTAAATAAACGTTTTAGTTTTACTATCCACCTAATAATTGCAAGTTTATTTGATGGTGTAAAATTTATTTAAAGACTACCGAGGTTGTTTTCCAAATGAAGACGTTAAAACCGTGTGCAATTTATTTCCAAACGTAAACAGCTTAAAATTCAAAAACGAACTGTCCATACTTTACACCCGAGATGACTTTGTGCAACACACTGGGGCCGAACCGTTATTTGAGAACAATTTGACAATTACATTTTCGAAATCTGTAGAGCTGCTAACTATCCTGTGTACCATTCCCATGACCACAGTGAAGAGTGAAAGATGTTTTTCGACACTAAACCGTATTAAAACATTTTTAAGGAACACTATGTGCCAAGATAGAATGTGCGCGTTAGCCATTTTATCCATCGAAAAAAACTTATTCGGTCCATTCCAAATTTTAATAATCTGGTCATCGATCACTTCGCTAGCCAAAAATCCAGAAGAATGGACTTCAACTATAAGAAATAGTATACAACTGCAGCGGTACCTAGCAGCGCCCACGAGCCGCCACTGATTAGGACAATATTCAAAAGTTCGATCCAGATAAAATTCAGCACTTGTAGTCAAAAATTCGATATTACTTTTGCATGTAAACAACGATATTGTTGGATCTGTTATTTTTTATTACAAAATCTTCCATTTTGTTGGTTTCTATTCGGTGTTCTAAATATGTATGAACTGCTTCAATGTTTTTCGGTAATGGTGGCATCAATGATCGACGAGCATTGTAGATATTTTTTCTAAATAGATTTATATCACTTGCGGTTAAAATATCAATATCACATGATTTGAGTTCTTTATGGTTAATTTTGGCTGGTCGTTCTGAAATATCGTCTTATGTTTTTCTTTTCAGCTTATTACTAAACTGTTGTCTTTTCAACACGGGACTAAGTAATTTGTTGTGATCCAACATTGAGTCCACGTTTTAAGCCATGTTTTAATGTAATCTTTACACAATCTTTACACAATGTTTTTATAGATGTACATGACCACCGTTTAACTTCTCCAGCCAATGTTTTTTGAACAGAAAACTTTTAACCGTTTATTACCAAAAGCACTTTTCCCTTTTCATTTGAGACCACATGCAAACTCATTTTAATATTTAGCTAGTATAAACAGAAAAAATATTAATACTGATGAAAAATATTGCAATTGGACCAGAAGTTGACACTAAAGGTAATTAGTTATGTACCTCTTACCATTGGGAGACAATTTACCTATGCATATTTTGACCCTTTAGAAGATGAAAGACAACTAGTCTTTACTGCTTCCGAAGGAATTTCGATGGATTTCTGAGATTTGTCAAGAAATTACGTAGTACCTAAAGAATTAAGGATTTACCAAACATTTCTTTAAAAAATTAAATAATTCTCAAACTTTGGAATTTTGAACCGGAACTAAAAAGCATATAACACAAAATTTATTGCAATATGATAAAACGGTAAGTTGTATCAAACTGAAGGAACTAATTGTAAAATAAAGTTAATTTATTACAGTTTGATTCTATTATTTGAAATTTTATTTCTAGAATTTGGTAAACCTGTTCTAAGATAGTTTCATCTTGAGTTTCGTCAAGTTTCAAAAGAATCTCGTGCTTACGAAAGAATTCAGAGAATTAGAGGGATATCCAAGACTTCCGAAAAAATTTAAAAAAGTTAAATTTGGTGGGTTTTTGTTATTGGGATGATGAATCATAATTTTATTACCAATTTTAAGATTAGAGAAAGATGAAATGAATGAAGAAATGACCCGTATTTAAAGTTCTTGTGATAAATTTAAACAAAAAACGAAAGATTTGCATTTAAAAAATTTTCTCGACATAGTAGGTACCTATATTAGTTACTGCAGAATCACAATAAGCACTGTAATATGTGTAAAGCTAATTTCGCTGATGCAAAACACGGTGTTATTTATCAAAACATTTATTTATTATTATTATTAACTTGTTTTACATGGTATAAATACCCAATTACAAAACATTATAAAAAAACAAATACGTTTTTAACGAATAAAAGGTCGAAGAAAAATATACAACAAAGAATCTTAAAAAATAGAAACAAAAATGAAGTATCATTAAATAAGTGAGATTTTATATGTCCTATTGTACAATGAAATATGTCATATCATCCTGACTGTTTAAATTAAAGTTGTGCTATTTAATGCAAGGGGAAGATTTGTTCGAGTACTTTGAAGTATAAGTAATTCTTATTTTTAGCTGATAATCAGGGAATGTTAAAAGCCAGTTGTTGCAAACGAATTTATTTATATGTATTAAGAATTTTCCCAAGCAAGTAGTAGGTGTGTACGTACACACTGGATGATCAAAGATTGAAAAGGAATGAAAAACGTATTTAAAGTTTTGCCGATGATGTGACAGTATCAAAGTAGTCATTAAAGATAAGGGTTTTGTCGAATGTAATTTTATTCCCAAACCTACGAAGGTATTCGGCATTTCGAGTCTATTATCCAGATATACTGTAGTTATAATCAATGTAGTTAGATTTTAAAATATACGACATTACTTTACATTTAGATATACTAAGCATCAAATTATTTTCTATAGATACAACAATCGACTACTCGATATAAGTTCGATAGGTGTTCACAATTCGACACATTCTTTTATGACACTAAAGCTTCAAATCGTCCGCACATAAAAGAAAATTAATGTTAATGGTTTTATAAATATCATTAAAAAATATTAAATACCAAAGGCTCCAGATTTGAGCATTGAGGGGCCCCAGATTTGAGCAATGATGGACTCCAGATGTTGCTTCAGGTTCACCTGAACGTATTGTGTTCTGTTTGTCAGATAAGAGGGAATTAGATCAATTAATCGAAGTAATAGGCCAACTGCTATCATTTTATTTAACAAAATAACATGATCCAAAATATATCGAATGCTTCTGAGAAATGATTAAAATATTGGCCAATCCATATTTTGAAACAGCCTTTATAAAAGCGTATGTTCGCTAAAATAAAAATTATAATCTGAGCAGTAAGTGTCCGTAATGAAAGTATCCATGTCCATCTCAGGTGCTGTTAGTCACAAGATTATACCTTTTCGGCGGCTAAATGCTAATAGTATTTCTTTCATTCTTCGTTCCTATTTTAGCTTCAATACAAGTATGAAAATTCTACCTGCATAAATGTAAGTACCTTAAAATTTATGGGTTAGGCGTTTAATGGTATATTAAGAAGATTAAAGGATTTGAAAATTAAGCCTGCTGTAATTTATTGTATCTAAACTGATTTATTCCAAAAACAATGTTCTAAACTGTTATATACTTACTTTAGAAAACTTTTATTTACATTAAAGAAATATATTTACATGTCAAATAATAAATAAAATATATCACACTACCGAACCCGAGCGGCGGGTTTTTCGCGCGAGCCCTTAGGGCCAGGGAGGTGTAACCCTCCATTAAATTTATTTTTGACTCAATTTACTGTCAAATATAGCAGCCCTTACTCCTTACCTGAACGGTATTATTAAGGGATTTTATTGGATTTTGGGATCATTAATGGGAATTTATTTGAGGATTTGTCGTGTCTTTGTTCTGGTTTTTGTCCCCTGAAAAAGCTAGAAAAAACAGGGTTGTCCTTGTATGTACGTGGGTCTCTTGTATAGTCTATGTTTTATACAATTTTACGCTTTCTATAAAAAAAATAGCAGTCGAATATTTTTTTATATAATTGATTTTGAATCTATTGACCCAGAGGCGAGTCGTGTTGATCTTGTACGTCCATGTTTTCGCGGTAGCTAAGCCGTGCGTTCTCCGGCCACGTTTTGGATGCCTGACCCGATCGGCTTGCATGGAATATAGAACTTATAGTGTTTAACCAGTGTGGAACAGCCAAATGGAATAAATTTGGTAATAAATAAATGGAGACATGTTCGGAAAAACGCTCGGACACGTCGATTGGTATTTTTAGTTGCGCATTTTTTTAACAATCTCTTTTTATACAGGGTGTGTCATGTAACAGTGGCCAATACAAACTTTCTTATTTTAAATGCAACGCGCTGTATATTTTTCAATTTTTGGATTCTTCAGAATATTATAGACATATTTTATGTACTATGTCCTATACCTGTTTCGGAAATATTAAATGTTTTCCGATTTATTTCAAAAATTAACATTAATAAAATAAAATAATTTGATTAAAAAAATTCATTACAACACACTCAAAAACTAATAAGTAATACTGTTTATTTCTTGATAATGTAACAAAAAAACACATCTCAATGTAGGAGATGTTCAAAATACTCGCCGCGAACCTCTTGGCAACATCCTAATCTGAAATAAAAATGTCTTCTAACGTTACTCATCATCTCAGGCGTGAAAAAGTCTAATGATGTCAGATCAGGGGATCGTGCTGGCCATTCCATCGATCTCGCCTTCCTATCCACCGATTTGGAAATAATCGATTGAGGTACTGCCGGACATTGATTTGGTAATGGGACGGTGCTTGATCTTGCTGAAACCATATCATATTCGCTGGAATTTGTGGGTTTGCTGGATCGGGATATAAGTTCGTTAAAGTTGGCACGACATTATTTTGGAGCAGTGCTAAATAATTATCGCCATTCAAATTAATTGACATTAATCAAAAAGGGACCTACGATATGATCGCCAACAATTCCTGCCCAATCATTAATTTCAGGGTATTACGTATGTTCTTCTCTCATCCAGTGAGGATTTTCCCTAGACCAATAGTGGCAATTTTGACGATTAGCATGACTGTGAAATGTAAAGGTACACTCATCAAAAAACAAAACATGTTCTAATTGGATCACCATATTATCTAACATTGCCATCATTTGTTCACAAAATTGCATTCTCCTATTAAAATCGGCTTCCTGAGTTGCTATTATTTTATAGGGATGCATTTTATTTTCTTTTAAGGTTCGAATAATCGATGAATGGCTAAATGTCGAACATTGGGGCTGCTTGTCGACTAGAAGTATGTGGGTTTTCTTGAAATTCAAGCATAATATCCAATTTGGTATCATTAGTTATTGCATTGGCAGCTGTTTTTTTATCTGCCTTACATGTCCAAGCTTGCGAAACTGCTTCTCTATTTTACTAATTGTCCCTATGGAAATTTTTCATGAAATAAACGAGCAACTTTCATGTGTGTCTGTGTGTTATCTCCATAACCAATTATCTGTAGAATTGTTGTTTTGTTCATTTTTGTTAAATGTTTCTGACATGCAGTTAAGGAAATTCAAAAGACAACTACTGTCATGAAGTCAGATAACGATTTGCTAAGGCTATTTCATATCAGTAAAAAAGAACTATTTTGCGTACTTTTTCACTATCAAGACCTAAATGGGAAATAAGTATTAAGTGTGTTGTACCGAATTTCTATAATCAAACAATTTTATTTTGTTAATGTTAATTTTTGCAAAAAATTGGAAAACATTTAATATTTCCGAAACAGTTAGGTATAGGACATAGTACATACGATATATCTAGAATTTTGTGAAGAATCCAAAAATTTAAAAATAAACAGGGTATTAAAATAAGAGAGTTGGTATTGGTCACTGTTACATGACACACCCTGTATAAAAAGATTTTGTTTTAAAAAAATGCGCAACTAAAAATACCAATCGACGTGTCCAAGCGTTTTTCCGAACACGTCCCTTATTACCGAATTTATTCCATTTGTCTGTTCCACACTGTATAAGGTATGGATAGAATGGGTAGGGTCCTTCAGACATAATACGCTAGTTCAGTGATGATGTAATTATGGTTCCACTGACAATTAAAGTGAGTAGATTTTTTGAGTGCGTTTTGTTCGTTTTGTTTATCTAAATTATATCGTTTTTTCACTTTTATAAATATATTCATTCCTAAA
Source organism: Psylliodes chrysocephalus (assembly GCA_927349885.1). Classification (NCBI taxonomy): domain Eukaryota; kingdom Metazoa; phylum Arthropoda; class Insecta; order Coleoptera; family Chrysomelidae; genus Psylliodes; species Psylliodes chrysocephalus. The sequence continues at coordinate 33,069,187 of OV651821.1, forward strand.
GTAGATAACATGCATCAAATATACAATCGTTTAGTTACCTTTAAACTATTTTTTATGACCTGTAAACAATATTTAGAAATAAACTAAAAACAGTAAAAACGTATATGTCAAATTTATTGATGTTTTTGTTAAAAGTTTGGTGAGAATTAAATGTCAGTGGAACGAAAATGACATCATACCGAACTAGCGTATATGGTGATAGCAGAGAGGTATGAAGAGTGTCTAAATCTACTATACAGCGTGTCCCACAATTCCATGTACATAGAGCTACTGTATGTTGGTGAGATCAAAATAAGTCGATTGAGCCAAAATTACCTATATTTTAATTTATATACATATTATAATTTAATTTTAAATAAAGAGCGCCATTGTTTAAAGAAAAAATTACACCAACTGAAATCATGGAAAGGTAAAAATCACCCTAATCCTACCATAAATGACATCGTATTTTTTTGAGGGCCGCCTCTGTTCCCTCATGTTTTTTATGGAGAGCTGGATTAATTTTTTGTCTCTTGCAAAACCATGTATCTCTTATGGTATTTGAGTAAAAAATATGTATGGACTGATGGATAGTGATTTAAAATTTTCAAGAAAACTAAGCTGGCGGATATAACTACCGCAACCCGAATACTGTCGAGTTTAACGTTATTACAATAAAAAAAATCATCAATAGGCATAGCTATCTACTGAAAAATAACAATTCAAAGAGAAGGATACATTTTTTGTTACAATATAATAATATGTTCAATATGGTCACCGCCTTCGTTCATGCAGATTGAGGTGTATCCTTCTCAAAATGCATAGATCCTTTCGCATAGAGTTCACAACATTTTGAATCCTACCCAATAATTCTTCAATGTTGTAGATAGCAACTTCATACACTTTGATTTTCAAGTGACCCCAGATAAAATAATCACATGGATTACAGTCCGGTGATCGAGGTGGCTACTGATAAACAATTCTGTGAGCATTAACATTGACTAATAACTGCTTCGAAACTAAGCTTTTAAAATAAAATTTAAATAACATTCAAATATTGCACACATGATACATTTAGATCGTTGAACATGTCCAACATTTTTATACATTATGGAAGCGAAAAAACCTAACTTATGCATACCTACTTTAAAACCCAAAATGGCAATTTGTGTATCAAGAGCGAAAAGTGATACTTTGCCGCTTGAGACAGAAAGATGGTCGCGCGACGCGTAGCGGAGCGCGGTAATTTGTCGAAAGCGACAACGAACTTTTCGCTCAAAATGCACACAATATTTTTTTACGATTACATTATTTTAGAAATAGATATAAAACTAAACATTTTTCGTAAGTAGTGCATAATGTGTTGCCTATATCTACGTTAATCATGAAAAACGGAGATGATATTCAAAGTAAATGTTAACTTGGATAATAAAACGAAAACCATCAAACTACGTAAAAATAACTAGAAAATTATTTATAAAAAGGAAAATTATTATATTATATCTAATTTAAATTAGGCGAGCAACAAAGCTGTCGTTTTCCGCTCGGCGAGCGACAAAGCTGTCACTTAATGTCATTTCGCGGAAAACGTCAACTTTGCGGTTGTATTTCGAAGCGCAAAAGCCTACTTTGGATAATGATTGTAAAAAATACTATTATAATGCTAACACAAATTAAAAAAATCTGATGTGTCCAACATATAACTTTCTTATCTAGTTATTATAGGCTTTTTCCGGTTATTTTGTACAACCTATTGCAGCACCTCTATAAATGTTTAGAGGATAAACTAAATATATACATTTTCCACATACTTCTACCTCGAAACATTTTTCTATAAATATTCATTGAAAACGAAAATACTGAAAAATTTAAATTTAGCACTTTTCCTACAATTTTTCCATTACGGTCCATTTTAGAAAAATTATGTATAAACAAAAATTATAGAGACCGATATCGCAAACAACTTTTAGTACAACAATTTTCATAAAAATTTTGCACATTTTGTCAAATTTCTCGAATACGGACCATTTCAGGAAATTTTGACGTAAAACAAAAATTATAGATAATAATATTAGAAGTAACTTTTATTTGAACAATTTTCTTCTCCAAACATAAATAACAGATATATTCCATAAAATATAAAAACGGCCTCCCATAAAGTACCCCCCCCCCCCCCAGATGTTCCGACTTTGTCCAAAATCTAAATTGTGAAATTAAAACAGTTTTGAAAATTATCAGAAGCTTCTGAATCCAAATCAACAGTAGTAGATAGTTATATTTCTACTAGTCAACTGGCTTTCCGTGTAGGGTTGTAGTTGTGGTCGAATTTTGTTGAAAATAATTAAGTAATGGTTGAAAACAATTGAGTAATGTAACCACCTAAATTAATCAATAGAAAGAATACGTATATTGTTAAATAGTCAAAGAAAAAAAAAATAAATTCAATTTTAATATACTTATTATTCTCGTACGCGTTAATCTCTATTTTTTTAGTACCCCACTGAGCTCTGACTGATCGAGTCTAACAGTTCAATAGGCTGGTTTAACGCGAGAGGTTTCCGCCAATGCCTACAGTTAAAAAGAGAGGTCAACAGATGCGTAAAACAATGTGTTCGATTAGTCGATTTTTTGAACAATCGATTTTCTGGATTCTTTTTCATTAATCAATTTTTTTCGATCTCAAATGACAGTTCAGAGAAGGCGGTTACAACATCAGATTAATAAAAAAAATAGCCAGATTTGAAACTGCGTTTTTGATTGTCTTTCGGAGTAATATTCTGAATTGCATCAATGTATCTGTAAAAAACTAAAAAAAGAAGGCGCAGATATTGGATTGGTCATCGTTTTACACAAATACTTTATTTATTTTATCTTCCAATGAAAACTTCACAATCTCTGAAGAAGCGTTGATTGGTAACCAGAATTACACTGTAAGCCTAACTGACATTTCTATGAAAAAGGCAAAGATGAAGAAGTGCTGTTCGGTTCTAAGAATGATTATAAAATAAACGTTTTTTCCAATAGTTATGAATCGATTACTTTAGGAATCGGAAAGTTAAAAATGTACCTACGACATAGTATCCGTGATTTTCTACGTTCTTTTTTAAATTTGGAGAACCTTCTGTTGAATAAATAAGGAGCAAAGTGTTAAAATTAAGTTTTCCACAGAATATTTCAGACGATCTAGTTGAAGATACCTTACAGCTCAAAGATTATTTGGCATCAGAAGACAAAAAAACGTGTAAATAACAATATGTGCAATTGGGATTAGGACAAGAGATCGAATCTGCTTGATATTTTTCCTAATATCGATACAGTTTTAATAATTTACAAATCAATGGCACTAAACAATTATTCTTAGTTACGGTCATGCAAGTATGTCCGAAAGAAGATTGAATAATTTAGTAATTGTATTAATTGAATCTGAAACTGGGCATTCGATTTTATTTGGCGATATAAATACTCGTAATTAAAATTTTGGTTGAGAATAAATTCAATCGAAAAATTTAATGCGAGCAAAAGAAATGGCAATTTTTATTTAGTTAAATATCTATGAGTTTCTATATTCTATTGAAATAAAGTTTTTTTTTTTTAATATTTTAATAAAAGTTTGCCTAATTTTCGCATTCCATTTTAGTACCTATTTTTGGTTCAGCCTATAATTTGTAAATCCGCCGCTGTATTAATATTTTTCCTTTTGAGTCATACTTATCAAGGGTAATATTAGAATAGGTGAGAATTTTTCGAAAACATTGTTTATTTTTGGAAATTTGCACACAACAAAATTTGCTTTGTTTTCATAAAATGAAATCGAAAGTGTTGTCGATTCTTTATCTACAATGTATATTTGAACAAAACGATTTTACTTCGTTTTTCGTCACCTTTTTGACAAGCTTCACATTGACGTTTCGCGGAATTAACTGAAAACTCCGCACCATTTAGTGTTTTTAGATACAGTTTGTTTTGATTGGTGTGTGTTGGAATAAAAGAGGATTGTCATTGGTTGATGTACCAAATATATAGTGTTGAATAAGTCTATTTTATTTTTTAAATTTTCTTCACTTTTAACTAAACAAAATACACATTCAAATATAAAAAATAAAAACATACCCTCCTGTATTTATGCTTCTGTGCTGCCAATCTAATCACAGTTTTTTCACCCATTTCTCCTTTAGTAAAGCGAAACGGCCAACAACTAATTTTAAACACTAATTAAAAAAATCAACAGGCACATTAGAATCACATCAAAAATCAATCAGTGATGCAAATCACCTTTTTCACTGTTACGGCTTCCAAGTAGAATTGTTTTGTTTTATCGAATTCCAAACGAATGAATGGTTGGATACTTGATAGGGTACTCAGTCAGTACCTTCGGTAAACGTAAACACATTCAAAGTAAATGCATTTCAGTGCGAGAAAGCGACAGTTTAGGTATTACTCGGCGTTGCCAAATGAGAAATTAGTGGGAAATTATTGTACTTTTGTATTAGAGCACAAATATTTACAGATATATTTTCATAAATGGAAAGAGATTTTTAAATAACGTGAAAGTTGATCATTCTGAGTACATACGCATTTATAATTTAAGTTAGCATAATTTTTTTTCTAGGATTTTACAAAGATTGGGCAGAGTGCAAAATTATCTGGTACTACAGTTGTAACTTGAAACTCACCTTTTTTGAAGTCTGTCAATGTCAAGAAAGTTTCAATTAAAGATAAAACATTTTCGGCTTAAGGCAAACATGTACTTAGTTACAAAATAAAAATAATAAGTAATATTTATTATTAAATAAATTTCACACCAAAATAAATTCATAAATTAAATTCTAGTATATATTATGTAAATGATATTTCTATCGTGGGTAGTCAAAGGAGTATAAGTCAAAAATTTAGAAGATGAGGCAATATATGTTATATGTGTTATAAGTCGACTTAAACTGATTTTCCCACCAAAAAAAGGTATTTTTGCAATTTATATTATGAAGTCCAAGTTCAATAGCGTCCCTAATAGAAAGTATTGACTTATCTCTCGTTTCATTCTAAGTATAGATGACTGAAACTAATTTACCCAAAATTTTAACTTATACTCCTTTGACTACACACGATAAATATATTAGATGTATAAAATGTTGCCTGGATGGAGGCAGAACTTACTTGTTTTCTAACTGTTATGTGATTTTATTCGGCAATGAATATAGCATGTTATTGCTGTTCCTAATATTTCTCATGTATTAGACAAGGTTTTTCGAAGAATAGAAGAACCTTTTAGATATTTTTTTCGTTTAATTTTTATATTTTTGTCAAAACGTTGATTTTTGTGATTTTGACAGTTCATATTTAAAAATAAATGATTATTTAAAATCGATAAAATTGTTAAAAAGTTCCAAACAACCGATTCATTTCAAGAATTAATAAAAAAGATACAACAGCTAACAAATTATCATATGTAATATTTTCCAATGTAAATTAAAAATCCCTGTTTATTTACCAAAATAGTTTCTTAGGTAGTTTGAAGTGAATCACCGTAATGTTTCTCTATCCAATCATTAAGTCATTACCAATTGTCAATACGCAGATAATATTGATTTTACCACCTTATTCTCATGCTTTATATGCAAGAAGTAGCAACGCAGAAATAATAAATAAATAAACATATAGATATTTTGAATACCTGCGAAGGCTACGCCACTGCCTAGGTTTTATTTAGTTTTCCCATTTCTTTAATTCATCATAATTTGCAAACCATACTCTATTTCTTTTTTAAATATTTACTAGACACTTTCTGTGCCCATTGTAATACAGGGTGTCCCAATGAAAAGTAGCCTATTTCCAGAACTTTTAAACAATCGTAGAAACGTGCGGTTTTTGCTGATATGTGTTATTTTGCTATAAAATTTGCTTCAGTGACAGAAATTATGTATTACCTAGGTACGATTCATATCTACACCGACGGTTCTAAAACAAAACAAGGCTCAGGATGTGGAATATACTCCAGATTCTTAAACCTAAACATAAAATGGACTGTGAGCAATAGTGCTAGTGTAGTTCAAATATAGCTAACGGGGATTCTCATAGCAGCAAAAGAAATAACCAGAAAGAATATCGCTGGAAGGAACATGCTCATCTATACAGATAGCAGACAAGTACTACTCACCCTGAACAGACCAAGAATTTATTCAGGTACTAGAATGTCACGAAGCTTTGGCCGAAGTATCCATCAACAATGTGGTCACCTTAAGATAGATTAAAGGTCACGCCACATCGAAAGGTAACCGTCTTGCTGATTCACTAGCCAAGAAAGCAGCCAACTAAATACTTTTTGGACCTGGCCCTTCTATTGGCCTGAAAAAATCGGTAGTGACAGACCTAATTAAAGAAATTCAAGGTAAGATAGGATGAAACAAGAAACTGCAGCTTTGCCAAGGAACTCTTAAGTTATCCTCACAACACTGCAGCAAACAAATACTTGACTATGACTAGACAGAATCTGCGCCTAGTCACAGCCATTCTGATTGGTCATTGCCAAATACGGAAGCATCTCCATATCATGGGGCTGTCAGAATCCGAACAAGAAGATGAGACCATCGAGTATATCGTTTACGGTTGCTCGACGCTCTCATTTATTAGAAGATTTGTGTTCGGCGAGTATCGGCTAACACCGGCCGATATAAGAGAAGCACCTCTTGGCGACGTGGTCAACTACATTAAATCTGTAGGCTGGCTCACGAGCTAAGAGGTGCCTATCATCTTAGGAAGATGCACAATGGGCCTAATGAGGCCTAAGTGCCGTGGCGGTAACCCACCTTCCACACGCTACAGATACAGAGATGTATTACCTATACAGGCTACTTTTCATTGGGATACCCTGTATTGAATATTGTATGATAGCTATTTGTGTATTAAGAGCAAAAAGTGATACTTTGCCGCTTGAGACAGAAAGTGACAACGAACTTTTTGCTCAAAATGCACACAATATTTTTTCTACGGTCAGATTATTTTAAGAAACAGATATACAAACAAAAATATCAAATGAATTTAATTGCCTACTTTAAAAGTCTAAAAATTGCGTATATATCAAATTAAAAATTAAGTTACAAAGTTACAATGAATACTTTTGATCTGTTAGCCAAAAAATATATTAGTAAAAATTTCAAGATAAAATCATCTAAATATTTAGGTAATTACATCATCAGAAAAATTAATTTTTAAGAAAAATGTTTAACCATTAAAATCTTTAATATATCATATTTTCTTAATTCGTATGTGAAATAGTAGATTGTGCAACAAGAGTGGATATTGATAATCCGTATATTTTTTCTATGACCCACTAACGAAAATCTACAAATTTAAAAAAAATTACGATTAAGAAAATAACTAATTTAAAAATAATTTATGGCTTTTACCAATTTATAAAACAAAATAAACTTGAAAAAAGATTTAATTTAATCAGTCTCCAATCCTAAATTTAAACCCGGGACCTTTTCCGTGACAGGTAAACAGTTCCATTAACACAACTAACCTTTTAGTTTTAATACTCATAATTAAATAGATTTCATATTATAGTTTTATTAAAATTTAATTGTAAATATAGACGAAATAAAAATAGAAATGCTATTATTTATTAATTTTTCACAAGAATAACTCATTTTAAAATATATTTAATGTCAATATCTAAAAAATTAACTGACAATTAAGTAGTTTGAAAAAATTGTCACTTATTTAAAATTTAAAAAATAATAGTAGCCGGGTGACCAAAATATGAACTGTGATTGGTGCATTTCATATTTGTGCTGTGTTTTTACTAGGTAGAATGGATATGAAATATATTCGTTCCTTTGAAGGCAATGTCATATTTTTTCGTTTTGTAGTCTGTGCGTAGAATAGCTTATATCCATGTGGGTATAGAAAAACGAAGTTTACGGTTTTATGATTGGTAAAGAAAATAGTATTCTATGACATTTTTTCTACACTAAAAATAGGGTGATACATATTATCTATTTTCTATGGTCGTATAGGAAATGGCTATTTGTGTATTAAGAGTAGAAAGTAGAACTTTGGCAGGTGAAACAGTAAGTTGCCACGCGACGCTTCAGCGGACCGCGGCATTCAGTCGAGATTGTCAAAGGATTTTCTAATATCTACGTGGGTGTAGAAAATAGTAGTTTGTGCAACAAGAGTGGATATGGACAATCGACTCAAGATGTACAGTATATTTTTTCTATGACCCACTAACGAAAATTTACAAAATTAAGAAAATATTTAAGGTTATTAAGACAACATAACTAATTTTAAAATAATTAATGAATTTTACTAATTTATAAAATAAACATGAAAAAGAAATAATTTAATTAGTCCCCAGTCCAGATTTGATCCCGGGCTTTTCGCGTGTAAGGCTCTGTCCTCATCTCCACCGCCACTTTTAGGATTTTAGTTTTATTACTCGTAATTAAATTAGTTTCATATAGTTTGACTATTTTTTTTAAATGTGAACCAAATAAAAATAAAAATGCTATTATTTCTAAATTCTATACAAAAATAACTCATTTTAATGTATATTTAATTTCAATAACTAAAAAATGTACTGACAATTAGTTTGACAGAATTGACACTTATTTAAACTTTTAAAAATAACAGTAATTGGGTGCCCAAAATATGAACTGTGATTGGTGCATTTCATTTTTTTGCAAGAATGGATATGAAATATATTCGTTTAGTTGAACGGAATAGCATACTATTTTGTTTTGTAGTCTGAGCGTAGATTAGCTAATATCTATGTAGGTGTAGAAAAATGATAATTTCAATTTAACTACAGGTCCTTATTCGAAACAAAATGATCTATAACCTGGGAGAAGTTTTTCATGCAACCATTTTACAAACATTTATGTGTTCATATTATCGTGATAGTCACTGGATTTTGATTTAGATGAAAATATTAAATCAGCACCTTCTATAAAACCCGATTTCCCTCCTGCATGTAAAATTATGTGTCGCTTCCCTTCTCCATCGGTATGTTTGATGGACTTTACGTTATCATCTTGCCATATTCTCTTGGTTGCACTCCTAGAAAATATCCATGTTTCGTCTAAATATATAAAATTCGCCCCTTCTTCTTTAAATTTAGAATATTTTATTAATTCTCTTGTGCACGACAGAACTTCTTTCACAAAGGGCCATTCTGTTATACTCCTTTTGAAATTTGAAACCCAAATTATGTATCACTTGCCATAGACTTGTTCTGCCAATGTCGTCAAATTTTCTATCTATTAATTCCGAGAGAATTGTATTTCGATAAAGAGTATCACGAATTTCAAATTTCTTTCCATCTGAAATATCTTTCGTTTTCAATGATGGGCGAGTTTTGCGGTGATCTTCTTTCGGCAGTTCACTATTGTGATTTTGTATACGCGTTGTTGTACAGACATTACCGATTTTAAAGGAGGACCGCCATTTTCTTTTTCATCCGTAAAATACTTATGTACACTACAAATTAGACTATCTACATCTAACACACGTCTAGGCATTTTTAAAATTTCCACTAAATTTACAATATACATACAATGTCAACACTTGCAAAGAATCAATTCAACTGCAATATTTGTAACAAATTTAGTACCTACCCTAATGTTATTTTAATTTAAATCTGACCATTAAGGCAATTTTACCTAATTTCTTGGGAAGAGGCTTATTGGAACTGGTTATCAATGACTAATTTGCATAATTTTGTTAATCCGAAACCCGCGTAAGTATAACGAACAGACTGTATTCATTTATTGGGTTGTGTGAATAAAAATTAAGCAATTCCTTTTATTTTAAAATTGGTAACAAATAGTTTTTTATCTCCAGTAAACTCAATTTTTAGCTAGAATTGCGAAATACGAATTATTTGGTAATGCTTCTGAAAACATTAAGCACGTGGACTATTACTGACTCCCTTTCTTATATTTGATTATTTACGCTCAACCTTATAAGTTCCTTAATAAGGATATTGAATTATGGACAGACGATATGGCAAGTCAGTGCCCACAACACTTCGTTTGATACTTAATCTGCCATCTCAGAACACAATATCTCGAATTTTCTGAATGTTTTCGTACGTTGTTGTCGTGACAAGGGTTCTTTCGGGAAGCTAACTTTCGCATTACATTCTCACACTCTTAAATCAGGACACCTCAATTTCAATATAGGCATCATAATACACTGGGTAATTTTAGATGCTGTCATCTCTTTTTGTTATTTTTATTTCCGCGCTAAGAGTTCCTTTTCATTAAAAAATATCCTCTATGTACTTTAGAAACTATTCTACTCCTTAACCATTTACATAATAGCTATTTACGCAACTAGTTACGAAATGCCTTATTTTATGTAAAGTGCATATTTGCCAGCGAGGTCCCGCAACATGAACGAATTACATAAAATGGCATTTCGTAACGTGTTACATACAAAATAGAAAGTCTGGTTGTGAGTTTATTTATATGTTATGTATTATAACCTTACCTTTAAATAATTAATTATTTACGATGCCAATTTCATCGAATTTGTTTAGTTTTTGTTCAGAGTAATTATTTTAATACAATGTTATTGTTTTAATTTTGACAGTACGAATTTCAGTACGAGTTGACAGTGAATGTCAGTCAACGACGGGACACGATAATTGACAAAGTCATGTGTTGTATCTCGTTCCATTTCTGGTTCCGAGTTCCAAGTAATGGTATCTCCGCAGTGAGCGATTTTAAGTCGCATTCGCTGTACCAGGTGCGTTCGTTTAACTGTAGGGTTTTGTATTTTTGTCGGGAGCAATTTCCAAATGTAGTTATACTGTATATAGATATAGTTCATAGGGTGATTTTTCGTAAATAGTCTCTAAGATATATGCAAAAACGGAAGTGAAGACATACTGCCATTTTTGTTGGTGACGTGCTTCTGACAGGTGCTTTTGAGAGGGGAAGGAGGCAATCTCAAATTTTGTCTGAGGAGTAAAATCTTTATTTTATATGACCATCGAGTTATCCTATTAAAGGGGATTCTAGATTTTACTTCAATATTAATTGTGGAAGAACGGGTAAATGATATTTTAGGGGAATTAGTGTTTTTGATAAATTCCCATGGTTTTTTGGACCCAATCCACACCCGCTAAAGGGATTTATAGACATAAAAATTTTAAGTATGACTAATTTCAATAGATTTTGAGTTATTAGTTCGTTGTTTCATATAGGGAGATCCATCGGCATTTGAGTGTGTAATATTTAAGTGGATTCTTCAATAGCGGTTGCTGCGGACTGTCTCGCTTGTTTTTCACCCTTGGAAGGCAACCAGTTTAACCCTTTACGGAAAAGGTATGTTTGTATATATTTATGGTAATATTGTACACCTTTTGATTGTTGATTTATTTTATGTTATGGCTTGGTGTACTAGAATTTTAATTATTTGAGTTCATAATACTGTTGTGACTCTTGTTGGGCCAATGTAATTCATTCATTAAGTACTATTAAGTACTATTAAGTACTTAATAGTTTCTAGCTTAGGTACATTTTGGGTAATTAATTGTATAGTTTGGGAAACTTGAGTCAATTTATATTGACACATTTTTTAATATTTTAAGGGTTTACCCGGAGGGAATTGCACTCCGGAGATCAACGTAGACTCAATCGTGGGGACACAGTACATCGATTAACCAGAACATTGGTTTATTAGCCACTTGGCTTACTAACAGCTGATTTTGCAAGGATGGTTCTATATCTGGATAGGAAGACGGCGAAGCTGTCAATGGAAACACCGTACTATCAGGTTTTTTACATTATATTGAGAATTTCATATGTGCACTGTGCCCGCTGATTTATTAAATTAAACATTCACTCTTATACGAATGTTCCCAAGGTATTCTTAACATTATTTATACTTTTTCACACAGAATGTTCTAGATTTTTCTATTAATAACTGTTGTATTACCCATATATTTCATAAATTAATTAATTAAGCACTATTTCAAAATTTTGTTATTCAAGCACTTATTGTCTCGGCTTGGGTATTGACCATAAATACCTCGGGACATAAGGGCTAGGTTCACAATTTCTATTTTTAGATTTCTTCTTTATAATAAAACAAGACTTGACCATAATTTAAGCAGACTCGTAAGACCCATGAAGGGCAGAGATTAAATTAACCTCTTTCAATCTGGGATTTTAAGTAAATAACCTGTGTCTAAAGTCTTTATATGTGTTTATTAAATTTTCATTTTATTTTGTTTTATGATTTATATTTAATTATAATATTTCATGGTTTAATGTTTTTCTTATTAATAGCTTGGTCCTAACTATGAGTTAAACAGGTAACTTCTTATAACTTGGAAAGTGCTAGATGTTTATTTGTTTCAACATTAAACGTTGATGTTTAGATATAGGTACGGATATGCACATGATTTTATATATATATTTTTTGATTTCACAGTTTATGTAAAAGGTAGAAATTAAGATCTCAATATTTTTGCATACCATCTTGTGCAAGCGTCCTTCGCCTGGTACCAAGCTAACGACCGACCATGCCACCTGTTGGTGAATTTATTTTCTTTTTAGGTTCATGCATATGACATACATTATTTTAATTTCTTACCATATTTAGTCGTTAGTTTGATTATAAATTCATCAAAAGCCATTAGGTAAATAATTTGTAAGATTTTTGTACAATTTAATTGGAAAAATTGGTATTTTTTTTATAAAGGAACATAAGTTGAGGTTTGTCTTTTATTTCTTTCTTCATTTACTGGGTTTGTGGGAAAATAGGAGCATGGTTTGGCCACTATATAGACCCAGTTGTCAATGTCAATCTTTTATATGGCAAAATTATTAGCCTTCATCGTAAGGTCGAACCAGAGATCTATGGACTGTGAATAGCTACTCTGGGTATAACAATCTGAAAACAATACCTGTGTCCCATGGTCTTACGTGATCTGGTGTCTTGAGAAAACACATCGAGATGTCCTTTGTTAGTAAACTTTTATGAAAACTGAAGTGTTAGTTATGTCAAATGTGTTACTGGCGTTCTTTAGTGGTTGGTTACTAAATTATTTATATTTCGCATTTTATCAACTTACTTTCATGAAATTTTTCATTGAATATTAAAAAAGCAATTAGTTCTTTTTAGAGCTTTTAATGTCTTAATTCTTTTCTGTTGGTAAGTACAAATTTATGTACTTTAATTTGTTAAAGTTTATTGACTACATAATTTCAAGTAAAGGATACAACTTGGTCATATTCAATTCAACGTAGTGTTCAACAATTTGAGGAATATTTTTCAGGTAAACAAATTATGATACTTTTCATCATTATAAACAAGAACATGTTCAACATTTTGAATTGGAAAGCCCAAAGTAGTAACAGACGCTACTGTTGAAGATGTGCGAATACATCAGTGAAAAAATCAGTAGCTCAAATAGGTAGGGACAGTTAGGTTTGGGAAACTGACTGGCATTCAAGTAAAATTCTAAAAGTCATTGTTTTTGGCTTGTCAGTAGGAACTAACCATAAAACTATAACATTGAACAGTTATCTTTTTGTCTTTTTTATTGAGGGTGTATTGAAATACAAAATACAGAAATATTTAAATCTTGTTCTGTATATTCTGTAAGTTGGTTAAAGTAACAGGATTGTGATGCTGTCATTTTATTGTAGATTGAACATAACTTCTTCCATATTAACTGTTATTGCTGGAGCGCCTTCTGTTTATCTCATATAAATCTTTCCATCTAGTGTCCAAAGATACTAATATTATTTTTGTCTTCTTTATTTTGTATGCCATATTAAACAGCTACCTATTGTAGCTTGTTAACTGCTCATTTAGAAATGTTTTACTTTTTCATTTAAGTTTTTCTCTGCAATCCAGGACTTTACCTCTCGGCTTAAAAATGTTTTAACTATAATATTTCCTCTTTTTTTTGTAATAATAATTCCTGATTGCTATCCTTTAAACCTTAAATAGCCAGAAACAGTAAAATCTAAAAATTGATAAAGGTCTATTGATCGATCTGGCAAGTGGATTGGTCTTTCTGCACCACTTAATAATTACTTAACCAATGCCTTGGTCTTCTATCAAAATTTAACGGCACGAAATCAAACCTTAATTAGATTTAGTTCAAACAAAATTGATGAAAAGCGATCGTTAATACTTTATGCGCAAAAATTGTGAAATTTATTATTGTACAGAAATTATTTATTTTGCAAGTTATAGCTAAAAAGTACATTACATTACAAGTATGAAATAGTATAGTTCATTACGAGTTTGAAAAATTAAGTGATGTACAATATTTTTCCTACGACCATAAAATCATTTTATCAAAAAAAAAAATATATAAAACCAGGAAATCAGGCTATAAAGGTTCCATCAAGATGGATGAGGGTAATTATCCCCAAGAATTTTGAAACCCGACTTTTTATAGGTACTAAAATGTATTATCAAAAATAAAGTCTTAAATATGACCACTATTCCCCCCAGATAAACGTTATTATCAGTACCCCCAGACTTAAATTATGGATGCGCCACTACAAACAGGCATGAGTGTATAACAATTCGTATGTATTAGAAAAAGTTTTTTGATTAATGAACAACTAATATAGGCAACTTTAGAGATTATTCTGTTTGACGTTCGAAATTTTTGTCAATATTTAAAATTTTAAATTTTAAAAGTAAATAAATAGTATATGAAAAAGTAGAAAATCAATCTTGTTATAGAGCTATATAGTTAAATTTTTGAAAATGATTTTTATAACTAAAAATAATAGTAAATGTAAACAAATTAATAAGCAAACAAAATATGATTCTATCTGGCACATTATTTTTGTTATAATAACATTGACAGTACCTAAATAAATATGTTATTTGTCATATTTATAGCGCACTAATTTTTATAAAAACATATCGGCAACACTGCAAGGTACTTTGAATTATATGATCTATGTTTTGACTCACGCGACACTTATCACTTTCAATAGGGTGTCTAAACTTTTGATGACTAATAAAAATTTTGTTTATTTTGTTTGGGACATTTTTATGTGTTTGTGACACATTTCTAAAAGGCTCACAACCAATGGTGTTGATGTGGGATGATTGATATATTTTCTTATCGGTTTCTCCTGTCAACTCGTCAAGTTAATAATTCTTGAGTATAGTTACCTACCTATATTTGTTTTACAATATATACTTTGTTTAAAGTCAAATAATTTTGATTCAATCGTTGTTGATAGTTAATTTGTACTTAGTATCTATGCAATTCAAATTACGAAAATTTTACATTTTAAAATTCAGTATTACAATCACATATTATATCTAACTACTGCGGAAACAGTAAACATTCAATGCTAATTCTACCCTATAAACGCCCAGATTACAATTCTAATCTTCTTAATCACCCGGTCGTCGACCATTCGGACAAATCCTCTTAATATTATCAATAACAGTCCATTGACCGACACAGCGCAAAAATCAACAGATTCAATGTTCAATGTAACTAGGTATAGGAAATTGGCGTTAAAGATTTATTAATTACTTACAAATACGTTTACCCAATACAAATGAGAAGCCAATTTTAAAATAAGTGTATTTTTATATAAACTATTTTGTATTTAAATATATCTACTGCTGTTTAAAATTATCAGAATTCTAGACACAATGATATCCTGTGATTGTATAGGGACCGTGCGTCATGACTTTAACGCTAACTGGTGACAAAAATGTGAACTTTATGGGGGGTATTTATTAATGTTTTATACGGCATTTATTGTTTAATAATTATTAATTAAATAAAGTCGAATTATTTTCGTAATATCATTATCGAAAAAACTTGTTGCATCCGTGGATGTACAAACACATCACTTTGGAAACCTGGATTTCATTCGATAGTAAAGAAATTTTATAAATTTCCACAGAGTACAGAGCACAATTAATGTCTCACACCCAATGATATACATAATTACAAAGATTGCTTATCCATATGTAAAGCAGACGACGAAAAGCGTATTTCACTGGGCAAAGTTTTCTTTTTATCCAGCTTGTATCAATTTTGAACACGTAGTTGTAAAGAAATCATTTACAGAACCGGTTTAGAAATTAGAATCTTTAGTGTTTTCTTTTCATTAAGATTTTTACATATTTAAATGAACATTTTATATAAATATAATTTTACAGATAATTAACGGTTTATTCTGTTGATTAAAACTAATGTAGAATGTTATTATGAAATAAGAATGTCCAATTTGACAAAAATATCATGGCCCTCTTTACAATTTATTAAATATTTCTCATTATTAAAATAAACAAATCATAAATAATACATTGCAATTACTGTCAAAAGAGAATGCAACAAACTTTAAAATATTAAAAATCCAGTCATTTTTTGTAAATTTTTTTAGTGATATTACCATTAAACATTCTTCAGAATAATAGATAATTTGTCCAATTACAACTCTTACCAAAGTTGTTTATACCTCATATCAAAGTTGTTTGCATTACCTTTTCAAAATTGTATTACATATTGCAATTATGTATTTTATGTAGTATTATTTCTGAAATGAGAGTAGTCTAAAATTATTTACATCCATCTGTTATAAAAATTGTTTAGATCTCTTAATATTATTTAACTACATGGAAACTCAACTTTCCAAATACATAATAACATGTCTTGAAGTAAAACTTTAATTATTTTCTTTTTCTAAAGATTAAAATGCTTAAATTTTATTTTAAAACACATTTGGTCTAGAACGGCTCTATTTAGTGAGCACTAGGAAAGGCACATTGCAACCCGCTTTTCATAATTTTTTTTTATAGATGGGTGAGCAATCTATAATATGTATCATTGGACATCTCATAAACGTCAGTGGATGAATGACATTTCGACATAAAGCTAAAAATATTTATTATTATTATCAATCTATTTTATTAATTTACATTTTTTAAATGTTATTGTAATACTTTTAAATTCAGTGTTACTAAATACCGATATTTTTACATTGGATACACTTGTTTAAGGTACAACTTTACAATTTATTGTCACTTAGCCATTTAAATCTTTTTGCTTAAAATGTATATACATGTCCAGATTTTAATAATGTTTCACATTTTATGTCATTTTGACCATGTACACGATTGTTTGGTACGGGCCGGTATCTATTTTTAACTATATTTAATATTTTAAAAAATATCCTTTATTATTTACTTGCAATGTTTACCCCAATTAATTCTAAAATTAAACACTAGAGAGGGCTAACTTCGGCAGTAGTGCTGCCTCTATATTTCACGCACGGTCCCTATAGTTGTCACGGAATTGGGCTGGAAAAACTACCCCGAATATAAAGGTATACCTAATGTGGCAACGTTGAATTTAAGTCACCCGAATACCTTAAAACCACCATCTCTCTGATCAGATTAAAGGTTGTTTACAGGATCGTACTTCGAATTCAATATAATTAATAGTAGTAGAAGTAGTCAGAATTGACGGATTACTTATTTACCTACTTAAATATTCTTTGTTGATTATGGGTGAGATTACAGAACGTCTGCAACTTTGCAGATCTGCAAATATGGCGGCAACTTTGCAGATCTGCAAATATAGCGGACTTACATGTGCATGTATCAAGTTTTCGTATTCCAAAAAAGTTCTGCAAATTCGCAATATTTATTGTGGTTTATTATCCCCAACAACACTACGAATTGTTATACACTCATGCCTGTTTGCAGTGGCGCATCCATAATTTAAGTCTGGGGGTACTGATAATAAATGAAAGCATTTTGTAGTATATTTTCAAAATACAAGAAGATAGAGACATAAAACAAAAACGATGTGAAATTAGAGAAACATGATATTTTTGTTATAATGAGATGCACTTTATTTCAGACTTAAAATAGAGGGCGTTACTATCTTTAAATTTTCTAATGGAAAGTAAAGTCATGAAATACCTCATTTGAAAGATATTTTGATTATATTTACGTCCAAGCAAACAGTTTTATTTTATTTTGTTTTTACAAAAATTACATTCTTGATAATCCTCGTGTGCCGCAATAATCCTAGAAATGTTAGATGATGTTAGAAGAGAATTTTTTAATAAGCTTTTTTTTGCCAAGAAGTTATGAAAAATTTAATACGTCAAGTGGTTTTTAAATCACCTTTGATATTCTTAATTCATTTATTTTAGTAAATACAAGAAGCGTTTCCTTAGTAATAAACAATAATTGTTAATACGAGAGTTATCAAGAATGTAACTTATTAGTAAAGGCCCAGAACATGTTTGTATCAGAACAAAGTACCAGCTACAAACAATTGCCATTTGTGCAGTGTTAAATCCCTAAACAGTAAAAAATTACTTAAATTTATAAAAGATACTTACTCTATGCTAGCCAAAATGTTATTTATTCGTTGTATACTATTGTAAAAAACAGCATTTATAAGGTATACCTCCGGTAATGATCCTTTGAGGTTGAAGTGGTAAATAAAAAAAAGAATTTAACCTACTTTATGAATTTATTTAATGTAATTTCTGTAAAAACATAAAAACCTAAATCTATTTACATGAACGTAAAAATATAGAAAATATCTTTCAAATGAGGTATCACATGACCCTACTTTCCATTAGAAAATTTAAAGCTAGTAACTCCCTCTATCTTACGTGTCTCAAGTAAAGTGCATCTCGTTATAACAAAAATATATTATATCTTGAGTTTTACCTCGTTTTTGTTTTGTCATTATCTTTTTTCATTTAGAAGTTAAAATAGAAGAGGGTAAAATTTATAAAATCCTAATAACACAAGTATCATTTGTTACCATTTAATATATATAGAATAGGTGTATTATAGTTAACTTTTTGACTATCTCGAAATCTAATATGTTAACATTTTAAGTTACGATAAGCAATTGAAAATTTCAAATAAGCAAAGAGAAAATTGTTCGAGAGAGCCCGAGAGAGCTCGAGAGAAACGAGAAATTCTCGTCTCGTCTCGAATCTGTTTTCGAGAGAAAATGTCTCTCTCGTCTCGTTCAAGACAAGACAAGACGAGACGAGAGACGAGAATCTCTCGTCTCGCAACACCACTAATTGAAGCGAAAATTGTCTTATCTGTATAATTAATTTTTCCTACGACCACTTAGGAAAGTGACACATATCACACTATATATTCCTGTGGAAAGTGCCCTATATCACACACGTATGAATAAGAATTTACTTTCCACCCATGTACGAATATGCTACTTTCCGCATCAGCTGTCACAAAATATCAGACGCATCATTTCTATTTTAATCTATGTAATGTCCATATTAATACTAAAATCGATATGATTGTTAAATTTTTGAAATTGTTGTAAATTAGATCCTAGATATTTATCTTTAACAATTATTATTAAAATAATTTTAAAATAACTAAGTTATGTTTGCTTTTTATTCTGGTTAAACACATAACCGATTAGATCATTCAATTGACGCAAGGCCTATTAGCTCTAATGGTAGAGTATCAAACTTTATCAACTTTGCCATTTGAGACCTGGCGAGCGACCGCGTTCAAATCCTTGCGGGGAAAGATTTTTTTTGTTTTTTTAATTTTTTTTTGTTTAGAAAATATGAAAATTGAATAAATACGATTATTGTTGATTATTTTTTTAAATACATTTTAATTATTATAATAATAACCTGGTTTTACATTTTTTGATGAAATTATTTTGTGGTCGTAGGAAAAATATTGTACATTACTTGTGTGAAAAGTGATTTTCCACACTCGTAATGTAATATACTATTTGGTTTCAGATAAGTAAGTAAATAAAACCTCTTAAAAGACCTCTCACCGAAATAAGTTTCTAATATACCATAAACATACGATTTCAGGTAAACCCCGATCTAACTAGGAAAGGCTAGTTTTAACTATCATCTTTAGGTAATTCTAGATTTAAATGAAAGAGGTTTAGGAATAAATTCCAGAAAAAAAATAAGAGAAAAATTATAAATTGTGTAAAAAAAACTCGCACCGAGCAGGACTCGGACCAATGCCCTCTAGGTTTCCATTCCAACGTCATAACCATTATACCACCGGAGAGATATACATCCAGCGATCTAATTGTTAATTTGAGTATAAGATTCGACGCTCCAACTCGGTTTATCGGATCTTTTTCCAATTTTTCAACTATTCTTTTAGCCAATAACGTGATATCGTCGAAGATACATCACATCGATGCAAAATTGTATTAAAGAAATCTAATTAAATTAGTCGAATTTGGTGCCAACTACTAATCTAATAAGTATTTATTTATTTAAAAATTATACACGTGTCAATAATCAATATATATCTAATTTTCTTGCGGCACAGAAGTATTTTTGGGCGTCTATACAGTAAAGATAATTTGATTTGATTAAATGGTCATTGTAGAAATTGTTCCATTGTATCTACTCATTCGATATCCTATTGTTTTTTTCAATATGTCTGAAGTTGGAGGGTAAAAGGAAGTTACAATAGGAGCGGCATCGTTTATTATCGTGTCGTTATTTTACTACAGGAAGTTTGCCTTCTGATTTTTGACAAACTGTTTGTATATAGGTGGCAAGGTACAGTGTAAAATGTATTATTCAATAAAAAATGTTTTAGATTGTTGTGATTTGTCAAGTTGACCAACATACTCAGCTATAACTGTGTAGTCCGTTCATATTATAGTATTTTCCTAAAAATATTTAATCACTGGCGAAAATTCGGGTATCGATACAAAAATAATTATTGTAATACTAGGGTATCTATTCTTGAATATCGGGGAGTAGAAATTTTGAGGGAAGAATGAGACAAAGATACAAAATTTGTGCGTTGCAGATAAAGAGGAAAAACTGGTTTTCTACTCCCTCGAATTCAAGAATAACTACCCAGGTAGTAAAAGCCAACTACATAGCTCCTCGAAAACCTCGGATTCAGAATTAAACTGCAAGTCCATTCTTTTCGTGGGCTAGTGAACTCAATCACTTAGATAGGGGGTGGTACCAAGAAGACATTTTTAAAACAACATTTTTAAAACTCCTAAACTCCAATAGGATTTTTTTATGTCATATTATTTTGAGTATAATAATAAATAAAATAAATAAAACAAAGCCATGTGTCACACAAAATACGAGCCACCGTGTCCCTTCGGAAAACAACTCCTTTGGCAATATCGCAAGAGGTATTTAATTATATCCAGAGGAAAGACAGCAAAGATAGAAATTTAATTTCAACACTCTACTTTCGAGTTTGCTTAGTAAGAGCAACGTCATTCTTGGACCGGTTTAGTCCTTATTAGGACTCATCAGCAAGAAATAGATAGGTTCAGTTGACCTGGAAAAGTCTGTTGAAGGTTAGGCGGGGTGTCATGTGATTTGATCCCATGTTTAATATAGGATCATTTACTTCATGTGTTATTTTGGTATGTTATATATATCCCAGTGGGTTCCAGTTGTTGGAGATGTCCAGTTTATGTGCACTCATTCTGGCCTCCCCCTTTATGACTAGGTCAAGGGGTGGAAGGTTTAGAGTGACTTCCAAACAAGCTGTCGGTGTACTTCTCAGTGCTCCTGTAATACAAAGGCATGCCAGCTTCTGAACTTCTGAGAGGGTATTGAGGGCTGTTTTCTGTTTACTTTTGGCAATCAAGCAACCGCTCCATAACTTATTATGGGTCTTGTTATTGCCAAATATAGCCAGTGGACCATTCTCAATTTTAATCCCTACGTTTTCCCAAATGCCCGTCTTCCTACAATGAGAGACATTTTACATTTGTTGGTCACTTTTTGTAAGTGTTGGTTCCAAGTAAGTTTGTTATCTAGGATTAGACCCAGATATTTTACTTGGTTCGTTTTGTTTAGCCTTCCTCCAAACAGAGTCGGGGTTTCTAAGACCTCCGACCTTATTTTCCGAGTAAAGGTTATGAGTTGTGCCTTTTCAGGGTTTACCAAGAGGTTTTCCCTAACGCACTAAATTTCTAGTAGCCTAAGAGCTCTTTGCATGAGTTCGAAGACTGTGGTTTGGTGTTTCAATCGGATAAGGATGACTACGTCATCGGCATATCCTTGGCGTACAGCCCTTGATTGTTCAGTGTTTTCAGTAGTTCATCTGCCACTAGGTTCCACAGTAGAGGAGAAAGGACTCCACCCTGTTGGTATCCCCTGTGGATATTCACCTGCAGGGTTTCACTGAATATTTGTGCCTGTACTTGCCGTCCGCGTAACATGTCTTCTATCCACAAGCAGATGGTGTCTTCTATTCCATGTTTGCGAGCGGCAGCTACCATTGTTTTATAGGATGTATTATCAAATGCTCCTAGGACCATTTCTTGGCTACTGAGTACCCCCTCTATCTTGGTTACAAGAAGATGCAGAGAAGACTCACAAAATTTTTCTGAAATGGCCTTCCTATCAGAGTGGTTTGCCGGATATGCTGATCAATCAGTTTTTTCAATCCTTTCAATATAAATGACGTCAAAGTTATTGGTCTGTAGGCCTTTGCCACGGCATATGTTGGACGCCCTGGTTTAGGTATAAAAACAACTTTGCTTTGTTTCCAGATATTTGGTACATGTTTATGCCCCAAATTGCCCTGTAGAGCCTACACATATGCGGAGCTAGTGTTTCTATTGCCTGTTGCAGAAACACAGGCAATATCCCATCTGTTCCCGGTGATTTGTATGGATTAAAGGTGCGTATTGCCCATGTTACTTTCTCTGTTGTGACTACCCGTTTTGGAGTTTACCACTCTTGCCTGGACTCTTTTTTGAGAGTTCCAGTTCGTGTGGGTTTGGTTCGCAGCATTCGGGTTTGTTGTGCAATCAGAGAAATGAGTTTTAAGAAGTAGTTCTAATGTTTCCATTCCAGTTTTAGTGTATTCTCCTGTTTGGGTTTTTAAAGTCCCCACAGGGTTTATTGCATCTTTTGCTAGAATGCGGTGGAGTCTGTATTCTTCAGTTGTATTTTAAACGTCCTGACAGAATGTTTTCCATGAATCCCTCTTAGATATCCTAAGAGTTTTGTTATACTCTGTGAGTGTTTTGGTGTATTCCCCCACTCATTCGTCTTTTTAGCCTAAAACGTTTACGTGTTTTCTTTCTGAGTTTGGCGAGTTCGGTGTTTCACCTTCCTAGAAGTTTTCCTGTTCTTTAACGAACAGTTATTGTGATATGATGTTATGATTGCGTCCCGTAGTTGTTCTGAAACTTCATCTATATCATTTTTAGTATTAAGAGTTATTTTAACGGTTTTTAACATTGCCCCCAGCTCTATCCCATATTCCAAACCAATCGGTTTTATGTGGGTCTCGGTATTCATCTCCTGGTTTATTGACGTCGTCGATTTGCATTAGAATATGCCGATGATCTGAACTGAAGAAAGAACCAAGGGTAATATCAATAACCTCACAACCTTTACTTGACCACATTTATATTAAAACTTCTGTTTATAAATTTCAATTGACTTACTAAACAAAGACGCGCTATTTATGTAAAGCCAGCCCTGCTCGAGAAGATTTTCGATAGTAGCCTAGAAGTTCTGGAAATCCTTCCTCTATGAGTCAGCCCGCGCGCAAATATTTTTCCAGTAACTTCTAGAAGGAGTGCGTTTGTCTCTGTCAAGCAAACACAGACGGCAACTTGTACGGAGAGAGAATCAGGCTCGATCTTAAGCGATCACACGACAGTTACGAATCAACGATTGCAATTTGTATTTTACTTATTTTTCATTTTGTACATAGTTTCTCGTAAATTTATTAATTTCCACTAAAAAATTTTAAATGACTAGCCATATTTTAGTTTGTTATGTACAATCAAAAAAAAAAAATAAACCTGTTACAAATAATGCATTAGGATTTAAAAATAAATAAAAAAAGGACAAAAAGAGGAAAAAATCTTATTAAATATCGAACATCATCTTGGGATGTTGATCCATGTTGTAGAATTTTCGTTTAAGTGTTTTCCCTTATTCGATACAGAGCTGTAACAGGTTTGTTTTATTTTGTTTAGCAAAGTTCTAGAGAGGCTCGAGAGTATGGAGAGCCTTCTTGAATCATGTATGAGCGGTAGCGGAAGGTTGATCGAAAGGAGCGACGACTGAATTTCAGATTGTTTTACGTGATGCCCTTTCCGCGTTTGATGTTCATGCCCTTTGCTCTACATATGATTGGAAAATGGAGGAAAATACATATCTTAAATATTGTTTTTATTAACTCTGTCTTACGTTTAAATTAGGAATTTAGCAGTTACATTAATAAATGGATAAATCGATTATAAAGTTCCAAACTAAACCTGCTTTTTAATACCATCTAAACTTTCCATCAAGTGGCGTCCAAATGTAAATAGAAAATTAAGTAATACAGAAGAAAATAAAAAATCAGTAATTTCCAAAATTTAAATTAATTTCCACAAAAATTCAAATTCTCTATACTAAATTATGGAATTTATCCCCAAACCCCAAATGAGAAAACAAACTAATAAAAAAATGTTAAGAAAGTTCCAGTACCCTGATCGGGGATCGAACAGCCATACCTGAATTGGCTGACAATTAGTTTGACAGAATTGTCACTTATTTGAAATTTTAAAAATAATAGTTGTCGGGTGACCAAAATATGAACTGTGATTGGTGGATTTAATTTTTTTGAAGAGTTCTCAATGGATAGAATGGATATAAAATATATTCGTTCAGTTAAACTTTTTCGCTTTGTAGTCTGGTGCGTAGATTAAGCTAATATCCATGTGGATGTAGAAACAAATTATTTCTTCTTTTGAAAAATATGTCCAGTGATATAACACTCGAATAATGTTGGGTTATCGTTATATATTATTGATTTTAAAAAAGATATGTTAGGTAAGAAGTGCTTCTTTTAATGAGCTTATATGACCTTACAAATGTCTTTTCTCCTTCTGATAGTAGAATATTGTTAATAGGATAGATGACCAAAGATTAAGAAAAAAGTTAAATTGAAATTTAAGGAGCTAATTAGAGAATAAAACCTAAACTCAAATTTAAGGACACCCATTATTGGATAAATAAAATTATAACGGGGTCTGGTAAATTTTGACAGATGTTTGGATATAGGGTCCTATGATTGAACGTTTACGTTATCCATAACGTACATGTTAGGTCGAGTTTTAACAGTAACGAGGCACGTACGTATGATGAAAAACTGTTAAATTAGAACATAATAGGCGGAAAACGGGGTATATTCTGTACCAATTCCTTTATATTTAACGGCCTTTAAAAATATTGGCGGCCTATAAAAATATGTTCGTATTCGTTAATTTACTTCTGTCATTATTTAAACAGATTTCTTTAAGATAGTCCTCTAATGTATTTTAAAGATCCGTTTAAATAATTAAAATATTTTTAAAGGCCGTTAAATATAAAGGAATTGTTACAGAATAGACCCTATTAACAGTTATGTATTGGAAACAGTTTTTCATCATACGAACTTGCCTAATTACTGTTAAAACTGAGCCTAACATGTACGTTACGGATAACGTAAACGTTCAATCATACGACCCAATGTCTATGATTAAATTGAAGTTCATACCATTTAGATAGATCACATTTTTAAACTCCATCCAAATTTATCTGACTTTAAATTAGAACGATCACGGTATATTATACTTTTTAGGTGACCCCAGAAACAAATCCAATACTCTTCCTCATTTCATCTACGATAAAAAAACATTTTTAATAACCTATTTTTTTGTATATTTATCAGAACAGGCGCTGCATAAAACTGAGTATTTTTTTTAATTTTAAATTTTCTCGAAATTTTTGTAATGTCCATCAAAAAGTTTATATTAAAAGAAGGAAAAATATACAATAAAGAAATAAAAAAATCTGATGTGTCCAACACATGACTTTCCTATCTAGTTATTACAGGCTCTTTCCGGTTATTTTGTACAACCTATTGAAGCACCTCTATAAATGTTTAGAGGATAAACTAAATATATACATTTTCCACATACATCTACTTCGAAACATTTTTCTATAGATATTCATTGAAAACGAAAATACTAAAATATTTAAATTTAGCACTTTTCCTACAATTTTTCCATTACGGTCCATTTTAGAAAAATCATGTATAAATAAAAATTATAGAGATCGATATCGCAAACAACTTTTATTTCAACAATTTTCATAAAAATCAGAATTTTGCACATTTTGTAAAATTTCTCGAATACGGACCATTTCAGGAAATTTTGACATAAAACAAAAATTATAGATAATAATATTAGAAGTAACTTTTATTTGAACTATTTTTTTCTGCAAACATAAATAACATATATTCCATAAAATATAAAAACGGTCTCCCATAAAATACCCCCCAGATGTTCCGACTTTGTCCAAAATCTAAGTATTTCACGTCAGGCCGAAATAAAACTTAAGTTTAATGTTTTTTCTTAATCCGTTTTTGAGTTTTCTTCAAATTTCGAAATTTACACATTTTCTCAAATATCTCGAATACGGTCCATTTTAGAGAAATTATGTAGAGGATAAAAATTATATTACAAACAACTTTTGTTTGAACAATTTTTATAAAAAAATATTTTTTTACATTTTGTCAAATTTCTCGAATACGGACCATTTTAGGAAAATTTTGTATAGAACAAAAATAGATATTAATATAAGAAGTAACTTTTATTTAAAGATTTTTCTTCCCCAAACGTAAATAACAGATATATTCCATAAAATATAAAAATGACCCACCATAAAGTACCCCCCAGATGTTCCGACTATGCCCAAAATCTAATCAGCTCATTGGACGCTGGAAAAAAGCTTAAGTTTAAAATTTGGTGTTTTTCTGTGTATCGGTTCATGAGTTATGCGACAGACACACATACACACACACACACACACACACACACACACACACACACACGCACGCACGCACGCACGCACGCACGCACGCACGCACGCACGCACGCACGCACGCACGCACGCACGCACGCACGCACGCACGCACGCACGCACGCACGCACGCACGCACGCACGCACGCACGCACGCACGCACGCACGCACGCACGCACGCACGCACGCACGCACGCACGCACGCACGCACGCACGCACGCACGCACGCACGCACGCACGCACGCACGCACGCACGCACGCACGCACGCACGCACGCACGCCCGCCCGCCCGCCCGCCCGCCCGCCCGCAAGCACGCACGCACGCACACGCACACGCACACGCACACGCACACGCACACGCACACGCACACGCACACGCACACGCACACGCACACGCACACGCACACGCACACGCACACGCACACGCACACGCACACGCACACGCACACGCACACGCACACGCACACGCACACGCACACGCACACGCACACGCACACGCACACGCACACGCACACGCACACGCACATGCACACACACACACACACACACACATTTCCTATACTTTCCTTATATCTGTATACAGATAGGAAAGTAAAAAGCGATGTTTATCCAAAAACGCTGCATACGCTTGGTCCCGCATCTATTTGACAAATACAATATTTTTTGACAGATCGTTGCATAGACCTCATTGTACAAGAACGCCATCTGGTAATTATACAGTATAGAGCGAAAACTATAAGCTATTTCTAAAATCTTTCATAATAACAGAAATAGAACAAATGTTGTAATGGTCTAGATTCTGGACTGTCTAGAGGAAAAGGCACTTTCTAGCATACAAGGATGTCCGGGTTCGATCCCCGACTACGACAGACTTTTTTTAAATATCCAAGTATTCAAGCTTGGGGTTCAGGGATGGTCTTAATAATTCGTAGGAGGATTTTTGAGATTTGTTTCAGAATTTTCAAATTATTCAGCCTCTTAATTTAGATATTTCTGACTTTTTGGATTTCGATTTGCGATTTACGATTTATTAAATTCACAATTTGAGACACACTGTACAACTATAAAATATTGTCGGTTTGGATTTTCTCCAGAAACACTGTGAGCGTATATAGGGCACCATTGTATGCCAAAGTGTGAGACACAGGATACGAGCGAGCTGCCAACCTTTTCCAAGGAGTGGGCTCTTGTAAGGGAAATAAAACTCAATGAGATCCTATTGTGATGATGCTTAAAATCTAGTGCCTTCCTCGACACAATAGGTAGTCAAAGGGAGATTTTAATACCAACTCATCGGCGCAGTACACAAAAAGAACAAGTTTTATGATTTTGTTTAAAAATAATTAATTTATAGTATAATAAAGTTTTGGAGATTTTATTTAGAATAACACTTTTTTCGATGATAAATAAAATCTTATTTAAAACTTCTGATAAAATATTTCTCATTGAATCGAGTTAAATTATTTCAGTATTAGGCATTCCAACAACCTGTCCAAATGGCTACCAGTGGGGACTGACAGTTTAGATATGGCAACCCTGTTGTCATGCTGTCATTAACACATATATAGTTATATAGATTGCTCAAAGCTGGTCGTTTTCGAGCGGCCATATCGCCTGGCAAATATTTATTAATTTGAATCGGTTTAGCAAAAATGTATTTTAAAACCAATTTTCAGTCTTTAGATATTTAAAAAATAATAATTGCTTACATTTTTACTTCAAGGCATAAGCTTATGTTTATTTTAAAAAAGATGGATGATCAATCTATGCAACTATCTATGTCATTGACCTTGTCAAATCACCAGGTCTACAGGGTTGCCATAATTTTGCCATATCATAACCTGTCAAAACCCACTGGTAGCCATTCAGTTTGGAATGCTGAATTGTCTTACTTTGGATTTTTTGATTATACTTTTAATGTATTTGTTAACCTTTTTTTTTTATTTAAGAATAATGTGGAAATAATTGACATTTGATAAGGGTTGTACCTAGCGACCTTTTTCACGTGTTCATTAAAACAAAAACAAAAATAACTTGATTGAATATAGGAAAAATTCTAAAATGTGTGTACGATGCGAGGCATAATTTGTACGTTAATACCAATTTAATTATTAAAAGGAAAATTTTATAAGAAACATTACAATTTCGAATAAAAGAAGAAAATTAGATGTAATTTAGTGCGATAAGAGGAGATAATAGGTAAACTATTTATATTTATAGTCCATAATAGGTGTAAAATTGAAAGTCAGGAAAATATAGACCTAGACAGTAATGTATGCTCAAATAAATTATTATATGCAGACGATTTAAAAATATATCTACCAATATATAAATTAAATGATTGTGAAAAACTGAAAGATGATTTTTTAATCAATGTTAGGTTAAAGAAGAGTGATATGATCACATCGTAAGTAGCTGTTTATGTTTGATTAATTTGATTTTTGGATGATGCTATAGGTTTTAAAGGTGGCTGCATCACCAGTGTCAAAATTCATATAGTAAATTGTTGGCGATCCTAAGCAAGTTTGATAAAGTAATTTTGGGCGATGAGGGCAATAAGTCAGGAATAGGTATATAAGTTCGAATGAGCAAATACTAAGGATGCAGATATAGACAGTAATGTATGCTTAAATAAATTATTCAACACAGACGATTTAAAGAGGTGTCTACCAATAAGTAATTTAGATGATTGCGAAAGACTACTAGAAGATTTAAACAATATATGTAATTGTCAATAAAAACAATTCAAGATTCGAAGAGAATAATTATACGTTAGGTACTACCAATAATGAGCGCTTTTCCGTCAATGTTTGGGCGTGGATAAGCATTAACGGTCCTGGAATGTGCTGGCAAATTGTTGGGTAATCAACAGCCGAGCATAACATAAACATATTAGACAACGTGATGTTACCATCAGTAAGAGAAGTTTTTCCTGACAATTTTACCTTTCAACATGTAAGAAATCAGTTTGGTATACTCGTAAATGTTTGTAATAATTTATTTTTATTGCAGGATAACTATTCAGTTTATACGACTCGAATGGTAAGATAGTTGGTCAACAAAAACAACTTACATTTTTTGCCATGCGCCAGCAAAAAGTTCTAAATTGAATCCCACTGAAAATGTATAGAGCCTCATAGTCAAAAAGTTATATTAAAGAGACTTTAGGCCGGCAAACCACGGTCAATTATGGAAAGTTATTGAAAATGATTGGGTAAAGCGTGTAAATTTCTACGACATGTGACACGTAATTTTGTCCATGTCAAGAAGATTGAAAAATGTGACAGCCAATGGTTCTGCAATAAAATATTACACTATTCTTGCTATAGCTATTAAATTTAGGAAGCATTGTCTTCATTGTCATTAGAAACCTACCCTACACTATGTCTGAAAGGTCTTGCGAGCATGTCTTAACGTAAAATATGCAAATTTACTCCATTTAATTCAGCACCCACTTTACTTAAAGACCAATTTTGCCTTTGATTTTCTCATGTAAAAAAATGGTTCTGGTAGTTTTATATGTTTAAATGTTAATTTAATTTTGTAATAAATAAACTGTTTTAGTAATTTTATATTATTTTAATATTTCTTCTACATATTTAATGTAGATAAGACCCATTTGACAAAACACCGCCAATGTTATGTAATGTTGGGAATGGGGTGTTAATACACTGCGACCTAAAAGATCTATTGTACATCCTTCTGTCGCTAATGCACCAAGGAAATGTCTCAATGCCTATAACAACCCTTCCAATCCTATCTTCTCAAGGAATTGTAGGATTTGGAGTGGCTTCAAGTTAGGTAAATCTCCCTCTTCTATTTAATATCCTCTTAGGTATAGTGCCCTTAGATTCTGGAGTGCTACACATTCTGTTAGAATGTGAATAAAGGTTTCGTTTTCCTCCTCACAGAATCTGCACTTACTATCCTCTACTACTCTCAGTTTACTAAGGTGTCCGTTTAGTCGGCAATGCCCGGTAAGGATCCCTGCTACAATACGTAGCCTGTTCTTGCTCAGACAGATGCAGGCTTTCGATCCTTTCTGGTTATATTCACCCAGAAGTATTTTAGCATATCTCAGCTCCAAGAGATTATTCCAATTATCGGTTCTTCTACTGCCCAATTCTTTTTTAATCTCTCCTAATATTATGTTACTGCTGATACCGCAGAACGGCTCAGGTCCTACAAAGGGTGTTTGAGCCCTTTTCCTTGCAAGACTATCTGCAATATCGTTACCCTGTACCCCGTTATGTCCCGGGAACCAAGTGATAGTAACTCTATTTTTCTCGTCTAGCTCATTCAATTGTTCTAGGCATCTCCAGACCATTTTTGAGCTGATAACGTAAGAGCTCAGCACTTTGATGGCCGCTTGGCTATCGGACATGATGATAATCTCTTGTCTATGATAGTTTCTCTCGATATTAAACTGGATACACTTCTCGATGGCGTGAATTTCGGCCTGGAAGATGCTTGGGTATTTTCCCAAGCTTTCGGAGTGCTTGGTTATCGACCCATACACTCTTATTCCAGTTCCTTCTATGGTTTTGGAACCGTCCGTATACTACTGCATAGCATGTCTTTCGGTTGCAAGCGCGATGAATTCTTGGCTCCATTCTTTCTTGCAGCCCAGCTCTGTGGTTTGGAAGTTTTTCACAAAACTGTACTTCTTTAGCATTTCATCCTGGGGCATGTCCCAGGTATCTTTAGTCCTGAAGCATGTAGACTTTCGTCTGATTACTCCGTTCCTGATCATTCTATAGCATGTCCTTTTTGCCACATTCTCTATCATCAAATGTAGAGGGGTGAGGTTTAAAATCACCTCCACTGCGGTTGTAGGGCAGGTTCTCATTGCACCGGTGATGCAAACACAGGCTAGTCTTTATACTTTTGAGATATTAGCTCTCGTAGTAGCTAAACTAGTTCTGTTACTCCAGGCTATAGCCCCGTAAGTGATGATTGGTCTCACTATCTCAGTATACATCCATCGCAGTATGTTTGGATTACATCCCCATCGTTTACTCGCCATTTATAGTCAGAAATTGTAGAGCATTCAGTGACATTACTGCTTTGAAAGTCTTCTGTTAGATCCAAACTTGAATATTGTGCCACAATTTGCGAGTTCTCATTATGATATACTCATTCTCATATCAACAAAGTAGGAAGGATTCAAAGACTATTCTTGAAATATTTGGCTTTTAAAACAGATGGCCAATATCCACAAAAAGGGAATTGAATGTCATTTGTTATTGGATAGATTATTCAAACCGGAAACTTGGGAATTCATTGCAGACGATTTGTGGCTTCACTTTCATGTTTGTGTAAACTAGTTCATAATCTTATTGATTGTCTAAGTCTATTAAATCAGATTAATTTCAATGTTCCACAAATTAACAGCTATCGTAATTTACATTTTCAGACCCAGAACAACTGTGTACCTACTAATTTTATTGTAATTACAGTTGTAATTCATGTGAAAACTCTTCTTTAATACATTAACATCCGTATTCACAAAGCATCTTTACATATGTATACCTACCTGTATATATACTTAAAGCTAGAAACGTCAACATAACGGGATTGCTAAATCTGTTTAGGATATCTACACATACTTTGATTTATACGGAGAATGGTCGCACTGCGCAGCTTTCTGAGTGTTTTTTAAAAGGAGATAGAAAACTCCGCCATTTTGAACCCTTATTACGTGTTGCCTACATCTTGGCGCAATATTTTTAATAGGTGCGTTTTAATCATCCGCATCTGCTTCGGAATTGTTTTAATCTGACAGGTTAAAACGACTAAACCGACAATTCCGGAAGCAGAAGCGGATGATTAAAACGCACCTGATATTTTGCTTGCTGCTGTCAGTGTCAGTGAATATTATTTTTGAAGTCACAGTTTATTGCTAAAGAATCAGTTAGCTCACTCGGACCAGTTGAAAGTTCCAAAATAACATCCACTCCAGGGATACAAATTCAGGATACGCAGAAGACTGCTGTTTTATTGTAGGCGGTTGTCATATATTGTATTATCCGAGTTGCACAGTGTATAAACTGAAACATTGAGATCAAAAGTGCCGATGCAGAGTGAGCGATCTGATTCTTTAGCTGTAAACTATGTCACAGGGTTCAAAATGGCCGCGCCCTATGTTGGGCGTGTCGGACCTCTCTCTTGCCTCGTATAGTAATCAAAGTATGTGGATATCTAGAAACTCTCCTGCCAAATGAACACGTTCAATACGCGTGTTTAGTGCGCGTCACATGTTGGAGAAGGTCATAGCATAGGATGCCAACAAAGAAACCATACTGTCAACTGTCATTCAATGTCCATATGAATAACACAGTGGTTATTGAAATTATTAAAGCATAATTTTGAAAATGAAAGCAATTTAATTATTTAACATACTAGAGCATATGGACGATGAGGTAATAACGTTTACATGTTTGTCTATCGATTTCATAATTTTTTTCTAATTGTGACATATAAAGTGACATATTTTGTAACCGCAGCAAGTGTTAAATCGATCTACTTTATGCAACCAGTTGCATAAAGTAGAACATTATGCAACTGATTACGAAAAGTTGATTGTCACCAGTTACGAAATGAAAAATAAATAAAAATGCTTCTTTTTAGGTTTTTAAATCGAAATATTCAAAAAAATCGAAAAATCGAAAAATCAAAA
This sequence comes from Psylliodes chrysocephalus, assembly GCA_927349885.1. NCBI lineage: Eukaryota > Metazoa > Arthropoda > Insecta > Coleoptera > Chrysomelidae > Psylliodes > Psylliodes chrysocephalus. Next base: position 33,102,688 of record OV651821.1, read on the forward strand.
AATCGAAAAATCGAAAAAACAAAAAACCAAAAAACCAAAAAATCAAAAAATCAAAAAATCAAAAAATCGAAAATCGAAAATCGAAAAATCGAAAAATAAAAAAAAAGGTTAATGAATAATGACATTTCTCATTGGACAATTTGGCATTACGTTTAACAACAAAAAAGTAAACAAAAATATAAGCTGTAAATTGCGTTTTATTTTTTAAATAATTGAACACCGTTATTGAAAACTGTCCAGAAATGTTGAGGGTAAAATTTTGACGTATTCCTTTAAGGATAACGGGTAAAAACGATTTTTTTTTCTGTGACGTGAAAAATGTTCGACATTTTATCTCTGTTGACAGGTAACAAAATGTCACTTTTTATGAAATTACATTTTTCCCCGGGAATAAAGTAAGTACTTTTTTCCCGAATATATATACACATAAGTAAAGGGTTTTTTCTTGATTGCACGGTTTCGTAAATTTCCCGCGAATAGTTTTTGTGACGCTACTTTTGCTGCTTTTACTAATTCCGGTGGAGTCAGAGAAAACTCGAAATCAGACATTTTTAACTTTATGTTATTCAAAATAACTACTAAACAACTACTAGGTTCTTAATTTTTAAATTAAATCACATAATTAAATTGACATATATTTAATTATTTTAAAGGTTTCCTTAGCAACGCAGGTCTAATATTGTCGCTATAAGTACAATAGCCTACTAGCTTAAAAATTCAATTTTTACATCGATTTGTCTTCGATTTGAAGAATTTTAACCCAGCCTACTCAAACACTGGTTTTTGAAGAGGATATAATTTAATTAATTTACACATTCAAAGCATATAAACGGTAAGTTGATAACCTTCATGTGTAATTATATCAATTTCATATTCTCTTTTTCAGGAAAAGAATTATTTTTCCTTGATTTAAGAAATCTTAATAAGTCCCAGAGGCCTGCCTTATTGTATTATGCCCATTACAATATTTGCGCAACTGAGAAGGCTAGCCAAAAATGATTTTGATCCATCATGGGTTGCGATTTATACTATTTTTTGCTTTGCCATAATCCGTAAAGAGGCTGAATATCTTGACTCTGACCTCCTCACTTCCTTTTTTAATAGACAGTTTTCAGCTTTGAGCGTAACAGAATCTACAAAAAAAAACTATATTTGTTTTCAAGTGGATCAAAATATGCTATTGATTTGATATGCACAACAATAAAGTTCACATTCTACTTCCTAGTAACATATAATAAGTCGGAGAACTTTTATTATATGTCTCACCTGCTTCTTTTGTGGATAGATCAAGCATTGGTTCATCTTGCGAATATTAGAATTACTTTCACTCTCAAAATCAGGAATAAGGTTAAGTTTCTCAAATCGCTGAAATAGAATTTTTCCTGAAAAAAAGATTATGAAATCGATAGAATTACATGTAACGGTAAACTTGAGTGTGTCACTTCAAAAACCAGTGTTTGAGTAGGCTGGGATAAAATTCTTTAAATCGAAGAAAAAAAATATCTTCCTGAAAAAAATTATGAAATCGATAGAGAAACATAAACGTTATTACCTTATCATCCATATGCTCTAATATGTTAAATAATTAATTGCTTTTCAAAATTATGCTTTAATAATTTCATTGAACACCGTGTTATTCATATGGACATTGAATGACAGTTGACAGTATGGTTCCCTTGTTGGTATCCTATGCTATGACCTTCCTCAACCTGTGATGTTTTCACTAAACACGCGTATTCTGGAGTAAAATACAAAACTAATCTCTAGAATTCGAGGGTTTCATTTGGTAGGACGGTTTCCGAATACCCTGTATATATACCAGTATAAGTGGTGGCAAGCTTTCATAAATTAAAAATTGTAACGATATCAGAAGTGTGAGATTTATTTTTTAACTAAATTACCATTTATAAAAATCAGCATTATTTTCAACAGTTACCGTCAAGTTGGGTGACTTGAGACAGTTTCAAAATTCAAAGGACTGTAAAATTGTATTCCAGCAAATTAAAATTATGAAACAAGGACACATTTTTGAGTCTACATACATTCTTCAAAATTCAATAATAAAAATGACCTAAAATTTATCAGAAAATATTTTTTTTTTGTTTTTTTGGGTGTCTCAAGTCAGCTTCACAGGGGCGGTGACTTGAGACAGTAATTTGTTTTCATTATAAACTCAAGACGGACCGTCAATTTGCGGACTTGAGACATTAATAGTCTTTAAAAACGTAATAGAACATATTATTTCATAAACACAACTCTTATTTGGAAAAATATAATTATTTTAAACATTTTACATTTTTAATACAAAACTAAAGTTTTAATTTTTAAAAAATAAGTAGGAACTTGAAAAACTTTGGTAGAAACTAATCTAAATAAAACATAACTCTTAAAAAACAAATAAAAAACTCATTTTAACGAAAAAAAAAATGTTTTAAACAATTGTGCCAGGTTTTTAAAGTTCAATAGAAAAAGTAAATCTTCCTCGTCGAACAAACACAGGAACCAGCTTTGACAGAATTTGATTTTTATTAATAGCTGTGACGTCCTCAATATCTGGAAATACGTAAATATTTTTTCCTTGTGGTGATTTGCGCATAAATTTACACAAAACTAAATCCGGCTTTAGTTCAATAATTTGTCCAATGAATTTCTTCAAAATAGCTGGCTTATGGGGAGCCTCATATGAAAATTGCACCAAAATAAAGTCATCAACTTTTATATCCGAAGGATCAACCATATCCACGTCTTCTTCAAAATCTTCAGGGCTATCATATGACGATTGCGTGGAAAAGGAATCATTACTGTCACTGGAGGAATCTACGCTTTTTTTATTTTTTCGAGAAATAATAGGTTTTGCTTTTGATGTTGACGGTGTCGGGTTATTAAATTGAGTAAAATCAGGTAGCTCTTCTTCAATTTCTTCCTGGTTTCCATGGACTCCATTTTCATTTACCGTCTGTTCTACTTCTTCTAAAGTAGTATTTTCAACACTCTCTAGAGTAGTATTTTCAACACTCTTTCCAGGCTCGATTAGAATTTTTTTTCTTTTCCTCGTACCGGTTACTGTTTCCTTCGTATATAGATTGCTTAAAAAGACTTGAAAAGCATTATCTATTGACACTACAAACTTGTTTTCATCATTTGGCTGTTCTAAGCTCGGTGGCAACTTATCTAGTACTTTGTTTCTGTTGATTGGATAAATTCCACTTCCACGGAATCCAGCTATGAGATTTGCTGATGTCTTGTTGTCTACATCAAGTTGATCCAAACAATTTTTTAGCAGTCTGGGAAAAGTATCTTTCGGTACTACCCCCCGATGCTTCAATTTCCAATTTAAAAGAACATCTCTCCATGCGCTTTTGAGTGGTCTGAAATATGCTACGTCTAAGGGTTGGCAGATGTGGGTACTGTTTGGAGGTAGCAGGATAAATCGAATATTATATTTTCTGCATAAGTCAATTACGGATTGTGAAATATGGCTGGCAAGATTGTCGCCTATTACAGCTTTTGGCGACTCAATGGGGAGTTTTTTAAAATACGGTAACGCCGTAGATTTAAACCAATCCTCGAAAATCGCTTCATTAAACCAGGAGCTCTTTGACCTATTGTATCTAGCACCAGCAGGGCCATTTTCTGTCCAAGTTTTATACAAATTTTCGGCCTTATAAACTATGTAAGGTGGCAAAAGTTCACCCGATGCGGATCCTGCAAACATGATGGAATGGCTGCTTCTAGAGTTGTCCATTATACGATGTGCGTGTTTTGCACCTCTTCTGACAAGTACCTTGGTTTTTCCAGGATCGTCAGTTATATTTGTCTCATCATAATTGACCATTGCATTTGGTTCAACCCCTTGCAAACTTACTTCCAGCTCGTCAAAATATTTATTTATTACCTCCCTGTTAACACTTGCCCGTGCCCGTTTTATATTTTCACACCAGCGTTGTGAGAGTATATCCTTATGCCTTTCAATGAACTTTCTCATAAATTCTCTTCCTGGCAAATTCTTTTTAAATTTTGATACCTGTCTACCAGAACTATCTAAATACGACTTAATCAAGTACCTTACATCAATAGATGTTAGTGGAAACCCCCAGACACTGGCTAACTGAATGTTATCCACCATCTTCTTTTCTTCCTCTGACGTGAAAACAGTTTGTCCACCTGCCTTTTTCATATGACGTCCTTTTGCTCTTCGATCTATCGTATCCTTTGAAATACCATATTTCCTTTGAAGTTTTCTCAATGAAACACCTCTATTTCTTTCAGCTACTGCAAGTTCTAAATCTTTTTCGTCATATCTTCTATAGTTGGCGCCTACTTTTTTTTTGTATCGACCCATTCTTGTAAATACCTGCAAAATGAACACGTATTATTTAATTAGGGTGACTTGAGACATGTCTCAAATTACCCCTGGGGTGACTTGATACACGTCTCAACTCGCCCCTATAAATCCCATTTTTTATTTTCTTATATAAATCAAAAAAACTGTTTATGTTAACAAAAATGTATATATCAATAATTACTTCCCATATACACTAACATCAATGTAAAATATGACCATTCCCATAAATTTGTCAGTTTGGACTACATACATAAAGTTTTTTAACATACCTATAAATCCCACAAACCCTATTCTTACAATAAAATACTAAAACCGCACTTACCTTCTTAATTAACCAGCAAAAACTATAAAAACAACTTGCATAGACTTGTCGTGAATGAATACCGCGTGGAAAATGAATTCCAGTACAATCTGCGGTGTCTCAAGTCACCCAACTTGACGGTACTTTTTATAAATATTTCATTATTCTACGGAGTTTATTGATTTTTCATTATCAGCTGTTTCAAATATAGCTAAATAATACTTTACCATTTTTTTCTCCCTAAATTTATTACTGTTTGGAGAATATTTTAAATTCAAAAATGTATAAAGTCGCGGAAGCAATACACTGGAATATGAATTTTAGGGTAGAGAGATCATTCATAAAAATGTTCGCTTTCCCGTTGAAAGGGTTTCACATATTGAATAGAGGATTTCAATATAGGGCTGAAATCTTATTGATATGAAGTCGGGTTGGGTTGGTAAAAAAAGATGTCATGAGATGTAATCAGCAAAAAAGATATATAAAATGTGTTCTACTATACTATAGGATCCGTCCGGAAATCTGAAATATGTATTTATGTAAAATTGAATAAAATAAGAGAAATGCGAAATATCTATTTATTAATTCATTCAAAACAGCATTTTTGCATGAATAGTACATTTCAAATAATATTTTATACATATACAAAATAATTTGGCATGACAATAAAAAATGATGTAATAAGCAGAGCAGGGCCGACGACAGGGGAGGGTAGCCGGGACAAATTCCTGTGGCCCGGGCTGAAGTGGGGGCCCGGCAGCACGACGTCTTTTAGTTTTTTTTTTAGAAGTTCGCCACAAGAGACAGGACTTTTTTTTTCACTAAAGAGGAGGAGAAGTTTTTGCTTGAAGGCCTTGTTTTTTTAGAGATTTCACCAAAGAGGAGAAGATGAACACTTATATGAATAATACTCGAAGTAAATGAGTACTTTTGCAAATTTTAGAAAGTATTCGTAAAAAATCGAGTAGGGAGTACGAGTATTTTAAATAATTTTAGTATGACTCAAGATTAGATAAAAGGAATTATAGTAATTAGTAAATCAGTAAGTAACAAACAAAAAAGAGTTGTATATGAATCGTCTTCAGTATTCGTTTAGTTTACCGAATTTTGTAACCTAAAAATATTATAAAAATGTCTTTCAACCCTGAATTCTTCACTGGTTGATTCTAATTTAAATGTATACGCCTCCATGTAGAGCAGACTGATAATTTTATAATATATACAGGGTGTTGCACGACGTACTGTACAAACTTAAATATGTTTCTGAGCTCATTTCAAGCAAAAAATGTCCTACGAACGTATCTATCATGGTATCTGAGCTATAAGCGTCCAAAGATATGCTATATGACATATTCTCAAAATTTTATTTATTATAAACCTATTCTCAAATGTGACCACTTATGGTCACATTTCCAAACAGGTATTCCCCGATTTCTGAATCTACAGTATCCAGAAATTTGAGCAAGTTCAATGAAACAGGAAGTGTGAAAAACAATTCCAGATCTGGACGTAAGAGGATAGCCACTGATGAAGAAAATGCACTTAATGTGGTTCTAGGTGTACAGGGAAAACCAAAAACTTTAGTTCCAAAGCTTGAGTTAGACAATAATATAAGCGAGAGATCTGTAAGGTGATTCCGAAAGTCAATACATTTCATTCCTATAAAGTGCAATTACACCAAGAGTTGAATGAAGATGAACCAGATAGGCGAATGCAATTCTGTCAGCAAATGATAGATGCCATTAAAGGAAATAATATGTTGATGAACAATATATTTTTTTCCGTCGAATCAATGTTTGCGTCTCAGTGGATTTGTCAATAAACATAATTGCCGGATATTGGTCTGATCATAAATCCTCACTGGATAGAAGAAGGTCACACCCAATATCCACAAAAGTTAAATGTTTAGAGGAAGAATTATTGGACCATTCTTCATGAGAAAAACCCTGAACGGTGATCATTATTTGCAACTTCTTCAAGAGCAAATATGTTCCAGAGTTGGTTCGTGTGGCGACATCATAGCACCACATAGTCTTACCTTTAGTTTTGACTTTTACGTCAATTTATTTTAAGGTTTCTTGGTCAGTTTTTATTTGAGGTTGGTCAAGTGTCAATGTCAGATGGTACCATTATAATATCACATATATTATGATCTTGGTCGATAGCTGCGTACACTAGCACCCTACTTATCCGATGGATGGTAACCATGGAAAAAGAAAACAAAAAAGATTGATTGATTACAGATTTCGAAATTAACAAGACAAGACGTACCTTTGACACAACAATTTTTATATAACGCTTGAGGTTATGTGGCGACATCATAGCACCACATAGTCTTACCTTTAGTTTTGACTTTTACGTCAATTTATTTTAAGGTTTCTTAGTCAGTTTTTATTTGAGGTTGGTCAAGTGTCAATGTCAGATGGTACCATTATAATATCACATATATTATGATCTTGGTCGATAGCTGCGTACACTAGCACCCTACTTATCCGATGGATGGTAACCATGGAAAAAGAAAACAAAAAAGATTGATTGATTATTGATTTCGAAATTAACAAGACAAGACGTACCTTTGACACAACAATTTTTATATAACGCTTTTCATATTTTATAATAAAATTATCTTTTAATTACTGAGATTCTGATTTCCTGCTATCTACAGTTCGTTAATGTCCAAATCATAGAAATAACTTAGAACTTTCTGATGGAATTTGGTTCTAGCAAGATAGTGCTCCTCCTCATTTCGATGCTAGAACGAGGCAGCACCCGAACTCAATATTTCCGCATAAATGCGTGCGTCGAAGAGAACATATTGAGAGGCCGGCACGGTCACCAGATTTGTGTACTTCGATTGATGTGGAGTAATTATTATTTTTTATTAAGTAAATGTTTACTTTCTATTTTATTATGAACTCACAGTCCCTCGCGCCCTACACTCATGGAATAAGAAACAAAATCTATCCGAAAAAAATATAAATTAATTCATTCAAAATTTCATCCGATGAAGTCATATCTTAATAAATATGACAGATGATGAAGTCCCCAAGCGTCATTAAATAGTGGATAAAATATACAAAAAACTTTATTCGAGTTAATTTTCAATACAATCCATAATTAAGCCATAAAATCGGGTGTTCCGCCAATTTTGCCCAACATTTGCTTTGGGTGTATTCAAGTAAAATGTACGCGTATTCCTGGAAGCTATTCGAGGAACTGCAAAATTAAGACTATGAATAAAGTATGAAAAATCAACTTTTTTTTTCCTGGGCTCGTCTGACTATGTGTCTCCGAATAACACTGAAGCCTATTGGCTTATTCTTATTGTGTTTTACCCCATATTAGTTCATAGCACCCACTCTGTCACCTTTGTATCTTGTACAAGTTTGTACAGATCCTTGGGTGAGTGGGTTCTATACGTTGTTGGATCAACCTGGGGTTGTCCAAAAAGAGCCTGTCTTTTGCGATCTAGAGCTTCGCATTCGCACAGTATGTGTTTGGCCGTTTCTGGTTTCTTGTGACATAGTCGGCACATGAGTTCCCCATTGTACATGCCAATTTTGTTCAAGTGTCCCTTTACTGGGGCGTGCCCAGTCATGAACCCTGTTATCACTTTCAACTGGTTCCTATTCATTAAGAGTAGTTCTCCAGTTCTTTTGGGACATGGTCTGCCTATGAAGGCTTTTCCATGTGCCTGTTTTGGGGGGCTTCCCCAGTAGTTGATATGTTGTTCCCGAATCCAGTTCAACTTTAAAATGAACTGTCTTAAAATAGCAATACCACAGAATAATATTTGCGACTTGTATCAAGACATCAGAACTTATGTCTAAGTAGCAGATCACGATGACGTGTATCTATAGGGGGAGAAACTCCATCTTGTTTAAAACTTAAAAGTTTTAATAATGTCCATTGGAATGCTTCAATTCTATCAATATCTAAGTGATAGAATGGGCTCCACACAACTAAGGCATTGATGTATATTAAAGTTTAGACCGGACAAATGAATAATACAATAATTTTAGTGTTTTCAATTCCTTAAAATCACGACTGTTACGAACGATAAATCCATACATTTTGTACGATACTATTACTATTGATTCTATATGGTTGTTCATTGATAAAGTGGGACCTGTGATGGTAACCGGTCTTTGAAGAATCGTGTTGTTAACGCTATAGTTAAAATTTAGAGGGAATTGATTCAAGAAGACAAAACATTTAGAGCGGTTAAGAGCCAGATAGTCATTGAGACACCACTCCTCAGCACGTCGCAGATTATCGGAAAGCCATTCACAGTACTCAACCCTTTCGACAAGACAGAACAACTTCAAATCATCGGAGTATAGAAGAAAGTTTATGTCTGTATCTAAAATATTTCTTATATCATTTATAAATATATTAAATAACAAAGGACCCAGATTAGAATCTTGCGGAACACCAGATATTGAGTCGACTTGAAACCGTTAATCTGAAAATATTGCTTTTCGTGGGAAAAACTACAGCACGAAAGTTTATTTATCATGATACCATTGGCTGATATCGACGATAAATAATATTAGTTATTTGCAAGTCGTAATATTAAAAAAAAAACGGAAAGTTTGTAGAACCATTTACAATACTAAACATTAGTGGAGATTAGTACGTTTTGGTGGAACATTAAACAATATTAAAGAACATAAACCATTAGAGCTGATGTGATTATTTAACAATTTATAAAGATATCAACATTGTTTATTAATGAAGGAAATCCAAATTCTTCTTAACATACTTGTTCTAACGTGATTGTAATCTGGCCAATGATTATATTTTTTATAGTAGCCATAACGAAGAAATTTGTTTTGAATTGTTTTATAATCTATAAACATATATTTGGGGCTATTGACCCCAAATAACCGAAGCATATTCCAATTTTGGTCAAACAAGTTAGATATTTAATGGTCCGTGAGTTACAGAGTTTGTCGAATAACAAAACTAAGAAACGGTTTGCACTTGTAATAGTTTTGTTTACATGGGAGACAAAAGAGAGTTCATTATTGAAAGTAACGTCAAGATCTTTTATCTCTGAAAGTCTCTGTAAGTTTTCTTGGTCCTTTTTATAAATAAATTCTTTATATGGCCTTTTACTCAGAGATGAAAAGTCTTCATTCTTTTCAAAGACCTAGTTCCCGAGAACTAGTTCACTTGCGCGAACTAGTTTAAATAACTAGTTCGCGAACGAATTTATATTTTAATCGATTAGGGAAAGCGGATCGTGCGCGTAGCACGTGGGCGCCAGTAGTTTCCGGAGTGGTGAACGGAATTGTTTTTGTTATAGTTCTTCCCAACTTTTAGTTCATTAGTTCGTTCACTAATTTAGTAAAACTAATTCGTTTCATCTCATCTAAATCAATACTACATCTTTCTGACCCGATACGATATTCGATCCGATACCCGAATGGAAACATTACAATACCAATCAAAGAGACACCAATGTACGTATAGTCTTTCTAGACAAAATCCAACATGGCAGAATAACCTATTAGTACCGACTTCAAAGGGACCGCGCACATGGGCGTACCAATTTTATTATTAAAATTAAGTAAATTAAATTAATAATTATGTAGAGTTCTTCCATTAAACTCGTTCCGAACTCTTACCGAGAATTTTGTTTGATCTGTCACAGGCGTAGATACCTCATTTTAAAAATTTAATATTTTTATAAATACGAGAAAGTATTCGTTAAAAAGCGATCGAATGATTATAAATAGGACGGCGTTGTACCCGTTATTTAGATAGATGCATTTAATTGTAGTCCTACTTGAAACTTGAAAAAATCATTATTAGAGCTCGTTAATTTGCTACAACTGAATATTAAATTATAAAACGTAAATAAACGAGTAAAATGTACCTGGCTGTAAGGGCGTTTGGTTCAAATAGGGTACCAGACGTGAACTGGTCCCTTTTTGTACCCCATTCGTTTTTTTCCGAAAAACAAAAATTTCAAAGCAAAAACCATAAAGGAAAATAAATTCTTTGCAAATAAAACAAAACTATAAAATAATTTAAAAAAATGAATTTTTTAAAAGAAATAAATGAATACGAACTAATAAAATGTTAACAATGAATTAATTTGATGACTCTCGGATTACCAATAATGAAAAATAAGAAAGTTAATTCGAATCTAAATCTGAACCATCTGTCGAGGAATCGAGGTTTGGATATATAACTACTGGAGCTATAGAAGATAAAATATGATATTCTTTTTCCTTTTTAGGACGTGACTAATGCAAATTTTCCAAACGTCAGTCAAAGACGGATCTTTAAAAACGCCATTAATATTTTCCAAATCACATTTGTTAAGGTAGGTGCAAAATTATTACGTCTGTTTTTGTTTAACTGAAGACCAAACTAATTCAATTGGATTAAGTACACAATATTAAGGTGGTAACCTCAATACAGTATGACCATCATCTTTTGCAAAATTATCAATATAATACTGTATTGGAATATTCTTACTTTAACAATTTGTAACAATTGTGTGGTTTTGTTTTTACGGAAGCAGGACTATCAATGTTATTATCTTTTGAATACTTTGATATATCTGATTTCTTAGAGTCACTACTTGGCTTCTTGTGAATTTGCCGGTAATGATATGGCGTATTGTCCATTACAATGACTGAATTAGTTGGAATATTCAGTAAAAGTTGTTCAGCAAACCAGTTCTTAAAAACTGCTGCATTCATATCTTCATGATAAACCAGCAGAGCTTTATTGACATATTTTGCTGAAAGTAGCGAAGCGTTTGCTACAAAGCCATTTTCATTTCCGGCATGTAAAATTATGACTCTAGCATCTACATCTACCTCAAAAGGTCTCCATAAAGCAACTCGTATAACACAAATCAAAATTTAACAGAAACACCGAAAAATAAAAACAAGTTTATAACAAACGATTTGGGAAAATTTTTCAAACCGTGAACAACTAAAGCAGCCAGGCGAGCCAGCAATTCTGGCCGCTCACTTGTGGATTTAACATCAACTGTAGGTGCGTAGATGTTTAAAACTTGTGTGCCACATCAGAGGTTATACCAAGACGGTACAAACGCCTGTATTGGATTGAGTCTGGAAACACTATACATCATGTTCGTTCACGTTCTTTTCTCAAACAACGCTCCAAGCGCTACAGCTGAAATTCGAGTCGAACTAGTGAACTAGTTCAGTTAAAACACTCGAACTAGTTCATTTAGTTCGCACAAAAGAACGGTTAATTTTAATAGTTCGTTCGCGAACTACCCATCTTTACCTTTTACGCGTAATTAAAAAATACACCATTTTTAATATTCAAATTTAACTTGTTTTCTGGAGTGAACCGTTGTAGAAAAAGAATAGTATTGAATTCGCAGTAATAACCATCATTATAATGTGTTTTCCATATTTATGTGAATTTATATACAAAAAAAAAACGATTTGCTATATTTCTACTATAATTCTCGTAAGAACTCTTAGACATCATTTAACTTCACATATTCTCAAGTTAGATCAATCAACGACAAACTTCGAACAGTATACTTCAACTTTTCTGATCTATAAAATAAAAGCCCAACTTCATTTAAAATTCATCGAGACAAGTCGCTATATAGGAAGTCTTACTTCTTTGCTTTGAGTTGGCAATTTATCAGATTCAAGACTTGTGCAGAATCATCGCGTTGAACAGAGAATCTTCGTCATATAAAAAGAAATTTGCATTATATAGGAAGACCCATTTACTATCTCGGAAAGGGTAAAACTTAAAACAGTATTTCATTTGGCTACAGAAAACTGGGAAAACAATTAGTAAGCAAAGGTATTTTATTGATATATATATATATATATATATATATATATATATATATATATATATATATATATATATATACAGGGTGTTAAAAAAAAGTGTCACAAAATGAAATGGTGAATAGTATGACCCAAAATAAGCAGAAAAGTCTTAATAAATATATGACCGCAAATTAACGGTTTCGGAGATACGGACCATTTTGTGTTTATAACAATTTTTTATTATTATAAAAAAACAATGATATTTATAAACGATCAATAACAACATAGAGTTAAATGAGATGTTCAAAGTGCCCTTCCTCCATTTCAATGCATTGCCATTTGCGCGACCGTACATAAAATGCATGTCAGCTAATTCAATATTAGTGTAAACAGGCATAACGAAAATTTATAAAATTATTCACCCACAACAAAATAATAACTGCAAATAGTATCTATGAAAAAACATCGGTAGACTCCGATAAGAAAAGCAAGTTTTTGAGAATGAAAAAAGATAATCAAAAAATGATACAAAACACAAAACACTCCGTATCTCTGAAACCATTCATTTGCGGACATATGTTTATTAAGACTTTTCTGTATATTTTGGCCCATACTACCCCCCGTTTTATTTTGTGACACTTTTTTTTTAACACCCTGTATATATATATATATATATATATATATATATATATATATATATATATATATGTACAATTTAATAATAATTATATTAAATTTTGATTAGGACTGTAGCGGACTAGAATTAGGGCTATATCCTTTTATCTTTGGTTAGAGAACTTTCTCTGGTTTAGTCTCTTGAGAAAGCAATTCCACTAAAATATATTTAATCACAACCACAAAATTAACCGGACAAGATATTTTTCAGAAAAATGTCGATAAAAAAATTAAATTAAAATAATTTCAATTAATATTGTTTAATTATAAAGCAGGATGTGGAATATACTCCAGATTCTTAAACCTAAATATAAAATGGGCTGTGAGCAATACTGCCAGTGTAGTTCAAACAGAGCTAACGGGGATTCTCATAGTAGCAAAAGAAATCACCAGAAACAATATCACTGGAAGAAACATGCTCATCTATACAGATATCAGACAAGCACTACTCATCCTGAACATTCCACGAATTTACTCAGGGTTAGTACTAGAATGTCACGAAGATTTGGCCGTCAACAATGTGGTCACCTTAAGATGGATCAAAGGTCACGCCACATCTTGCTGGTTCACTAGCCAAGAAAGCAACCAAATACTTTTTGGACCTGGACCTTCTATGTGCCTGACAAAATCGGTAGTGACAGACCCAATTAAAGAACATTCCCTTGTGAAATTCAAGGAAAGATGGGATGAAACAAGAAACTGTAGAGTTGTCAGGGAGCTCTTAACACTACAGCAAACAAATATTTGTCTATGACTAGACAGAATCTGCGCCTAGTCACAGGCATTCTGACTGGTTATTGCCAAGTACGGGAGCATCTCCATATCATGGGAACGTCAGAATCCGCACTCTGCAGAGGATGCGAACAAGAAGATGAGACCTTAGAGCACATCCTTTACGATTGCTCAACGCTCTCATTTATTAGAAGATTTGTGTTCGGCGAGTATCGGCCAGCACAGACCGATATAAGCGAAGCACCTCTTGGCGGCGTTGTCAACTACATTAAATCTGTAGGCTAGCTCACGAGCTAGGAGGTGCCTATCATCTAAGGAGGATGCACAATTGGCCTACTGAGGCCTAAGTGCCGTGAGGGTAACCCACCCTCCACACGTTACAGATACAGATAAACATTTTTACAAAAATTTAATTTCATACTATCAAAAAAATTAAAAAAACAAGGACCTAAAATAAAATTAATTTTGCGGTTCAGCATAGTTCTACACTATACACTTGTATTAGTATTACTGTATTGTCATGTTAATTTTCAATGTAGTTGTAAGATATAGATACATTTCTGTAATTTATTGAAACATAATAAATTGTTTAACCTTTATCTTATAGTTATCTACGATAAAAGGTTATGGGCCCAGACCACCAGTAAACAATTAAGCTCTAAATTCTTCCACACAAAAATAAAACAAAATAATTAATATGTTGTCAAACGAAGAGGATAAGTATAAAGTCCCTCTATTCGATGGAAGTCACTTTAACATCTGAAAATTTAGAATAAAGGCTATACGTCTTGATCAATATGAACTTTTGAAATATGTTAATAATAATTACAAAAACATAGTAATTATTAAAGATACTGATTCGGTAGCACAAAAGGCTACAAAATGAAAGCAACTCATTATCCACAAGAAAAAGGCAGAAAAGGTAAATCTTTGATTAATCAGAAGATTTTTGACAACTATCTCGAACTCATCAAAGACCAAGAGAGGGCCTATGATATTTGGTAAGTTCTTAAGACCCACTACTAAAAAAGGAGTAAAGAGTCTTAGTTACTACTTAGACAAACATCGCTAACAATAAAATAATATTATGATGTCTCAGTCTCTACAAGTTCGATAGAACTTCATTTCATAAAATTCAAAAAATTTGTTCGTGAATTAAAATCGTCTGAAGCAAAATTATAAGAAATAGATCTATGTCACCTTCTGTTAACCTTTTCTTCAGACATTGTTAAAAAGTTCTGTATCACTTCAAGATCCTTAATTAAGCATCAAATTTGATAAAAATTCAAAAATGTCTAATACATACTTTTCATTAATTGGAATATTTACTGAATCGAGTAAATTGAAATCACGATTAATATAACATTTTTGGTTTGCAATTTTAATATTAAGTCGGTAAAAATCTTCTTTCAGTTTCCATTTAAAATTAATTTTCAATAAATGTCATGAAAAATAAATCACTACTGATAAAATCCCAATTACACATGTATTATTTGTTACCATTTAATATATGTATATAGAATACATAGGTTATGGTTAAATATTTCACTATCTGGAAATCTGATATGTTTAAATTTTAAGTACGATAAGTAATAGATAATTTCAAATATGCAAAAAGTAAATTGCTCGAGAGAATCGAGAAATTATCGTCTATCGTCTCGAATCTATTTTCGAGAGAAAACGTCTCTTTCGCCTCGCGGTATCACTATGGAGCGGTAAGAGACTAATTAGATTATACATTTCCAGGAAGATGGATTTGTCGGAGAAGGCTCACTGATTGGTCTGCTAGGTCTCCAGATCTAACGCAACTCGATTTTTCCTATGGGGACATCTAACGTTTATGCAACCATTTAGAAGATATTAAGGAAACGAATTGTACAGGAATACCGGCTGATAACAGCCTTTCACAGACAGTTCGTGACAAATTTGAAAATAATCTTTATCATTGCATGGAAGTCGGTGGTGGTCAGTTTTAACATCTGTATAAATAATTACGTAAGTTTTGATGACATTAATTCATTTGTATTATTGTTACTCAAATAAATATATTAGAGAAAACCCTTACACAGAACATTTGTTCAATCACCTTTTGATGTATACACCAACAAAGTCAATGTATCAGTAAATTCAGCAAAACAAACTACATTTCTTGTCGCTTATAATCTAAACTTTAGAGAACTAATAAATATTTGCAAACACCTTAAATAATAAACCGAGTATACTTAATAGTAAACTCGGTTAATAAAAATAATATGTCAAAGGAATCTAAAAATAATCAAACATTACAAGGCTTCCTTAATAGTTTATGTTTTCTATTTATTAGATGAGTACTTACGGTTGCCTAGCTGATATTTATAATATGTATGGCTCTAAAGATTATTAAAGATTATATTATACAGGGTGTTTCAAAAAGATTGTTCATAAATTATACCACATATTCTTGGGTCAAAAATAGGTCGATTAAACCGTACTTACCTATATACAAAAGTGCACCCAAAATAGTTACAGGGTGTACAAGATAAAAATTTAAATGAATTTTTTTAACGTTGCTCTTAAACCGTTTGGCATTTTTTTGATGAAATTTTATATGACGTGTTAGAATACCATGACTAATAATACCGAGAAAGAGGCAATACTTTTTTCTTGATTTTTATAGGTTTTTGGAGGGGGTCACCGCTCTTTTCTCCACTCAACTTTTTTGTAGTATATAATTTAATTACAAATGAAACGCCACTGGAATGCAACATCCATTTGGAAACTGTTTTGCCTCCTAGTATTTGTTTGTAAAAAGTTTAGTTTAAACGGTACAGCCATTTGAAATGACAACTTAAAAATATTCAATGGCAATTCTACGTATGAAAAATATCAAAATCAAGTTTATTTTTAAATTACAAACTAATGTCATCAAAATAAAAAAATTTAGTTTAACAGGTGTTCAAAATTACATTCTCCTCCTGTATACACTTACTACATAGTTTTAACAATGAAAATCGAATTTTGATATTTTTGCATACGTATAATTTACATTGAATATTTTTAAGATGTCATTTTAAGTGGCTGTATCGTCTAAACCAAACATTTTAGAAACAAATACTAAGAGACAAAAAAGTTTCCAAATAGATGTTGCATTTCAGTAGCGTTCGATTTTTAATAAAATTTTATATTACAAAAAAGTTGAGTAGAGAAAGGGGCGATGACACCCTCCAAAATCCTACAAAAATAAAAAAAATATATTGCCTCTACCTCGATTTTGTTAGTCACGGTATTCCAACATGTCACATAAAATTTCATGAAAAAATATCAAACGGTTTAAGAGAAACGTTAAAAAAATTCATTTAAATTTTTATCTGTAACCCTGTAACTATTTTTGGGTGCACTTTTGTATATAGGTAAGTACGGTTTAATCGACCTATTTTTGACCCAAGAATACGTGGTATAATTTATGACCAATCTTTTTGAAACACCCTGTATATTATCTTATCTGATAGTTGTCATTTGAAACAGAATCGAACACTCTTTCAAAAGAAGTATCAATCGTCCTCTTGTTCTAACTGAAATAATAAGGTTTGGTCCCACCCTAAAGTTGCAGTGTTAAAAATGGTAACAAAAAACCTCCTCCTTGAGAAATCTACGAGCGATTTTTTTTAAATCACCATAGAAATAGATATTTAGAATTTAATGGTAAACCCTGTATTAATGTAATATACTGCAATCAAAATAAACCACAAATACAAATCAAATCGAAACCTAAAACAACCGTGAAAGCTTGAGTTAGCTTTTCTTGTTAAAAGTGCTTTAGAGCTTTGGCGACCTTTTAACTGGACTGTGACAAAATTGGCGGTAAACTCAATCTAGGTAGCTGACTACCTACCGGTATTGATGATTCAAACATTCTAACAAATACTCGGGCTTTAATGAAAGGACTTGATACATTAAGCAATGTTACAGTGTCTTATTGCAATGAAATATATATGTTAGCAGGTTAAAACTTTTTGTGTGATTACTCCTTGTAATATGATGTAAAGAACATTGGCAGTCAAGAGTGGAGGGTGCGGGAAGTGATGGCGGTGGTAGCGAGCCGTCGACTGCACTCTCCCGGGCAGAACAAAATGATGGGTTGCCTTGAGTGCTATGTGAAATCAAGCTGTTAGTTGATACTCACGCATTGTTTTATTTGACTTAATTGTTTGAAAATTGTTATTATATATTAATAATTATTACTCGATACATTCACTAATGTTTTTAGATGTTAATATTAAGCTATACAGTTTTGTATTGATACAATAATTACTCTTGAGTATTAGGCCAATATTTGTTCATAATTATAATGAAAACGGTAATTAAATAATCACTGAAATTAATATTTATTATTACAATTAGAGATTATAATAATAAAAAATATATCTTATAGATGAGTTTGCAGTCAATCAACAGTGGACATTAATATTATGTCAATTATTTTTTTTTGTGTATAGTCCAAAATGACTACAAAAGTATTTGCATGTAGATATTAGTCTACAGTGGATGACCTTCGGTAGAGTAGACAATCATACATTTATTAGAACAAATCGTGTTTCTGGTGGCATTTCAACCCTAGTTCCACAGTTACAGGTTCTACGCTCTATTTCTTGAAACTGTTATTGTTAGGTATTGTTATTTGCCATCGTTGGGAATTTTCGGAAAATGTTTTTAAATTATTTTGAAAATTCCCTAATATTGAAGAAAGGAGTAGTAGTAAAGTTTTGGCTACAAAATTGTAATGGTTTATTCACTTATTTACTAATTAATGCCTTAGATTATTTGTCTTATTTCTCAGACAGTAACTGTCATTTGAGTTTTTTTACATTAAGTATGTAATAGGTTCCTATACAAACACAAAAATCATACATTGTTGTGACACCCTATATTCTCGTAGAAGCCAAACTTTGAATATAATTAAGAATCGCAGTGATGAATTGCACTGTAAATGTAACAAAGCTGAAAAAGATCAACGCACTGAAACAGAAATTCATTTCAAATAACACGCTATAAAATATTCAGTTTAACCAAAATAAAATGAGAACTGACAAAGAAAAGAAAATAGGAGTTCTAAAGTTAACAGTAAAGGAAGTGATTTTGAATTTAGTTGTTCTTAATAAAATTAATATATTCAAAACTTTTCAAGTTGTTATTCATTTCAATCATTTTAATGTTATTAAATTTATTATGAAATTATGAATTTTGACATGTTATTTGAAATAATATCCACAAACGTTGAATATAAAGGTTATAATAAAAATAACCTTAAATAATTATTATATTATGTAACAAGTTCTTTTCTTGACTTGTAAAATAAGGAAAAATGTAAAAGTGAAAACGATAATTGAAACATTAATTTAACAATGTGGATCACTGGTGTCAAAAACGTGGTCCTCATGACTCATGACCCCATAATTCGGCAGAAGACGTGACGTGCCGAAGTTTAGATATAGATTTTATTAAAATAAAAAATTACATTTAAAATATCTAGGGTGTAATAAACAGGTAGGTAATAAATTATACCATATTTTCTTGAGTGAAAAACTTACCTATAAGATTTTGTACAGGCTGCTACACAGGAACTACAACATTTTTATTCGAAAATTGGGAAATATAAATGGGACCTTCAGTACTATCATTTGAGATACTTGACGTCATCACTGGCGCTGTGACGTCATCGCATTGAAAAAAGTCGAATGATAGGGGGGATTAAAGTTAGCTCAAATAAAAGAGTTTTTATTCTAAATATCCTGTAAAATTTGAGTTGACTAGGACGCATTTGTATACATGGTGTCCAGGGTGTCCAGCCGCTTATCACTACATTAAAAAAATCTTATTTACAAAATTTGATTGGTTAGATTCAAATAATTAAATAAATATACAGAATAATATCATTTAATAAAAATCCGTTTTGAAGGTATTTCAATTAAACCGATTTTAGAGCGCTATTTTCAAAGAGCTCTATCTCCCTTAGGAAGCGGTAATTTAGGCTAAATCGTTATAAAATCAGCTCAAGATTTCGTGGTTTCATTTTTTGAAGAGCGTTTCTGGACACCCTGTATGTACCTATTTTTTTTCTAATGGAACGAAACCTTTCGTAAATTTGGATCTTTCAAGCTCTGTCCCATTTCCTCAACTACAAGAGTGACTGATTAATCTCTTATAGTTTTAATTATTAATAATTACTACAAAACTTTATATAAATTAATGTAATTAACGAAAACTTTCTTAATTGATTGCTACCATTCCCAGTCCAAACGTTGTCGTATACAGCCTGTAAGCTAAATCTGAAAATACAAAGGACAATTTGTCAAGAAAGTTTCGTAACGTAGACAACTAGTCTCTCATTCAATTAAAAGTTGAAAAATGGCCGTTACAATACCAAATGACAATCACAAGTAAATTCTGAAAAGTTTTAGCACTGGGCGTTGTAATCGTGGACGTTATGTCCCGCGGGAACGAATGCCCCGACAAACTTCGTAGTTACTCGAACAATAATTAATAGAGAACAAGTTTTGAAGTGAAAATATAAGAAAAATGTAGTCGGGAATCGAAAACTCATAAAGCAAGTATCGGCGAAGAGACAGGCAATTACAATCGTCCGGTTGAATGAAGTTCCAGATTTTGGAAAAGCAATAGGTAGGAAAAAATATTTCTGTAAAATATAAAGTCATTTAAGGAAAGTAAAAATTTTGTCTGTTAGAGCATCGAAAACTTAAAAATTAAGTAGGAAATTCAGAAACAAATTTCTAAACAACCAAGGGTGTCTTCAAACCAAAGAAATTTTTTAAAATATCCTGGATTACAGTCGTGATGATCCTTCAACGATGCTGTTATAATGGCCAAAGAAAAATTAAAAAAGAATCAAGGTATCTTAATTGGATTCAAATCTTCCGTTACTAATACATTTCTTAATCCAGGACATTTACGGTCGAGCAATTATGACACTGATCCGGCAAGTCATAGTTCGCAGGTTTGAGTCCTGCGCGGATTTTTTCAATTTTTGTTATTTTTTTTTTCACCTTTGGTTGTTTAGGAATTTATTTTTGAATTTCCAACCTAATAAAGACATGTTGCTGTGCTAGAACAAAACAAGAACAACTTATTAACGTCATTTTGAGAAAATACCCGTATATGTAATTTTTTATTTCTTACGGCCTTAGTCATAATCATGAGCATAAACATAATCTAAACAAAATATACAAAAATGTACGTAACGGTGCCATTTATACTTGTCATACGTAGTAATAGCATTAGTCTTAAGCATAGTCGTAAGAAAAATTTGAACAAAATTTCAACTATTGCTCTTAAGACTAAGCTTATATAATCAGTGCATGCGCAAAAATCTTATTCTTCTTTTTTTAATATGATTCTGATGACAATAAAATGTACGGCTACTGAAGAAATTCATACTTAAGATATAAATACAAATTTAAATCTAAATGTTGTTGAAGATGACCATATTTGAAGAGTTGGATTCCTTTCTTCGCAAGTACGTAAGATGCCAACATTGTGTGGCGAGTTACCAATGGACGCCGAAGTCTCCGCTTTCCGTAAGATTTGAGAAGAGAATATCAATTTTTTCAGAGTTCAAATTTCCTAGCAGAGTTCGGCAATTCAATCTTCTCTAACAAACACAGTGTACTGGCTTCTGTCTATCAAAGGCCAAAGGCCTAATTTCTTCTGTAAGAAATATATTTAAAAAAAGAAGAAATTTGAGACATAAATCCATAAAAATGTCCTCACTTAAATTTTTCTAAAAATTGAAATTATTAAATAAAATAAACTTGTAAAAATACTCGAAAAAAAAAAACAGATTCAACACTCGAACAAACTTTAGAAAAATATTACAAAAAGAATGACCAACAGCATTCTGTCGTCTTGCGTATTTCTTTAGGGCCAATTATTCAATGTGTAGTTAACTATGGCCTTGATATAACTGAAAGTTATCCAAGACTTTTCTGTTTTTCAATTGACAGTTAAAGACTAACTAAAAGATATTTTACTTTCGGGGTATTGTTAACCCATTGCTAAGAGATAATAATTTCAAGTTCTTTGACTGTTTTATCATGGATGTTCTATCTATATATTAGTAATAAAGAGAAAGAACTAGTAAGAAGACCAACAATAATTCGACATAGGCCTAATTTTATCGAAGAATCAAGTTTTTAATAAATACATTGTTGATACAAAATTTATTATTAGATTTTATGTTTATATATTTTAGTTCTTATGTTTATATATTTTAGTTTTTGTTTATATATTTTAGTTTTTATGTTTATATATTTTCGTTTTAAACTTTGGTAGAGGCAAACATTTCCAATTTTCATTGAAAAGATTTTTCTAAAATTCGTGTTCCAACAAACTTCAAACTCAAAACTGTACAAAAACATAGTGTTCCAACACAACCAAAACTAAACAAACCGATTTTTGTACTGTCAAATCAGTTCCTGGGTCTGAATAGAAACGAATTGTGAAGAATCCCGTAGTAACCTGAAAATTTAGTGATTGTAATAATAATTATATTATTTGTATCGTCTTTGACAGCTCTGATTTGCATTTGTCAATTGAGTTTGGTCTTCATAGTTTTTATTCATTACCATTTATTTTATTTTGTGGTTTATTATTGTAATAGTGCGTCTGTTGAATTTATTAAAAATGTGTTCCCGGCGGATTGTCAATTACTAGTTGTCGACAGATTGTCAACAATAAGTGGTAGACTGATTTATGTATTGTTTCAAGATCGTTGTTGGAACAAACCTATATAGTTTCATTAAAATTTATGACTTATTTGTAAAAATGACAAAATAAAAATAGAAATGCTATTATTTATCGATTCTACAGGAGAATAACTTATTTTAGGTATATGTAATCTCATTTAGGCATTCCAAACAAAATGGCTACCAGTGGGTTTTGACAGGTAATTATTTTTTTTTACTATATTAAAAGGCTAAATATTGGTTTGTAAATACATTTTTGCAAAATCGATTCTGATTAATTAGCAGTTGCGAGGCAATATGGCCGCTCGCAAACGATCCGCTTTAAGCAATCTATATAACACATATGTATCATTGACCCTGTCAATGACAACAGGCTGACAGGGTTGCCATATCTAAATGTCAGTTCCCACTTGTGAGCAGTTTGACAGGTCTTTGGAATGCTTAATTAGTTTGACAGAATTGTCACTTATTTAAAATTTTAAAAATATTAGTAGCTGGATAGCTTGGGATTTAATTTTTTGCAGTGTTCCCACTACCTAGAGTGGATATGAAATATATTCGTTCAGTAATTTAAATCATTAGGAAGCTTAAAACGTACACGTCGCAGAATTAAATTATTTTATCAAACTTGTCCATTTATAATTTTTTGGCTTTTGCTATATGACTTAAAAAGAAATTCGAGAGACGCTAAAATGGTGGTTCCCACTTTATCGAGACTGAGGCCCACAAGGGTAAACTCGTAGCGTAACAAAAACGAGAAATGATTTAACTTGGAACGAAAGATCGAAAGCTGATAGTAGTATTAGGACGTTGAATTTTTTGTTTGTAAAGCATTTGCATTACTTAAATTAAACCATGTGATGATTTTCACAAGTTTTGATTTTTAAAACCATCCTATATCGCCTTTTGATTAGGGTTTAAAAGCAATTTATCCAATAATAATTGGCCCCTTTACCTCTTAGGCCTACTTCTGTAAAATATTTGGGCTCCTTACTTCGCCTATTTATATTCTATTAATAAAGGACAGAAGGATGAGTATTGCAACTATGTTAAAATAAATAAATAAATAAATTGGCTTTCAGTTCAGAATTATGTTCAGTACATGACTGATATTTATTTATAAAATAAAAATGGCATAAATCCATCGCATCAGATCTATTAGAAAAAATTCAATATAATTCACAATATCACAACTATAATACAAGAATCCAATCTGACTTTCATGTATGGCAAGCCATCACTAAAAGTTCCCAAAATACAATTTTTATTAAAGGTTTAAAAAAATTTAATAGACTGCCTACAGAAATTAAAAAAAAAAACAACAATAAATGTATTCAAAAGTAACCTCAAACAATACTTGATAAATAAACAGAACGGATATACCTTCTTGTGATAATACTCTTTAAACCTGCCCTTTTTAAGTAATTCCCTTAATTTATTTATATTTTACCCCTCGTTTTACTACTTACTATGTTTAAATTATTAATAGTTTTTCGACGATAGGTTATAGCAACTTATAACCACAAAATTATTTTTGTGTTAAAGTAGATCCATAGAGAGCAATGTAATTTACAAAGACCTCCTTTCAACATACAAATAAATGACAACTTTATAATTAAAATGAAAAACAATAAAATACCTCGGTATCATAATTGATCAAAATTTGATATGGGGATCACATTACGTCACTAAAATCCCAAGGAAAGAAGATTAATTTTTAAATTTTATGAATTGAGGAAATATATGACTAGGAGTTTAGTAATTATTATTTACAATTCGCTGGTTGAATATGTAATCCAAAACTGTATAATTAAAATGATCTACAAAAACCAGCATTTTATCCTAACTCTCTTTTATATAATAAAAAAGTGATTTGTATAAGAACAATATATTATTTTTGCCAAATAAAATAGCCGGTTAATTATTCTATGGGGTTCCGACAGAGAGCCAGTAAATTTAATGAAGGTGTTTTTGTGGCTAGGGGTGAAATAGTAGTACGCTTAAGTTAGCAACACCATAAAAAAGTCATTTTTAAGAAACTGCTTATATATTTTTCATAAATTGGCAGGCTTGGCGACTAATTTCGAACAAAAATAGCCTTCGAAATAGCTATATGGTTGCAAGTATGAAGGTCGCAACCCGCCTTAGAAATTTCACCTTTACTATCAACAGCTGTTGTTTGACAGGTCGTTAGACAATGTTTGCAATTTATGGAATGTTGAGAATGTTAGGAATGTTGCTGTTAGAAATAATTGAAATTCCTAAAATTGTCACAAGAATGAAAATCAATAGGGTTCTAAGTTAGAAGTAATTATTCAAGAAAATCAAAACCGTAAGTCAATCAGAACTTTCGTTCTAGAGTTATTCTGCCGGCATACATACACACAGACGACCAGACGAAATTTTTTTTTGCATTTTCGTACTCAGAATGATCGGAAATATAAAAAAAGTTTTAAAAAATGGGGATAAGAAAATTTTTTCGTCTGCACGAATGCAATACTGAGGCCCCATAGGAAGGGCCTCAGTAATACCTAATGAAATTTCTTTAAAAATATAAAAGAAAGCTTATAAAAACAATATACCAAATTCCTTAGCTCCAAATGTTTCATAAACATCTTCACTAAAAAAAAGAAGAAAAAAATCGGTGTAATTTTCTAAAGAGATTAACATATAAATAAAATAAAATCTCTAAAGGAATTAGTGGTCTATCAAAGAGAAACAGCTTTTCTCTAACGTATATAGAATTTCAGTCCGTGTAGATGAAAACATTTTTAAGTAATGCTGGTTTAATTAATTAATTAATATTTTCTTCATGGAAAGTTTTTTTTTGGTTTCATTCATTTCCATTCTAATTAGAGAAATAAAACTACAGCTTCTGGGTAAGCAGCATAAAATATGTATTACTCCCTTTTTTTTCCCATGGAAAATCAAGATTATATTCAAATTCAAATTCCGAATTCTTTTATATTAATTTAATTCTAAAACTCAGATGTTTAAAATACATTATATAGGCAAATCTAGTGCGATAATTTATAATAAAATTCTATATAAGAGAGCTAAACAAAGTTTTTACGACCACATAATGTTTTACTGGAAAATTTTATTATCAGTTCCTTGACTTTATATTTCACAACAGGAAACAGAATAAAATATGGGAAAACGCAACCCATTTCGGAAGTTACTTGTGATTGCCATTATGTATTTTTCAACTTTGAATTGAATGAGAGACTAATTGTTTGCGTCACAAAACTTTCCTGATAAATTATTTTCCGTATTTTTGTATTTAAACTTTTATAAGTGATACGACGACGTTTTAAAGTGAAATGGAGTGGCAATCAATTAAGAAAGTTTACAATTAGAGTGTTTTTTACTTGAATCACAGTAATTTCTTTAAAGAGTGTCGCTACAAGTGTATTGATTGTTGCGCGGCATTATTATTGAAGTTAAGAAATAATTAGAAAATAGAGTAATTGAGAATGAAAATCCAGGAAAAACGAAGAATCAGTGTACTACGAGGAGCACTGCTAAAGTTCGCGGAAAATATAAACAAAAACAAAAATTTCGTATTGTAAATCGCTTCATATATACACTTTTTTTTATCCGATGGAACCAATCTTCAATATACTTTTTTCTACGACCACTATTAAAAACGCCCCTTATTTGCAAAGTTGGCAATAATTGCTCCCAATACAACGAAAAAGTGACAGATGTGTGCAGTAAAATGACATAAGTGTGCGCAAAGTAACTACTATGCGCCCACTTATGTCAAGCATGTTAAGATAAAATGCGATCGTCTATTTAATCTCCATTCAAACTTGTGGCTTCTAGACACCGCACAAAAATTATCGCATCACTAATATTTCTAAATATTTTGGCCATGTACTTTTTTCAAAATATTTTTTTTGTATAATTTATATTGAACCTTTGTAATTACATATATCATATATAAAATGTACAGGGTAAATAAAAAATACCAAAAACGGACATAATAGAATTTATATTGCCTTCGTTACAAAAATTAAATTCTTTGAAAAATGTGAAATTTTTTGAAAAATACAATTTTCTTAGTATCTTGTATTGCCTCCTCTTGCCCTTATCACAGCCTCCATTCGAATTGGTAAGCTTTCAAACAACCTATGTATGTATTCTTGCTCCATGTTCCATATTTCGTTTATTTCATGTTGAAGCTCATTAAGGGTTCTGAATGGAGCTTGACGGTGCTGGATCGAGGACCTTAGTGGTCCCATACGTGCTCTATCAGACTGAGGTCTGGGCTGCGAGCTGGCCAATTCAATGTAGCAATATTTATCTCCTCAAGATATTCCCGCACTATCCCGCCAACGTGCAGTCTGGCGTAATCGTGCATTATCACAAAATTTTCGCCAATAAAAAGGCCGTATGGAACCACATGAGGTTCTAGAATATCCCTTATGTATCGGTCAGCCGTCATCCTACCACCATTAACAACTACTAACTCCGTTCGCCAATGAAAAGATATTCCTCCCCATACCATTATTGACCCACCTCCAAAACTTTTCCTTTCACGAAAGTTGTATTGGTAATGTTGCTCGCCTGGTCTTCGGTATACTGGCATACGTCTGTCTGAAGAGAACAAACAAAATCTGGACTCGTCTGTAAAGAGTATATTGGACCATTCTTCTAAACCACATCCAGCATGGTCTCTAGCAAATTGTAAACGGCAAACTCGATGTTCTCTGGTAAGACGCGGGCCATTGGCTGGAACCCTTGTATGTATATCTTGCTCTCGAAGAGGATTACATACGGTTTGTATGCAAATCTGAACATTTCGGGCAGCTAAAAGGTCATTCTGGAGCATTCTAGCAGTGCAGTGTTGTGTTCCTAGGGCTGAAAGTCGTAAAAAACGATCATCTAGAGCTGTTGTAACTCTGGGACGATTTTAGCCCTCTATTCCAGAGTACCATCCAGTCTCCCTATGCCTTTGAACAACTCTTGAAATGATACTCTGTTGCACACCCAATAAATCCGCCACGTACCTTTGACTTCGCCCATCTTCAATCAGCGCAATTACTCTTCATCTGTCAAATGGCGAGTTAAACGTTGTGGACCAGTCATAGTATACAATATACTATATAATATACTATATAGTATACTATCGTACAACTTAATATCAAAGCAGAAAACACAGAAATGAAGAGCATAATTGCAAAGTGGAATGTATGCATATCCGCATTCTCCCGAAAAAAAGTAAACAAGAACCTAAGAAAAGAAGAAACGACCAGTTTTTTGACTCGAGTTTATTAGTAAAGAATGCCCATTCAGGGAATACTTAAGAAATTTTAAAAATCAATTTACTGTAGCCAAAATATTTAAAAGCATTGGTGATGCGATAATTTTTGTGCGGTGTGTACATATTGGCGTTCATACGTTCTTCTCAGTGGCACACATATTAGTGACAGTTCTACAGGATTAAGTGTAAAAACCACACAAAATATTCTTAAATAATTCCATTCCAGATCTCCCAAAATTCCTGAATAAACTAACGAGCCTACTGTGATTTGTTTTGTGTTTAACGAATTTACAAGTCCGTAGAGCGTCAAAATATTTGAAATTTGAAAGGGCATTTGTAATTTTACATTTATTATGATTCTGTAAGTATATAGAACTATTGAAACTATTTACACTACTTTTTGAATCTTAAAGCCGACACTTTGGCAGCTTATAGTAAAATGTTTAATGATTGAAATAAGATAATTTTATTTGTCCTGCTAATCATTAAATAAACTGCTCACGGAATTAGTCGGTACAGCTAATTGTATCGTCATTTGTAGGAGATTGTATCTCAGAAACGTCTTGGCCGATTTTTAAAAATGAAGAAGATTCTGAAAGTTCGTTATTTCTTGTATCACTGGCTTGATGTGATCTTCAGTAAAAAGTAATTTTTCAGTGTTGTACAGGGTGTGAAAGAATACAATGTAAAAATGTAAATTTTTAACTGACTGCACCTGTTGCAATAGTAATTTCAGAACTTTCATCGTAATGACATTTAGAAGTTTTAATCGATATATCGGGACGTATTTGACAGTTTTGTATTTTTTGTTTAGAAAAAAAGTTACAGGGTATTTTCAAAAAGTCCGAATTTATTTAAAATTACAAAAATTATTAATCTCTAGGAGCTCTTTTAATTGATGTGGAACTTCTGTGGACCTTATTATCTAGCTTTTATTAGAAGTACCATGATTTTAGCTCATTCCAGATGTAAATCTTGATGTCCCTATTAAGTCAGATATTAATTTAAGTTATCATTGCTGCGATCTGGTGAAATTTGCCATCCATTCATAACTTTTATTCGCTTAGTAGGCTATGGAAAAAAGCAGTTTAACAAAAACCATTTGAAACGAAGCTCAAAATAATGATAGTAATTGTCATCTGAATAAATGTAACCTATCAATCTTTTTCATTACGTAGTTTATCTTAAAAATGCCTTTAAGTGAAAATGAGTTACGAAACATTATGCGGTAAGTTTTATAATGCAATTTAAGAGAGCCTCATTAAAAAAGATATTTCAAACAGATTGCGACAACGAGGATTGAGTTTAAAACATATCGCTGACTTAGTGGGGACATCAAGATCCACAGTTCAAAGGATGATAGGAAGAAGTCAAAATCATGGCACTCCTGTATATTAAAAATTTTGGCAATGCGGTCGCAAAAGATGTACAACCCCCAGGAAAGATCGTCCGATGAACTTATTTGTCAGACGGAGAAGAACTCTAAAGGTACGGTCTCTTTTGGGCGAGTAGTCGAGACGTTTAGACGCGGCGCTTAATCACTTACGTCTAGACGCACCTGATCGCACCTAGTGGTCTGTTTACGTCGTCACCTCAAGTAATCGACTAGTCGCCAATCAGTATTTTTTATTTCGTTCGACAAAAATGACTACTAGTGAACTTGTGAATGCAGCACAGTTGCTTATAGAAGAAGCAGAAGAAGCAGAAGACGATGAAATTTTGCTATTATCATTAATGCAAAAAAAGCGTAGACAGGTTCATAAAATGTTTGTTCGAAGAAGAAAGAAGGAAGGGTGCTTTAGTACGCTAATAATGAGACATTTAATTGATGACGAAACTAAATTCAAAGAATACTTTAGGCTTACCAAAAGTCAATTTAATGAATTGTTAAATATTGTATCAATTGATATAAAAAAAAAAATTTTTTGGGGCTCATTTTGCATCAATAGCAGACGATTAAATAGACGTGCGCGTTTAAATTACCTGACGACCAATTTTGCCGTAAGACGCGTAGTCTTGTGACGATTTGTATCGACTTGTCGCTTAAATCAGACCATCATTATGATATCACTATTTAACCTATCGGCACGATTAAACGCCGCGTCTAAACGTCTCGACTACTCGCCCAAAAGAGACCGTACCTTAAATGAGACACAAATAAAGGTGATACTACAAGAGATAACGGAAACGATAGTGTCGACTACTACCATCAAAGACAGTTTGCACGAGCGAAATTTAAATGCCAAAAGACGTGCTGCATGTCCTTCTCTTTAGCCTGTCCACCGAGTTTCTCGAAGGATATGGGCTCAAACACATTTGAACTGGGGAATAGCAGAATGGAGATGTTGCATGTTTACTGATGAATGTCGCTTTGCACTGTATAGAACGGATGGTCGAATGTTAGTTTGACGAAAAAAGAATGAGCGGTACATTGAAGAAAATATGAAAGCTAGAGAGCCGTTTGGAGGAGGAAGTGTGACTGTATGGGGTAGGGTAATGAGGAATGGCAAAACTGATTTCGTAGTTTTGATTGGACAAAGTATGAATGGCGTTAGGTATCGTGATTTGTGTGTGAATGAGATTGTCGTTCCCTTTGGTCAGAACTTTGGCGAAGATTTTATTCTGGTGGACGATAATGCTCGTCCACACAGGGCTCGAATTGTCCAAGAATGTCTGAAAGAGAATGGTATCAAGCGAATGAATTGACCTGCTAAGTCACCGGATATGAATGTAATTGAACACATGTGGAGCAGAATGAAACTAAAACTAAATCAAAGAGAGCAAGAATTACAAAATTTTTAAGAATTGGCAATTGTAGTTAAGAGAGGTCTGGGAAGCTATTCCTCAAGAGTTTATTACAAACTTGGTGGACAGTATGCCGAGAAGAACAGCAGAACTTTTGCTAGTACGAGGTGGTCCTACACGATACTAAATTATTAGTTAATATTGTTTTTATTTATTTTTATTTAATTTAACTGTAAGTTGTTTTTTGAAACATTGGATTGTCCCGATACTTTTGGGACACTCCATATGCTAAGGATAGGTTAGCTTTTTCAAATTTGTGTTTCGTGCCATTCTATTGAAGTAAAATAAACTTATTTAAACTAAAATTGTGGTTTTAAAAAATACGGGCTTCTTGAAAATACCTTGTAATTTTTTTTAGAAACAAAAAGTACAAAACTGCCAAATACGTCCCGAGATATCGACCAAAACTTTTAAATGTGATTACGATGAAAGTGCAGGCAGTTAAAAATTGACATTTTTACATTGTATTCTTTAACACCCTGTACAACACTAAAAAATAACTTTTTCCTAAAGATCACATGAAGCTATTGATACAAGAAATAATAAACTTTCAGAATCTTCTTCATTTTTAAAAATCGGCTAAGACGTTTCCGAGATAAAGTCTCCTACAAATGGCGATAAAATTAGCTGTACCGACTAATTCCGTGAGCAGTTTATTATAAAAAAAATATAAATCTTTCGCACAAAACCAACTTAATTCAGAACATAAAATAAAAGTAGTTGCTTATATTATAGTATTTAGCTGAACGACTTTTGCTATATAATGGATAAAATATGGAGGTTAAAAATTGTAGCTACATCTACGTAGGAAAGGAAAAACTAAAATTCAAATTTATATCATGTTAGGAAAAACCGGAATTGCTGTGGCATCCTTAAATATGTCTTTCAATCCTAATACATTTGTCCCGTAGGTCCAAAAATTAATCTAGATTTGTTAGACTTGGAAATTTAAAATACACCTCCAGGAGCCGTATTCTACAACTGTGGAGAAAGGAGTGTGACTACTCTCTTACAATTTGGCCTTGCTGCGCATGTCACTCGAATTAAATTATAAGGAATCATGTAAACGGAAGAGCAGTGCTGCAAGACGCCCGATAATTATCGTATTTGTACTATATACTGAAAAAAGATTCTCAATTTTTCGGAATTTTTATTTTCCAACTTACGAGCTAGATTGAATTTCTGTTGCATACACATGTTTTTGTAATATATTATAACATAAAATATTTTTAATTACAGGTTGATTCACAAATGTATGACGGTAGTTTTTTGCAAAATCTCACTAATTCTACTGTGACGTCATGGAAGCATATTTTCAAAAAGAACTACTCAATATGATATTTTGTCGACCAAATAGTGCACAATACACATTTCTTATACAGGGTGTTTTATAGTGACAAACACAAAATAAAATTATTTTTTTAAGGATTACTTCAAAACCCTGTACTTACGAATTGATTTTTGGGAAAAGTAATATCATTAAAATATGTGTACCTCTAAGCTTCAAAATATACAAGGCGGCAAAGTACAAAAATCACGAACATCCTAAAATTTTCCCGATCAAATTTTCTTGGTATATAATAATTTTAACACCGTTTTAAGAATTATGAATTTTAAATCTTATACTACCTATGACCAGTTTTCG
The DNA here is from genome assembly GCA_927349885.1 of Psylliodes chrysocephalus. Lineage (NCBI taxonomy): Eukaryota > Metazoa > Arthropoda > Insecta > Coleoptera > Chrysomelidae > Psylliodes > Psylliodes chrysocephalus. The sequence goes on from OV651821.1 coordinate 33,134,988, forward strand.
AGATAAACGTTAAAGTGGAGAATTGCTGATTTTGTTTTTTTTTTGCAAACTGAAAAGCTAGATTGTCTCTATATAGAATATATAAGTTTAATTTAAGTTTTGCTGAGATTTCCATTACGAGGGATAGTTTAAAACAGTTGCGGCTTGTCATCAAAATATTAGGGGTTCGCAATGACAGAGAATATAGATCTCAGTACAGATGTAGTCTTCGATATATTATACCTTTCTATACATATACCTTTCTAAAATACTGAAAGTTTTATTACCTACATATTCTGTCATTGTGAAACCCCAATATTTTGGACAGAGCTGCCACTGGTTTAAAATAATTGTTACACGAATAAATCCCAATATATTTTTGTAAACAGTCAATAACTACAGTTGCGCCACAGAGAAATTATTTCATTGAGTTAATATATTTTTATACAAGGTGAGCCATCCAGTCAACCACCAACTTTTGAGTAAGTTAATAACATTACATTAGGTATGTAACCATAAGATTTTAATATATACAGGATAATCTGTTTCTATTACAACATTCTGTATAAGAAATGTGTACTGTATAATATTTTTCTGCCAAAATACCATTTTGTGTAGTATTTTTTAAAGATATGCTTCCCTAACATCACAGTAAAATCAGTAAGATTTTGGAAAATCTATATACCGTCATACATTTGTGAATCATCCTGTAACTAAAAATTGTTTTAATTGTACGTATGTAATAATGTAGTAAACGTGTGTATACAACATAAGTTCAATCTAGATCGTAAAATAAAAATTTAGAAAACTAGGCAATTTTCAACTAACAAAAAATAGTCATAGGATTGAGTTGAGCCTATTGACACTTTTGGTTACTAGGTTGAGTACAATACCATACATACCACAGTTTCACAAAATTTGACCGGTTGCCACTTTACATAAGGAAATAAGTGCGGGGTCTTTTGGATAATGGATGTGTAAGTTTTAAACCTACATATGAAATGATAACATTCAAGACATCTTTAAAAATGTATAGACAAAAACAATTAAAAGATCAAAATCAGAAATGATTACAAGAAGAAATTATTTTTAAAACTTTAGCTGAACAAGAATAGGTTGAGTATTATTTTTTCTTTTGTTTTTTATGTGTACTTAATAAAATTATTATCAAATAACCCTAACCCCATAAACTCTTAAATTAACCAGCCTCCTATAACATCACACTATAGTAAGGTCAGTTTTGTACGATAAAATTACGCCTGGCAACAGTAGTGAGGAAGCAGTCGAGTAGGAAAGTGTAGGAGCACTCTTATGAGTTCAAGAATCGGGTACCAGATGTCGTAAAAAAAGCTGCAGAAAACTTATTACCAGAGGCAAAAGTACAAAAATCAGTAATCTAAGTTTATGAATTGGAGAGAGAGGAACAAAATTAAGTAATTTTCAGAAAATGTGATGTTGGCATATCTCGAAAAAATGTAAAAAAGTTTAAAAGCATCTACATTTTGGCTGTATTCCATAATAAAAAGCACTATAAACTTAAAATACAACATGAAATTTACAAATATGCATGACTTAAGGCATTTTAAAAAACAAAATGAAACCTACAGTAAAAACCAAATCAAAAACTTTTTCTTCTAAGGAAATACACAACTTTTTAAATAATGCATCAGACAATGAATATTTATCAAAGTAACGACATCTAAATTTCTAGATCTAAAGTGTTACTTCCAATTTAAAGTTTTGAATTCCACATACTTAGGTACTTTCTAGAATTAAATCTCGTGGTGCAAAGGGTAGGGTGTTTGATAACATGCGCAGGACGTGGGTTCTAAATCTAGATACTAAATCTAAACAATATACTGGTGTTCTAAATAAAAAAAATATATGTTCGGTTCGTACGCTAGTAATGCAACATCCCATTTAAATTTAAAATGAGACCTTCAAACCACCACATATTTCTAATATCTCTTACAAGAAAACTAAGAAGATATATAACTTTTTCACAAGATTGGTACACTCTATAAATTGAACCTTGTATCCTCATTTTAATTAATTTTATGAGATCTATCTGCAGTAAAGGTTGGCTATAATATAATATTTTAAAGTGGACATTCTGTTTATTACAATAAGAGTAAAACATGCAGCTAATCCGAAAATGAAGTTCTATCTGGATGCGAGTCTGCAAATTACACTAGACTCGCATAATGGGTATTGTAGACGAACTAAATTGTGGATTATGTGGGTTAGAGAACGAGGCAGATAAACGTATATTGTTCGACTGCCGGAACTTATCTATTCAGAGATAGTTGGTTCAACGTTACCGACAGTTTCCACGCACTAAATAAACGTTGGTGCAGTTAGGGCCTCGTTGAATTTTTATTGGATATTGTGTAATCATTAAGAAATGTACGAAACAAAAAATTGCAATTTCGGGAAATATATTTAAAAAAATATCATGTTAATATCTTCAAATGAAGCAGTTATTATGAGTTATGTTATAAGTAACAATGTTATACCTGTTTTTCTTAAAAACTACTGAGATTTGGAACCATGTTAAAAAAAGGAATTTCGTTATTTTTCTTTTATTAGCGATGTAATATATGTGAACGCGAATCAGTCATCTTTTAATTATTTATCCAATCGTATTAATAAATTTAAGTAATTTAGGTTTTTACTCTTTCAATTCATTTACAATTAATATTCCTGTTTATTAAATACAACCAAATTCAAAACAAATGCTCAAATTAACGACCCTCAGCCATAACACAGCGATATAGATGAGCAGTGAACTCTTCCTCAACTTTTTTCAATAACTTCCGGAGTTATTTGCGCCATCTCGATCCGCATGCGTTCTGTGAGTTCATCGATATTTTGTGGAAATCAAAGAGGAGGTGATCTAAGTAACCATTCAATTTACCCTCTTTCGCCCAATCCACCTATTTGGAAAGACGTTGTCCAAGTAGTTTCTCATGAAGAGAACATAGTGTGGGGGCGCACTATCTTGCTGCAGTCACAAATCATTTCTGTTTGGTAACAACCGATTTAGTTCGGATACCAAGAAACTTTGCAAAAATTATAAATATTAACTTTTTCCGGGTATTAAGTATGATACTCTTGCATCCAATGTGGATTTTCTGTAGCCCAATATCGATAGGTCTGGCTATTTACATGGCTGTTTAGAAAAAATGTAGATTCATAAGAGATCAAGGGCCAGTAAACACGAAGATCCGATTCAATAAATAGAGGAAGAATATATGGAAACGAAAAAACATTTTAACAGGGAAATAAGAAATGCGAAGACTAGTCACTGGAAATAAATTTGCGTGTCTTCGGAGGAAAAAATCTAGGGCCAGAGCTTGTAAAATAGTTACAGGGAGGCTAAAAACTTTAACACTCCATATGAGATAGAAGAATAAAAGAAATTCGAAATTGAAAAAATCAATTCCCTAAAAAGAAAGACTATTTCTCTATACCTAACCCCTGTTATGCGCCAGGCTTCACTGTACAAGAATTAAAAAATGCGGTAGATAAAAATAAAAATAGGTTAATCACCCGGAATAGACAAGATTCTACCAAAATCGGTTAAAGTAGCAGTAGAACAAATACCTCTAGAAATCCTATAATGTACATATTTATTAAACTGCTAGTTAATCAATTATTTTGTAACATTTGGAAAACACCATATACAGGCCTATATTTGTATTTTGGACACCCTTCCAAAAGAGATTGGATGAGAAGCTAGGAGAAATAGGAAGAATGGCCGATACTCCGTATGGTTTTAGGAGGGGAAGTCGACAATCGACGCAATTAAATATGTGACAAAGAAGACCACTGAAGGAAACTTAAAATAGGGGACAATGCTCGTGATCGATGAAAGAAATGTCTTTAATACCGCTGTCTGAAGTGGAATCATGAATTAACTGACATCTTTAGGTATTAGCAAATACTCAATAAATATTATTGGGCGCTATCTAAGCGACAGATCATTGCATATTGGGAATAACGCGCGTTCCGCAGCAAAATAGACACAATTAATTATTTTTAAATGTAAGGGGGAAAAGAGAGTAACTCGTGAATCTCCTGTCTCTCCGCCGTGATTGCACTCATAGTTATACATCTACCACTAGTGGGCTGGCGCGCGCTGTTCTACCTCGTCTATTCAATATCATTACTTATTCTATACCGTTTTCCTTGAATCATTTTGGGAAAGTTAACGTATTGTATACTAGTAAACATACATACGGAATGACAATTTATTTTGTACTTCTGAGAGGGAGTTGAGCAGGCGATGCTCTGGGATATTTGTAGAGAATTCTCTGAAATAGTGGCCGATCTGCTTTTTTGAGGTTTCGGAAGATGTATATTGTAGCTCTTGGTAGAGCGGGGTAAAAGAGATGTATGTAACGTCAATGGGAGATGATCGGAAATAATTGTCTCTCCAATGAAGCATTTATCAGCAATCAGTCCAGTATTGATAGATAGTCTATCTGTAGGGTAGAGATGATTTGTCCTGAGTGGTTGTAGTATGATATTACAAAAATCCCAGTTATAGGATATGCTATGATATTATGAAGTAGATATTTCTAAGGTGAGTTAGAATCTACTATGTATAATGTACATTAGAGTAAATACTACTTAAGCGAAATAAATGCTACATTGCTGTATAGATACTCTACGTGTAAAGGGGAATCTTAAAGTATTAGTATGTACTACGTTTCATGCATACCACCCATTCTGACATTACGAAACAAAACCAGGTGAGAAACTATTCATAACGATTATTTTTTGTTAAGGTAGGTGGCGCATAGGAGGTGGAAGGGGATGAGTTATGTATTTTGTAATTTAAGTTTTCCTTCATCTGCTAGAAACGATATTAATCATTTTCTGTTCATCTTTAGTTTTTAAGTTTTTCAATTGTTACCCCGTATAATTTAATATTATTTATTAGTAATAATTGCTTAAAAGTGACTGTATGTAACAACGAACCGCTAGATCTACAGTTCCAATTTTCTCACTAATAGAAATCAGTATTTGGGATAGGTGACATATCGCGAGACAGAAAAATCAAGTATAGTACTTACTCGTGTAAAATGTATATCTGTGACAATGAAAGATGTTTACCTGCAAAAAAAACACATATTAAAATCTTATCATTTATCATTTGTAAAATTAAAAGCAAAGCGCTTATTGTGCAGACGCCTTTTAATAAAACATTAAAGTAAAATGACTTGAATTTCCAGTTACCATTATTAAATAGTTTTTTTTTTGTAATTCAGAAATTCAGTAACAGATGACTTCTAACAGTTCTAACTCATGGTTGAGAGCGCATTTTCATTAAAATGCCATTGGTTATTACACCATCTGCAATTTTCTGGTCATTTTTGCCTTTTATAAATGAAATTTTGTCGGTTTTACAATAGTCTGGTAATATTAAGTGATAAATGGTTTTTAAAACTGTAATTTTTGATTCGAAACTACTAAAACACTGCGGCCTCTTGGGTCTATTATATTTTTCTGCTTTCCCGTATTCAGCTATTATCTTTGGAAGAGTCCTGTGCCTTTCGTTAGTTTAAGTAAGTTCCCTACCAAGTGTTCCTGGGGTATTCTTTCCGGTTCTAGGCCGAAAAGGGCGAGACGCCGCATAGCAAGACCTTTGCATTCGAAGATCACATGGTATGAGGTTTCTTCCTCTTCCATGCAGAGTTTACACTTAGTGGGATTATTGTGTAATCCCATCACATGAAGGTATTTCAGCAAGCAGTGCCTCGTTAGTAATTCCACAATGATGGATGTCTGAGGCCTTGCGAGTTGTAATACCTTAGTAGCCCTGAGTGGGTTTGGTCCCCTTAGCATGAGCTTACTGATTCTGTGCCAGCGAATTTGATCTTTTATGGTTATCCACCTGTTCACTGAATGTCGAACAGAGGCTTTGCTTATCCCAAATATAGGTTCGGGTCCTGTGAATGATAGTTCTGATCCCTTTTTGGCGAGTTCATCAGTCTTTTCATTCCCTTGGCCCTTGTGCCCTGGTAACCATGGTAGTTTTACCTTATTGTGGATTGTCAGATCATTTAGTATTCCAAGGCAGTTCCAGACCAGCTTTGACTTGATTTTGTTTGAATCAAGAGCCTTTAAGGCTACTTGGCTATCTGAGGTATGTTTTCCCAGTTAGACGATGATGTCGCATTTGGGTTTAACTCCATGTACGCCAGAGCCTGTTCCCTTTTTAGTTTTAGATCCCGTCGTATACCATACGAGACCGCTAAGCAAGTATTTTTCTACCTCCTTATTTACCATGTTCCAGTTACAGTTGACCTGGAAGAGTCTGTTGAAGGTTAGGCGGTGTGTCATATGCAGGGCCGACGAGAGGGGGTAGCCGGGACAAATTCCCGTGGCACGGGCAAGTGGGGGGCCCGGCAGCTTTAGGTAACGTTTTTTTTTTTATGCACAAGAGATGACCTTTTTTTGAGATTTCACTAAAGAGGAGAAGTTTTTGCTTGAAGAGCTTTTTTTAATATGATATTGAAAGGGCTTAATTGTCGCAATGTCCGACCTGGAAAATTGTCCCGGGGCCCGACCTGGCTCTCTGAGGCCTTGGTGATATGATCTGATCCCATGTTTAATATAGTAATCATTTACTTTATGTGTTAATTTGGTATCTTACTAATATATAAATGCAAAAGTTTGGATGTATGGACGGATGTTTGTTGCTCAATCACGTAAGAACGGCTGGACGGATCTGGATGAAATTTGGCACAAAGATAGATTATAGTCTGGACTAGCACATAGGTTACTTTTTATCCCGGAAAATATACGGTTCCCATGGGATAGATTTGTTTTGTTTTTCACAGACATGATTTTTTGCATAGTGGTAGTGAAACATAAAAATTTGAAATACAGCTACTGAGCATAAATAAATAAACGACGTGTTTCAGGATTTTTGGATTTTCACATTTTAAGGTAGAGTGGAGTTAAAAGTTTGTATGGAAGTATCGATTTTTTTAAAGGTAGGAACTTGAAAATTGGAATTATAGCTACTCATCACAAATAAATAATGGTGTTTCAGGGATTTTGGATTTTTATATTTTAACGGAAAAGGAGGGGGAAGGGGTAAAAGAGGGGAAACGGTGGAAGGGGGAAGGTGGAAAGGGATAATATGGGGAAGGAGAGAAAGGAAAGAAAGGGGAGAAATGGGGGAAAGGAGAAAAGTTCGTATGGTGGTATTGCTTTTTTAAAGGTAGTAAAAATGAAATTATAGCTACTTATCATAAATAAATAGACATTAAGGGGAGGAAACGGGAGGTGAAATTTTGTATAAGAATTTCGATTTTTTAAAGGTGGGAACTTAAAAACTGGCATTGTAACTACAGTAACTACTCATTATTGTTAATTAACAAAAATAAATAAAAATAAATAAAAATGAATAAAAATAAATAAAAATAAATAAAAATAAATAAAAATAAATAAAAATAAATAAAAATAAATAAAAATAAATAAAAATAAATAAAAATAAATAAAAATAAATAAAAATAAATAAAAATAAATAAAAATAAATAAAAATAAATAAAAATAAATAAAAATAAATAAAAATAAATAAAAATAAATAAATAAAAATAAAAATAAAAATAAATAAAAATAAATAAAAATAAATAAAAATAAATAAAAATAAATAAAAAATAAAAATAAATAAAAATAAATAAAAATAAATAAAAATAAATAAAAATAAATAAAAATAAATAAAAATAAATAAAAATAAATAAAAATAAATAAAAATAAATAAAAATAAATAAAAATAAATAAAAATAAATAAAAATAAACAAAAATAAATAAAAATAAATAAAAATAAATAAAAATAAATAAAAATAAATAAAAATAAATAAAAATAAATAAAAATAAATAAAAATAAATAAAAATAAATAAAAATAAATAAAAATAAATAAAAATAAATAAAAATAAATAAAAATAAATAAAAATAAATAAAAATAAATAAAAATAAATAAAAATAAATAAAAATAAATAAAAATAAATAAAAATAAATAAAAATATATAAAAATAAATATAAATAAATAAAAATTAATAAAATATAATAACAATTAATAAAAGATTAATAAAGATATCAGCCCAGTAAAAAAAATAGAACGAGGAAGTGAGAGAGAAAGCATTTTTCCCTCTTCTAGGTAGGTGATTTTTGGTGACTATAGATAAACCCAACGTAGTATGCATTTATATTATATTTTAAAGAGTAGAATTTCAGCGTTTATATTAAACAAGAAGAGTACAAAAGTTTAAGATCAATATTTCTACAAGTCAATTATATAAATAAGTATTAAATATCTCTTTGTATTATTTTAAATTGTATTTATTTATTTTTTCCCTTAAGTAAAATTGAGCGTAGAAAAAGTAATTTGTGAAGTTTTTACCAATAAGATGATAAAAGAAGCCCTGTGATTATCGAAACAACAGGGGGAAAATTATAAATGAGTGTAGCGGATTTGAGTTAAATGGAAAGCTCGTAAACTTCCATATATTAAACAAAATAACTACCTAAAGTTGGTCTGACAGACAGTGATCTAGTGAAGAGCATCTGTCGGAGGCAGATTTTAGTTATGGTCTGGTTTAAAACTATGCAAATTTAAGTTTTAACCTCAGAAATTTCACACGCACGTACATACTGCATTATTTATAACATTATAATTGCCTAAATTTATTAGAGTACAGCCAGTATAACAGACACAAGCAGCATATTTGAAGGGCTTTGTGTAAATGGCTTACCTAACTTGTAAATGCTTATTATAATAATATGTAATTATGTAATAGTGTGTAACGATGAGATTTGTAAGGACCAAAGTTAAAACAGGATTTGAAAAAAATAAGTAGGTATATTCAAATTTAGGCAGTATATTAAAACTTCTGAAACAGCACCATTACTCCAATTTGATTTGCCTATTTTATCTGATTTTTTTTTAAATTGTACATAAATCAATTATAATTATAGATTTGGGAAAAATAATTGATTTTGAATGCGTATCATATTAATTAATCTTGAAAAAAATTAACTTTAGAAAAACTGAAATTAAAAATGCTCATAGTCAGTCGCAACAAATTTTATTTCACAGAACGTTGTTCCAGAGAATCATGAACATTCTGTATGAATTTAATGTTTTTAAGATTTAATTAGGACTATGGGCCATGTGGCCTCCCCCACCTCGACCTTTTCAGATCTATTGTGTTTAATGTTAGCCTGCCTCTAATTAATATTTTTTAAATTAAAGAACGATACTACAGATTTAAGAAAAATAGCAAATGTGTAAAATAGGACAATTTTTATTTAAACAAATATATTTATTATATATAATGTAAGAAACAAAACAACTACTAATTTTCGGATTCCTACAAAAATTAAATCGTTTTTCGTACGTTATATACAGGGTGTCCCAAATAAGATTGATCGATTTTAAATGTAAATGCACAGCTTATTAATTGCTCTAAAGAGATGGGGTTTTCACTAATTGATTTCGTTTATCCAAAAGTTTTTTTTCAAGTTTGTTCACATTTTATCACATCAATACAGGGTGATCCATTAATGTTGGTCAACTTGAATGGAAAAAAATATGTATTATTTTAAATGGAACACCCTGTATATTTTGATGGCATTCAAAAGATATATTCATCTACTTTTTAAAAATATATAGTTTGATATCTTTTGTTTTCTTAACAACACAGATTTTCGAGTTTTTAAGTAACACTGCTGTTTTCTTTATTTAAAAACTGACATTAAATAAAATTAACAAAAAGAATTTATTCAGTAACAAAACATAACAAAAACTTATTAAAAATTAGAAAACAAACATTTATAATGAGTAATGAGGATGTAAAAGTTACAATAAATGCTGTATGTGTCTACCCTCTTGTTCAATGTACATACGCAAGCGAAATTTTAAATTTCCAAACGATTTTTCTAACGTATCTGGCGGAATATTTTCGATAATGTTCCTAATGTTATCTTTTAGTTCTTCTACGTTGTTAGGCTTAGGACTGTAGCATTTATCCTTCACATATCCCCAGAGAAAAAAATCTGGGACAGTTAGATCAGGAGATCGCGGTGACCACTCAATCGGTCCAGCTCGACCTATCCACTTTTGATTAAAAAAATTATTTAACGAATCTCGTGCTATCATTGAAAAATGAGGTGGTGCGCCATCTTGTTGAAAGTAAACGATGTTCTTAATTCCATCTTGAACTAATTGTGGATAAAAAATCCGTGTAATTTGTACCTGTCACAGTTGGTTCCGTAAAGAAAAAAGGATTTTTCTAGGGGATAACCCACACCAAACGTTAATTTTTGGACTATCTCTTTCAAATTCATTAAAAGAAGTGGGGTTTTCAGAACCCCATATTCTGCAATTTTGTTTGTTACACATTCCACTAATATAAAAGGTTGCTTCATCAGTCATGATTAATAACGTATTAGGTTCATTCCTGAATAAATCTAGTAAAGTCTCGCATACCCTTAGTCGTTTTTCATAATCTGACGGGTACAGTTTTTGGTAGGTCTGAATTTTATATTGTCGCAATTTTTGACCCACCCTGTATAATAGGCAGCTTATTTTATCTTAACGACTGACTAACTGACATGTCATCTGACTTCCTTTAGATTTGGCAATGCTATTATTTTGTTAGTAATTGACTAAAATGTAATACTTTTTGATAAGTGAACCTTACCATGTTTTAGAAAAAATACATTTTTATGATTTTCAAAAATTCATATCTCCGAAACTAGACATAGAAACTGATTTAAACTTGCACATATAACTTCTAGTTACTTGTTATACAATATTCCAAAAAATTATCAAAATTAGCTGAGAGCAATTTTTGGTGCGGGATTATTTATTTGATAGTTTTTAACCCAATAAATAAAAGTCAGATGTATTATTATACCTATGTTAAATCATTATACATTAAAGTTTTATCTATTTAAAAGGGGAGCCGTTAGTAATGATGTCTCAGCATTTCTCACAGTATAGGAGATTAAGAGTGCGAAATGGACTAAAAATAGCGATCGTTTTCGTCAGTTAACAAAGTATTAGTAAATCATGCTTTTCATATTAAAGAAAAAATACAAGCAAACTGGGATACCTATAAACAGCAATGTTGTAATAATGAAACATAATTTGACATTATCATTAAACACTTTAAAATCGTATTCCCAATGACTAAGTAAATTTTATACTGAAATCACTGTTGCACTGTAGCTGAACACTCTGTATATTTCAAACTATATACAATAAAGTAAATCCTACAATTTTTATATAAAATATTTTTTTACACTTCTTATTATAAGAGAGATATTATTATACATTTTGAAATCTCAAAAGTGTGGTTGTAGGAAAAATATAATATGCAACATATTGCACCACTACTATTTTTGTACCCTTACACTTTACCCAACTATAAATAGTTATGGAACTTTGGGATAGGTGCGGTCAAGCAAGCTTTAAAACTGTTCGAAATGTCAATCAAGTTGGCAATTTCATTGCCTTTGTAGAAAAGTGGCTGTTTTAGATAGACACACTAAATGAGCCTTAACATAAACGTCCATTTTATTATTTTTAGTTTAGAACCCTAAAAATGGGTCATTGTTCATGTCGAAATTTTGTCGGGAAGAGACAAAAGAGGTTATTTTATAAATATATTTTTATTTGAAATAAGTAAGTAGAATATTTGGTGGAAGAACTATCTAAATTAACGGCACCTTCGCCAAATATTACAGCTTAGCCAAAGTAGCTCTGAGCAATGATTAGTTAATTATTAATCAAAATAAACTTTAAATCTAAATCCTAATAAGTCTTAAAACTGCTATTTATCACTAGCAATTCTTTAGAAATAGCGATTATAGAATTATTAGGCTTTCGGTTTAAGGTTTTTTTTATTGTTTCTACGCGCGGCTCGCAGGCAAAGTAGGTTAATCGTATTATACACTTAAATGATTTCCTATTTCTCATAAACTACATTATATCCATCTTCAAACCGACACAAAATTGTTTTAACACAAATGTGTATAAAATATTTTCTTTAGCATTCTCAAAAATTCTTAATACCTTGAAAAAAGGTTTCTGAATTCAAACATATTTTTAAAAAATCAAATAACTTTAAACTCAAATGTAAAACAACTTCATCTTTGGCTAATACCGCAATAGGCATTGAATTATAACCAAAGAAAAACAGCAGATATAGAAATTTAATTTAAATACTCTAATTTTGATTTTGGTATCCAAGGAGAACGTCATTCTTGGAACGGTTTTGTCCTTATTGGGAATCATCAGCAAGGCATAGACAATAAGAAGTCACAAATTAAAAATGGTAACGTCATCTGCACTTAGCCATCTGCAACCTAAATCCATGTAGGCCAATAAATTAAACGCATTTGCAGATTTTATTGTCTATTAGTTGCTGATGAATCCTAAGGACGAAATCGATCCAAGAATGTCGTTCTCCCTGATAAGTAAAATCAAAGTTAAAGTTTTGAAATTAAATTTCCGTCGCTACTATTTTTCTTTAGATATAATACAATGCCTGTTGCGGTAATAGCTGTAGGAGTAGTTATTTTCCGAAGGAAAACGCTTGTTCGTTTTATTTTGTGACACATGGCTTATATGCTTAGATAATTACTTTGGGTAGAATATTAAACATTATTATTAATTATTTGTAAATAAAGTTATAATATAATGAAAACATTAACAAATTATAATATTGTTAATATACTCAAACTAGACAATCAAAAGAAAAATATTACAGGTAATGGCCTATGGTGATTTTTAATAGATTAGTAGTTGGTAATAAGAAACAGGAAACAGATTTAGTGCAAAGTGGGAGAAAAACTACCAAGCACGTGGAGTAGGTATAAAATTGAAGTACGAAAAAATTAAACTATTTTAATAAGGGGTTGGAGCAAATTGAAATTAATATAAGTAATAAATTAGTAGTAAAAACATTGCTAAAAACAAGTTTTTATTTAAATGCTCCAATTTTTTTTCGTCCTTTTAATTGATACTTATATCAAGGATGTTCAAAAAACAAAAAACCGGACTCGAGCATGAAGGATTCCACACCATCGTACAAGATTTAATAGTAAATAGGTATTTTTTAAATACTTTATTAAGATCGAACCAAAAAGCCAACAAAAGTTACCAAAACCAAAATAGCATACTTTAATTATTAAATTATTTTTACTTTCCTATCTGTATACAGATATAAGGAAAGTATAGGAATCATGATTTTTTTCGACCTCGAGTTTTCGACGGATTTTTACGTTTTGAGGTCCCCTGAATCCGTTTTGACTATTTTCGCGACGATGTCTGTGTGTGTGTCTGTGTTGTGTGTCGCATAACTCATGAACCGCTACACAGAAAAACACCAAATTTTAAACTTAAGCTTGGTTCTAGCGTCCAATGAAATGATTAAATTTTGAGCAGAGTCGGAACATCTGGGGGGGGGGTACTTTATAGGTGGTCATTTTTATATTTTATGGAATATATCTGTTATTTACGTTTGGGGAAGAAAATTCTTCAAATAAGTTACTTCTTATGTTATTATCTATAATTTTTGTTTTATACAAAATTTTCCTAAAATGGTCCGTATTCGAGAAATTTGACAAAATGTAAAAATATTTTTTTATAAAAATTGTTCAAATAAAAGTTGTTTGTAATATAATTCTCTATAATTTTTGTCCTATACATAATTTCTCTAAAATGGACCATATTCGAGAAATTTGAGAAAATTGTAAATTTTGAAATTTGAAGAAAACTCAGAAACGGATAAAAAAACATTAAATTAAACGTAAGTTTTATTTCGGCTTGACGTGAAATGGTTAGATTTTGGAGAAAAAAATTGTTTAAAAAAAGTTACTTCTAATATTATTATCTATAATTTCTGCTTTATGTCAAAATTTCCTGAAATGGTCCGTATTCGAGAAATTTGACAAAATGTGCAAAATTCTGATTTTTATGAAATTGTTGAACTAAAAGTTGTTTGCGATATCGATCTCTATAATTTTTGCTTATACATGATTTTTCTAAAATGGACCGTAATGAAAAAATTGTAGGAAATTTAAATTTTTCAGTATTTTTGTTTTCAATGAATATCTATAGAAAAATGTTTCGAGGTAGACGTATGTGGACAATGTATATATTTAGTTTATCCTCTAAACATTTATAGAGATGCTGGAATAGGTTGTACAAAATAACCAGAAAAAGCCTATAATAACTAGATAGGAAAGTCATGTGTTGGACACATCAGATTTTTATTATTTGTTGTTATAGCGGCAACAGAAATACACATTCTGTAAAAATTTCAACTGTCTACCTATTACGGATCATGAGATACAGCCCGCTGACAGACAAACGGACGGACAGCGGAGGCTTAGTAATAGGGTACCGTTGGTTACCCTTCGTGTACGGAATCCTAAAAATAACTAGTCTGACGTAACTTAGCTATCATGGCATTGTCATCCGAACTAGACGTGTATGCAAAATTTTAGCTCAATCGGTTAACATAACTGTTTTAAAATGCAGTTGCAAGATTTGACCTAAACAAAGTTAATAAAAAGCTTGTAAAAACGAGGGGACGGAGGATACAAATAGATTAAATTTTATTTTAAAGCTTTAAATTATTGTAAAAACTTCAAAAGCTGCATTTAAAAGATATGCAGCGAAATGATAAAAGCCATTGGTGTGCGTATTAAGCCAGCGTGTCTGCTCTTTGAGACGCACTTAAAAACTACGAAAAGTCCTGCCTACATTGGTCTAGGACAGTGCTCCGCAACCTTTCCTCATCTGAGGCACACCAAACTGCTCCCTAGAATTTCGTGGCACACCAAAATCTAAAATATATTTATAGCAGTGGCGTAGCTAGGTCGGGGGTCAGTTCACTCCATGTATACTAATTATTTATGGATGTCCAAACTACCTTAGTTTTTTTTATTGTTTTAAAATGTGAAGAAGCCCCTTTCAGATTTGGGGCATCAAAATTTTCACTCAGGACATAATACATATTTTTTTTTATTTTTTTTATTATTCAGATAGAATGAAAAATACAAATAGGTACATACATGAGAACTATACTAAATACTAGGTAGGACAGGTAGGTATACTAAATTTACTTCTGTTGACACGTCAATAGTAATAAATATTTTGACATGATGATGACTGATTAATGTGATACCTGCGCTTGCTTCGTTGAACACAAAAGTTTTATATTCGGCTCAATTTTAGACAGCGCAACTCTCATTTCTTGGTCAAGATCTTTTAAGCATGACCGTTTATCATTTTTAATTAATACAAGCGTTGAAAAACTTTGCTCACATAAATATGTTGTGGAAAACGGAAGTAGTGTGAAGATGGCCTTGTCGGTGATGCGTGGATATTCTGTCTTGATGGAAATCCAGAAAACATCTAACGGAACTTCGTCGAATTTAAGTTTTAGGGTCATATCATTACTTAATTCTGTGAACTCCTCTCGAGTTTGCAATGGCAGTGCTTCCGTGGAACTTATTGCATTGGTTGCGAAAGGATTTCGAATCCAATTGTATTGTTCCGTGTTGATAGAATGGAAATAGTATTCAAATTTTTGTTGAAGCATACTTAAATGTTGTTGGGCCAAATCCACAATCAACTGCTTGTTTTCGATCGTACTGTGGTTGGTCCTGTGATACATTTCTAGACATCCTTTTTGCAACTGTTCCTGCCAAAGTTCAAGTTTCTTTTTGAACCCTTGTAATTTATCGGAGCACGTCAATATATTTTCATTCCGTCCTTGCATTTTTTTATTAAGTTCATTCAGATGTTCGAATATATCCGCCATGTATGCAAGTTTGGCTATCCAGTATTCATCATGAAGGTGCTGGCATAGATCGTACATATCTTGACTTGAAAGAAACTCACGCACTTCGTAGCGAAGTTCAAACAGTCGAGCTAAAACTTTTCCCCGGGATAACCAACGAACTTCTGTATAAAACAGTAAGGATTCATGTTCGCTTCCCATTTCTTCACAGAGTATTCCAAAGATTCGCGAATTTAAGGCTCTCGATTTAATTATGTTTATGATCTTAATACATTCATTCATTGTGATCGAAAGCTGTTCGGGCAAATTTTTGACCATCAATGCTTCTCGATGTATGCAGCAATGTGTAATTTGTATTGACGGATTTTTTTGTTTTACACAAGATACAAAACCTTTCTTACTGCCCATCATTGCAGCAGCACCATCTGTACAAATAGCAACGCAATTGGTCCACTGAATATTATGTATTTTAAAAAAATTATCAGTTACTTGGAAAATTTGTTCACCGGTAGTTCTCTCTGGAACCTCCTTACAAAATAAATAATGTTCTTTAATAGAGTCCTCGTCAACGAAACGTACAATAGCCATCAGTTGTGCTTTATTTTTAATATCGGTTGATTCGTCGATTTGAAGCGCAAAAATTCCAGCCGAAATGATTTTTTTAATTAGTGTTTCCAAAATATCACTTGACATATCTTGGATACGTCTTTTAACAGTATCGGCCGACAAAGAAACTTTACTCACGTCCTTAACTTCGTTTGGCCCAAGCATAAGTCTAACAATTTCCATGCATGCTGGTTTAATAAGCGTTTCACCGATAGTGTGCGGTTTTTTTTGTTGTGCAATTAATTTTGCAACAAGGTAGCTTGCTTCTAATGCCTTTTCAGAAACCGTAACCGCCGATTTCATAAACTGCTTTTGTTTCTTATTTTGATCCAAGCGCCGTTGGAAAAATTGAATGTCTTTTTTGACGCAACTGGGATGATTTGTGATCAAATGACGGTTTAGTTTGCTGGGTACCATTGCTTCATTTGACAACTGTTCACCGCAAATGACGCATTCAGGCTTTGGAGCCGCTTCGTCGCCACACCAAGTGAAACCATATCGAAGGTAGTCTTGATTGTACTTCCTTTTCAGCACCTTTTTTGCTCTTTTTGCAGCACTTATGCTGGAGCTTGTGCTAGGTTCTTCGTCATCTGCTCGTGATTTCAGCAAAAATTTATCCATATTTGAAGCACTATAGTTATTTATAAAAGTAGATACTGCAACAAAACTTAGTCCAGTTCACTTATTTATAAGGCACAAGAATTTATTTATATAGCAATTCACTATTTATTTCACTCTACGATTTATTTGTTTGCCCGCGTATTTATCTGATTCACTTGACTATTCGACTCTCTCTGAGTCTCTGAGCGACGACAGGCGCGCTTATATAGGCAGTGGCGATGTTCAGGAAAACATCGAGTCGCGCCTCGAACGGCACGGATCTTTCTAGTTTAGTCGCCTTCGAGAATCAAGCCGCCGCGCCGCGCCGATAGACGGATAGACGTTTACCATCGGCGCTGTTGTCAGATTGCTTTATTTTTCGCGGGTCTCGCTACAATACGAATCTGATTCGTATTGTCTGCAAGAGCGGCACACCTCAAGTCGGCTTACGGCACACCAGTGTGCCGCGGCACACCGGTTGCGGAGCACTGCTAGGATGTCAACTTTATCTTTATTTCTGACAAACAACTTATTAATTGAGCACTGAGCTAGAAGTTCTGAATGAGGACTTTAAAGGAATCTGAACAAATTCGCTATATAAGTGGTAATAGCTATTTGTGTATTAAGTGATACTTCGCCGCTTAAGACATAAAGTCGAAACTTTTGGTTCAAAATGTACACAAGCTTTTTTATAGGATCACATTATTTTAAGAAGTACAGGGTGTCCCATTAGTGCGTAATTGTTCAATATTTCAATTTGTGTACATGCAAAAAAGTTTCAATTAAAAGTTATATGGATTTGAAAAATACATATTTTAAAAATATTTTTGGATATACAGCGTGTTGCGTTTTTGCCTGGCAAACAAAATGTATGTTTTTTAATAGAACATCCTATATTTTATTTTTACACTGTTTTCAAAAACTATTACATTGTTGCCAAGCAATTAATTTTTTTTTAAATTAAAGAATGATGCAGATCCCAAATTAAATAATCATAATTTAGGTAGGTTTACATTGATTTCAAAACTGCTTAATATACACACTTATAAGATACTAAGCTAACGAATAGCGGTAATAGAACTGGTTTATTTTATACAGAGTGTTAAGAAACATGTCTTAAATATGGCTAAGACTAATTTTAAGTCCAATTTATCAATTTTTTACAATGCAACACCCTGTATATTATTTTAGTATAAAATAACACATATACAGGGTGTCCCATTAGTGCGTAATTGATTGATAGCTGTTTTATTATTGGAAAGACGAAGAAAAAAAAAAGAATATAAATGTTGTATGACCATGTTTAATAAATATTCTTAAATATACAGGGTGGTCCATAAAAGAGGGGCTGACCAAACTTATACTTATATTTTTAAAGCAAAACACCATGAAGGTAGTTACCCATATTTGCTTGTTTTCACATCGTCAAACAATTAAAAATTAATTGCTTGGCAACATTCTAGGGTTTAATACAGTATTATTATTAAACATAAATTTTTATTTGTCAGGCAAAAACGCAACACCCTGTATATCCAAAAATATGTATTTTTTAAATCCATATAACTTTTATTTGAAACAATTTTGCGTGGCTATAACACAAATTGAAATATTTAACAATTACCTACTAATGGGACACCCTGTAGATATAAAAACTGAAAATTTGACGTAAGTAGTGTTGCCTATATCTATTATTCATGAAAAAAGTCAATATTAACTTGGATAATAAAATAAAAAACATCAAACTACGTACAAATAACTTGAAAATCATTTAATAAAAAATTATTATTAATCGCTAACAATGTTGAAATTAAATGTACAGTTTTGACAATCTTCAATATTTATTTCCTAGACTGAAGAAGTCGAAGGTAGCATACATTTTTCTGCAGATGTTTATACACTGACCGGTACAAAAAGAGAATCACAGATAATTTTTAAAATATTTCATCTATCTTTTATTTTTTTGTTGTTGATAAGGATATTTTTTATTGTCAAGTTGCTAATAAGTATATTTGGCGTATTTTTTGTACCTTGTTTATCATTTTATCACTTTTTTAAAATTATTTGTCGGGTTATTTTTACTTCAGTTTGAAATTAGTTTTCGACTTGCGACCTTCGGTATTAATTTATTTCGTCCTAAACTTAATTAATTAACGTATATTTATTTAAATAATGGCACTCTCACCAACAGATGCTGCTCGCGCCATTGCTCTTATTTAGGATGGTCGTAGTCAGCGTTATGTAGCTAATCTTCTTGGAGTATCACAGGCGAACATCCATAGAACATATAGGCGTTTTCTTGAAACTGGAAATTACACTAGAAGACCTGGTTCGGGCATGACAAGATCCACATTGCCTGCAGACGATCGTTTTTTACATCTTTTTATTCTTCGACATCGAGATGCCACTGCTGTTTAAGCAAGAAATCGACTTGAAGAAGTTCGGGAAGTGAATGTAAGTGAGAGAACAGTAAGAAGACGCCTGAATGCAGTTGGCTTAATTGCTCGAAGGCCTGCCAGTGCCTCAGAACTTCTCCCACATCATCGAGTAGCTCGTCTTCAATTTGCTCGAGAGCACCTTCATTGGAGCCAAGTGCTCTTTTCTGACGAGTCTAGATTTTGCCTAAGATCACCTGATGATCGCCAAAGGGTATGGAGAAGAGCTGGAGAAAGGTACGCACAGTGCAATATCGTTCCACGGGTTAGTTTTAATGGTGGGTCTGTAATGGTTTGGGGAGGCATCACTACGGACTACCGCACGGAGCTTGTCGTGGTGGAAGGAGGATCATTGAATGCAGATCGGTATATAAGAGAAGTTTTACAAGATCACCTCATTCCATTTGCACCTCTAATTGGCAACAATTTTATTCTTATGCATGATAATGCTCGACCACATGTTGCCAGGGCAGTACGTCAGTATCTTATTGACGTCGGTATTGAGACAGTGGAATGGCCACCCCGGAGCCCTGACTTAAATCCCATTGAACATGTCTGGGACATGATGGACAGACAACTTAGATCGCGTGTACCAGCTCCAGACACCTTGGAAGAACTTAGAAATATGCTAATTGACATATGAGAACAATTGGACCAAAATGGTATAAGAGACTTGGTGGAAGGGATGCACAGACGTATGGAAGGAAGCTTGTATTCGAGCCAGACGGGGCAATACCAGTTATTAATTTAATTTTTTTGACATGTATAACTGATTTTATATGGTTATCTGAATATTTGTTTTAATTAAATATTGCCACTTTATTTTTCTTTTATTTTATTACAATGTTAATGACTTTTGTTATTACGAATCCAAGCTTAAATAAGTGTTAAATATTCTTAACAATAATACACGTTTACCAAATCCAAGCCAAAGCAAAAATAAATATACATTTTATGATTTTAAAGAAAATATTTTAGTGATTCTCTTTTTGTGCCGGTCAGTGTACAACAAAATTAGAAGTTGATGAAAACGAAACTGCTTCACCTGTTCTTTTTTTAATGTTATCACATACTGGTACGGATAGTTTTCCAGAATTGTTTTTATTTTATCGTTATTCGATTCGTCGATATATCCTTCAGCCACATTACTGCTTTTCCACCCACCATGTTTTTTAGCTGAATTAAGTCGCCTTCACCATTTACTAATAACGTCGCCGAGGTTCGCCGAAAGCAGTGACCAGAAAATACATTTTTATTAGGCAATTTCAAGTAATTTGCTATTTCGCTTGGCATTTTTGTCACAATATTAATACCATTCCCTTGATTTACGAATTTACTTTTGGAGTATTTTAAAAATAAGCGGTTTCGAATAATAGTACTTTTCATTTGGCATTGCTGTCTTGAATTATTTTCTAGAGTAGGAAATGTGGTCAATCTTCTTCATTGTTAACTATGGTGAAAACACGACTTTTTTGAATCAGGTATTCGAACTACTAGAAGCGATTCTTTATCTTCTATATTATTAACTCAATTTTGATTAAATAATTCCTTCGTAACGCGCCAGCAATACCCATGATTAAAATAACCTAAAAAATAATATTCTAGAAAATTCTGTATCATAATAGAAATACCTAGTAAAGTTTGTACCTTTCTGAGCAAATGTTCAATATCAGGGGCAAATCTAATAAAGTTCTCCACTTGTTCCTTTGAGAATGTTAGTGGTTTTCTTGGTTTGTACTCCACTGCCCGCTTCCTTAAAAATCTAATTAGTTTTGCCTACTGACTAATGTCAATATTATTGTTTACTTGTATAGTTGCTCTCAGCATCGAATATTGTGACCACAAAGTTGATTACTTTAAAGTTTTTGACTTTTCGCCAAAATTAATTTTCTTTAAGCAACACCAACCCGTGAAGAGGTTGTATTGTTTTTCATATTTCTCTCTTGATTTACTCGGTAGAAGGTTCAAAGTTATATTCGTCGCTAATTTCGTTACATCAGTAGGTGTACTTGAAAATTTACTTTCATTATCCATTTTCCCTCAAAATTGTCTTAAAATCAGAAACTATTAAATGACATTTATGCACGACCGGGCGATAAAGTACAGATTATAAATACGTTTAGCGAGCGTAAAGTGCCCCTTTATCGCCCTCGGACTACTTTACCGCCCGCGAACTACTTTACCGCCCGCCGGGCGATACATAAAAATAACAATACAAATTCCTATATTTTTTTACTCACGGTCACCCCTGAAAATCGTTTTTGTTTTTAATAATAATTTTTAAAGTACTTGGTGTAATTTAATATGATAAATACTAAATAAGTCTCCTTCAAATAGACCCTTCTGAACATATCTGGTTAATTTAGTTTGCCAGGGACGATTGCTGTGAATTTAATAGATCGTAAAAAAACCTTTTAAAGTTCAGAAAAAAACATATGACTAACATTTTGGTGTAAATTAGTTAGTTTCACATTTTAACCTAATTTCTTTTGGAAGCAAAACATAAAATATATAATTCAAATATTAGTTCAAAAAGTTTAAAAAAGTTCCGACATAATGCGATGCAACATTTTACCAGTATTTTACAAAGATGAGACGAAGTCTGTTTACTTATTCAAAAGTTGGTTTTATGATTAAGATTATTTAGTTCAAAAGTTTAGGAACTTGAGATACCTTCCGTAAAATTAAATTTACTAAATGAAATTTCAAAACAGAGATTACATATTGCATTATTTACATAATGATTCCGTTTTGAAATTTAAAAATAGTGTTGTTTTTTTTAAGTTGAATACATGAAGAGATATCGGGCTTCAAGATTGTCTGAAGATATTAAGTAGTCAATTTGTATTGTAATAATAGCAGTTTTTTTATATTATGATAACAAGTAATCTCCTTGAAATGATAAAAAAGCTTTATTGAGGTAAAATATTTATTACAAGGTTTACGACTAATTTTCTTTAATAAAAATGAAAATCAACTATAATACCGCTGGCGGCGAAAAAGATAAAATGGAGGCGTAATTTTTTGCAGCTTCTGAATAAAATATTAGAGTTTAGTTATTATAGTAAGAATATAATTCTTTGTCACGTGATGCTATTTCGATTAACTGAATTTGTTAACAATACTACAGTGTTGTATTATCGCTGTGGTACATGGATTAACATGCAAAACGAACTTCTTTGAATAAAAATAATTATTGATCATTTGTATCTGTAAAGTGCGGAAGGTGCATCCTCCTAAGTAGATAGGAACCTCCTAGTTCGTGAGCCAGCCTACAGATTTAATGTAGTTGATAACGTTACCAAGATGTGCTTCTCTTATATCTGCCGGTGTTAGCTAATTCTTGCCGAACTCAAATATTCTAATATATGAGAGCGTCGGGCAATCGTAGAGGATATGCTCGATGGTCTCATCTTCTTGTTCGCACCTTTTGCAGAGTGTGGATTCTGACAGCCCCATGATATGGAGAAGCTTCCGTACTTGGCAATGTCTAGTCAGAATACTTGTGATCTGGACCAGATTCTGTCTAGTCATAGTCAAGTATTTGTTTGCTGCAGTGTTGTCAGGATAACTTAAGAGCTCCCTGGCAACTCTGCAGTTCCTTGTTTTAATTAGGTCTGTGACTACCGATTTTGTCAGGCCAATAGAAGGGCCAGGTCCAAAAAGTATTTGGTTGGCTGCTTTCTTAGCTAGTGAATCAGCAAGACGGTTTCCTTTTGATGTGGCGTGACCTTTGATCCATCTTAAGGTGACCACATTGTTGATGGATACTTCGGCCAAAGCTTCGTGACATTCTAGTACTAACCCTGAGTAAATTCGTGGTCTGTTCAGGGCGAGTAGTGCTTGTTTGCTATCTGTAGGGATAAGCATGTTCCTTCCAGTGATATTGTTTCTGGTGATTTATTTTGTTGCTATGAGAATCCCCGTTACCTCTGAACTACATTGATACTATTTCTCACAGCCCATTTTATGTTTAGATTTAAGAATCTGGAGTATATTCCATATCCTGAGCCTTGTTTTGTTGCAGAACCGTCGGTGTAGATATGAATGGTACCTGCCACTTCCGGCTTTTCTATTTGTTCTGTTATAACTTTATACTGCTTATGGAAGATATATCTTGGTGAGATGGAGTCCATGTTTGCTTGAAGCGATGGGAGCGTATCGAGCGCCTCCTGCCAAAAGCGACGTCTCGCCTCACCAGATACTACATCAGGTTCTATTCCAACCGTGCGGAGGCGTTATTGTCGTCAGAGCAACCTCCTTGATGTAAATATCAAGGATAGGGAGTGAGACTAAGAATTACTTGGTTCTGGTCGGTATTGTCTTCATGGCTCCTGTTATGTTGAGACATGCTGTTCTTTGAATTTGTTCTAGTTCACGGATAGCTGTTAATTTTTGTGTTTTTGGTTCCCAGACAACTGCATCATATGTTAGCATAGGTCTTATGATAGCCGTGTAAGTCCATGCGACGACTCTGGGGGAGAAACCCCAGGTGCGCCACATGGTTAGGCGGCATTGTTCGTAAGCAATGTATGCTCTTTTGACTCTGGAGTTTGAGTATATAAAGGCGCAGGGTGAAAGTTTTAAATATAAATTGTGAAAGAGATAAAATTGCTATAATTGCTATAGGATTAAATGGATGTAAGAGGGGAAAAGAAGATTGAGTTGAACAATCTGAAGAAATGGAAAACATTCAATAAGCAAAATTTAAATAAGACAGTCTAAAGAAAAAGAACAGAAGAAGAAGGAAAGCAACAGAAGAGAAGATGGTATATTTATTAAGAAATTTATTTTAGAAAATTATTAGTTTTTAGTAAAATTATTCAGTACCGTGTAAATTTTAGAGAACAAACCAGCCCTTTGAGAGTCTTGGCCAAGTTTTTATTTTAATTTGGTCTACAGAATGATTCCATATTAAAATATATTTGTTTCATATATTTTCTGAGAGTATTCACTTTAAGAGGAACATAGTACCTTATTGACGAAAAAAACAGAAAAGATTAAAATAGGACAAATTGAACGTTTTAATTTATATTGGTTGGGTGTATACATTCAGTCAAAAATAGTCTTTCCAAATGTCAACATTGACCCAAAAATTATTCAGGGGACGTAAAATTAAATTAAAACGTTCAATTTATCCTATTTTAAGCTTTTCTGTTTTTTTCGAGAATAGGGTACCCTTAAGGTTAAATTTAAATAAACCTTACCAATTTTTCGGTCAAATGGATTCCGAGATACCTGATGAGAAGCGCTTTCAGAAATCGATTGTGGTTTTAAAGACAATTTCTAAAATTTTTGATCAGCTTGTTACTATGGACGAAACATGGGTTCATCACTATGATCCAGAAACAAAAGCGCAATCCAAAGAGTCAAAGCATTATGGTTCACCACCACCAACAAGCTCGAGAGCTAAAATCTAATATTTTTCCTGTGTATAATATACGATTTTTTTCTGGGAAAAAAGTACTCATAAAAAGTGACATTTTGTTCCTGACAAGAGAGATAAAATGTCAAACTTTTTACTGTCACAGAAAAAACGGTTTTATTTTGTACCACTTCGTATATTTCCTTTGTAATATAATTTCTAAGTTGTAAATAATGAAGTTTACATTATAATAACCCCTGAAGTGTTTTGATAATGATAACAGGTACTTCGATAGCTTAAACTTCTGAAACTCAAATTAAGGATGTTATAATTGAAAATAAAAGATCCTTCTAAACGACTAATCAATTAGTTGTATTTCTCATTCGCTTCTTAATAGTACTAACAAATTTTCAGACTAGGTTACTGTACTACGAGTAAACATTGAACCAACAAAATTGGAGCGAATAAACCATTTATTCACTTTTTAGAAGAAATTTCACCTGACTGTTTTCCCGACAGCGCCCCTATTTTACTGAACCTTTTCGTCGTCTGTTGCCTAAGAGCAAAAATTGGGAGCAAGTAAATTGCACTCAATAAAAGTTTATAAATGCAGTGAAATTAAAAATACATGGATTATGGACTATTTTCGGTAATACAGACTAGTTAGAGATAACTCTTGTACAATAATTATGGAGCAAAAAAACCTTGTATGGCAGTGAATTAAAACGATTAAGGCTACAAATCCTACTGAACTATCAGATATTTTATAGATTGGCAGCAGTTTATCTGTCTGTTTGATTAAAAAAAAATAATTTTAAAATTGTCTTTTGGTTTTTGTATGTAGAGTTTGTTCCATTGGAGAAAACACAGCAGCATTACAGTGGCATGTGCGCAAGTGTCGTCAAAATCAGCGCCCTATTGTAAATGTTAAACCGTTAAAAATTAAACAGTAAAACTTTTAAATGTATTTATTAATATAATGTTGGCAAAGTTCCAAAATACAAATTTTGGATTATGATGTATGTACCAATTGTATTATCTATATTATTCAAATGCGTAAATAAGTATAAACGAAAATCGTTTTGGCCAATAATCAATCGTTTTCATGAAAGAACTATTTTAAAAAAGTTGCGATTTGAAAACTTCCAAATTCTTTACCTCAAGCTCTAAGTGTATCATTTAGATACTAAAAAATATAAAAAACGCATAGTCCTGTCTTATTTATTTTAATTTATGAATGATTGGTAAAATAATGGTATAGTTACCTCCGAAAACGGTGAAGAAATGTACACCGAAACAGAGAAAGGTTTGGCAACATTGTTAAAAGTACCGGATAAGTGGTTATAAATCATATACTTACGTCGGATTACAATACAGAATCGTATTTAGGTATCTATTTTAAATTTGAAATTTGTATAAGTCATTTATTAATTTTTATTATTTTTTTTAATTTTTTTTTTAATTTTGATTTATTTTGATTTATTTTGATTTATTTTGATTTATTTTGATTTATTTTGATTTATTTTGATTTATTTTGATTTATTTTGATTTATTTTGATTTATTTTGATTTATTTTGATTTATTTTGATTTATTTTGATTTATTTTGATTTATTTTGATTTATTTTCATTTATTTTCATTTATTTTCATTTATTTTCATTTATTTTCATTTATTTTCATTTATTTTCATTTATTTTCATTTATTTTCATTTATTTTCATTTATTTTCATTTATTTTCATTTATTTTCATTTATTTTCATTTATTTTCATTTATTTTCATTTATTTTCATTTATTTTCATTTATTTTCATTTATTTTCATTTATTTTCATTTATTTTCATTTATTTTCATTTATTTTCATTTATTTTCAT
This sequence comes from Psylliodes chrysocephalus, assembly GCA_927349885.1. Taxonomy (NCBI): domain Eukaryota; kingdom Metazoa; phylum Arthropoda; class Insecta; order Coleoptera; family Chrysomelidae; genus Psylliodes; species Psylliodes chrysocephalus. Next base: position 33,161,676 of record OV651821.1, read on the forward strand.
TTATTTTCATTTATTTTCATTTATTTTCATTTATTTTTATTTATTTTCATTTATTTTCATTTATTTTCATTTATTTTCATTTATTTTCATTTATTTTCATTTATTTTCATTTATTTTCATTTATTTTCATTTATTTTCATTTATTTTCATTTATTTTCATTTATTTTCATTTATTTTCATTTATTTTCATTTATTTTCATTTATTTTCATTTATTTTCATTTATTTTCATTTATTTTCATTTATTTTCATTTATTTTCATTTATTTTCATTTATTTTCATTTATTTTCATTTATTTTCATTTATTTTCATTTATTTTCATTTATTTTCATTTATTTTCATTTATTTTCATTTATTTTCATTTATTTTCATTTATTTTCATTTATTTTCATTTATTTTCATTTATTTTCATTTATTTTCATTTATTTTCATTTATTTTCATTTATTTTCATTTATTTTCATTTATTTTCATTTATTTTCATTTATTTTCATTTATTTTCATTTATTTTCATTTATTTTGTTTTATTTTCATTTATTTTCATTTATTTTCATTTATTTTCATTTATTTTCATTTATTTTCATTTATTTTCAATTATTTTCATTTATTTCCATTTATTTCCATTTATTTCCATTTATTTCCATTTATTTCAATTTATTTCCATTTATTTCCATTTATTTCCATTTATTTCCATTTATTTCCATTTATTTCCATTTATTTTCATTTACTTACATTTAATTTTATTTATTTCTATTTATTTTCCCTCCTTTTAAAATGTGAAAATTCAAAACACTGAAACACGTCATTATTTTCAAATTCCTGCCCTTAAAAAACCAATAGTCTCATACAAACTTTCTCCCTCGATTTCTCCCTTAAAATGTGAAAATCTAAAAACCCTGAAATACATCATTATTTATTTATGATGAGTAGGTAGCTACAATTCCTATTTTCAAGTTTCTTCCTTTAAAAAAACTATATTCCCATACAAAAAATTAAAAACCCTGAAATACGTCATTGTTTATTTATAATGAGCAGCTACAATTCCAAATTTTAAGTACCTACCTTTAAAAAAATATTTACCCCTCTACAAACTTTTACCCCCCAATTTCCCCCCTTTAAATGTAAATATCCAAGAACCCTGAAATCTGAAATACATAATTATTTATTTATAATGAGTAGTTACAATTCCAATTTTCAAGTTCCTACCTTTAAAAATCTATGATTCCATACAAACGTTAACCCCCCCTTTTCCCCCTTAAAATATAAAAATCCTGAAATAAGTCATTATTTATTTATGCAATTCTTAATTTTCAAGTTTCTACCTATAAAATATCAATACCCCCTCCACAAACTTTCACCCCCAATTTCCCCCCTTAAAATGTTAAAATCCAAAAAAAATCCTAATATACATCTTTAATTATTTATGATGACTAACTACAATTCCAATTTTGAAGTTCCTACCGTTAAAAAACCTATACTGCCATACAAAGGTTCATCCCCCATTCCCCCCCCCCCCCGCCCTTAAAATGTAACAATACAAAAACTGTATTGCGTCATTATTGATTCCAATTCCAATTTTTAAGTTCTTACCTTTAAAAATTCGATACTTCCATAAAAACTTTCACCCCTCGTTTCCTCCCTTAAAATGTGATGATTATAAAATCCGTTCTTAGTGAGTATCTACGTCGCGAAAGGAGTAACTATGCCAAATTTCAAGTCAAACGGTTTTTCAATTTTCGGAGTTCTCGCGATGAGTCAGTGAGTGGTATTTCGCTTATATATATATATATATATATATATATATATATATATATATATATATATATATATATATACATCATTCTATCATTTTGGCAACGATACATTGTGCTTTTTCCAACAATTTGGCGTCACAAGACGATGTGGCGTCCGTATATCGACGCCACTTTGTTTTTGCTTAATAAATTTTGTTGAGAGTGCGATAGATATACCGTTTCTATCGCATTCGAACTGAAAGTGACTGCATATTGTTAGGTCAAAATACTACCTACCTATCTCTGTTTGGTTTAGAGTAATTTTCACTTTTAGTGTGTGCCAAAATGATGGTAGAATGAAAAATTTATATACAATTAGTTCAGCGTTTTTCCATATTGGCGCTACTGTAGATGTATATCCTGCTCAGTCTACTAACATTTTGGCATCGAAAACTTGGCAACGTTGTATACTGATATTTGAACGATGAAGTTCTAATTTCTCTTCTTAGTAATCTTTACCAAACAACATTTCGGCCTCAAGATATATATTTGTATATAAATAATATGACTTACTGTTATTATGGCGTCAAACTATTATTTAAATGAAATTAAAGTACACGTAATTTTATTCATCATTGCCATTCACCACTCAACAATTTAAACAAGATTGATGAAACATATAAGTTTTTGTAGAATGCTAGTTAATTATGTTACAAGTGAATAAAGAATTTTTTTTGATGTTTCTTTCTCTATTAAACAAATCTTTAGGGGGTGGGTGGCTCAGAGCTAGAGTTTGGGCTTGCGAATCCAAGAGTCCGCAGTTCGAATCTCACCGTCAACCGGGATTTTATTACAAACTTTAATTATTTAAAAATAATTTTGATGTCCAGGTAGGATTCCCCACTCCGGCCATTCACTGTTGGGTTCTAATTAACAGTACTCTTCCTAAATTGGCGCTGGGAAACAGTAACAAAGCCTACACAAAACACACATAAATGAAAATCAAACACAAACTGAGACTGGCATATTAGGTGTATACACCTAAGCATAAAAAAAATATTAACGAGAAATTTTATTACAAGAAATTATTTGCGGTTTTTAAAGTAAATATCTAGTACATAATATCAGAGCAAGTAGTTTAAATCAATATTTTATTGAAATAATTTTTGTTTTTATTTAGTAAGGTACTACAGTTAAATAGGATTTCTTATATTTGGACAAATTTATAAAAATAAAATTAAACTAATTATATTTTTTTTAAAGCTGAAAACATTAAACAATAAACTATTTATTAGTAAAATATAAAAATTATTAAAATGGACAGAAAATGCAAATAATAATGAAAATTAAAAACACAACGAACAAATTTTTGAAAGTTTAATCGAAAGTCGAAAAAAATTGCTTTTTTGAGCATCTATTTTAAATGAATGCCTTTATTTTTTGCATTCTTTGTTATACAGTGTGTCCAATTAAGTTGAAACCATATGGGAAACTTTTTTATTTTTAGTTTTATAAAAAAAGTCCTTCGTTATAAAAAGTTCTGCATGGTCCAAAACTTAAAATGCAACCATCAGATATTATTTTTCTTTACGCCGTATATGAATTTTGCTGAAGAGTAAAGTACCTTTATTTTTGACAAACTTTGTATACGACTAATAAAATTTGATATCTGATGTTGTGTTTTAGATTTTAGGCCATGCTCGACTTTTTATGACGAATAACTTTTTTTCTAATATTAATAATACAAAATTTTTTCATATTACGCCAACTTATGTAGATAGTTGGTGGCATATGAGAAATAGGAAAAAAAGTTAATCTTCATAAAAAGTCAAGCATGGTATAAACCTAAAATACAATAATCAGATATTAAATTTTATTAGTCATATACGAGGTTTCTCAAAAATTAAGATACTTTACTCTTCAGCAAATTCATATTTTTTTGAAAAACCACGTACCTATAAAGCTTCAAAAAAAATTATATTTGATGGTTGCATTTTAAATTTTGAACCATGAGGAACTTTTTTTAAAGAATTATTTTTTTTTATAAAACTAAGAATAAAAAAATTTAATTTTCCATATGGTTTCGACTTAATTGGACACACAGTAAAAGTTGGGATGTTTTACTTTTAATTAATTACATTTTATTTTTTTTTTAAGGTTCTTAATTCTGAATATTTTTGAAAGAAATTCATGACTTACTTTCTTTTATGTTGGTCTGTCCATACATTTTTTTTTGTTTTTTTTAGCATTACTTGAATTTATATTGCTATTTGTGGATGGTTCTGGACTTATCAGAATATTTTTTTATCTTCTTTCCTTATTTCTTCTACGGTGTGGAACAGCCAAATGGAATAAATTCGGTAATAAATAAATAGGGGCGTGTTCTAAAAAATGCTCGGACACATCGATTGGTATTTTTAGTTGCGCATTTTTTTTACAAAAACTTTTTATGCAGGGTGTGTCATGTACCACTGGCCAATACCAACCTTCTTATTTTAAATGCAACAACCTGTATATTTTTAAATTTTAGGTATCTTCAGAAAATTCTAGATATACTTAATGTACTATAATATCCTATACCTAACTGAAATATTAAAACCTAGCTAACTTTGGAAGACGAAATAACGCTTGCGATTAAATCGGTCACTCTTGAGCTATTGAGTAACATTAGAAGACATTTTTTAATTTCTGATTTGGATGTTGTCAAGAGGTTCGCGGCTAGCATTTCTCCTAGATTGAGATGTTTTTTTTTTGATACATTTTCAAGAAATAAACAGCATTACTTATTAGTTTTTGAGCGTGCTGTAACGAATTTCTTTTATTTATTTATTTTATTAATTTTAATTTTTGCAATAAATTGGAAAACATTTACTATTTCCGAAACAGGTATGGAACATAGTACATAAAATTTGTCTAGAATTTTCTAAAGAATCCAAAAATTGCAAAATATACAGGGTGTTGCATTTAAAATAGGAAAGTTGGTATTGGTCACTGTTACATGATACACCCTGCATAAAAAATTTTTGTTAAAAAATGCGCAACTAAAAATACCATTCGACGTGTCCGAGCATTTTTCGGAACAGGCTCTAATTTATTTATTACCGAATTTTTTCCATTTGGCTGTTTCACAGTATATATCTTCTACTTCCAGTTTCTCGTCATTTTCAAGTATATATTTTTCTATCTCAACCATTACTGAGGCCCTTCCTATGGGGTCTCAGTATTAAATTCGTGCAGACGAAAAAATTTTCTTACCATTTTTTTTAAACATTTTTACGTTTCCAAACATAGAGTCCGAAAATGCAAAAAAATTTTTTTCGTCTGGTCGTCTGCGCGTATGTATGCCAGCACTATAGCTCTAGAACGAAAGTTCTGATTGACTTACGGTTTGATTTTCTTAAATAATTGCTTCTAATTTAGAACCCGATTGATTCCTAACGTCTAACATTCCTAAGATTCCTAATATTCCATACATTGCAAATATTCTCCAACGACCTGTCAAACAACAGCTGCTGGTTGTAAAGGTGAGATTTCTAAGGGGGGTTGCGCCTTCGCTAGTTGCAATCCTACTCCTTATTTAAAATTATAAAAATAATAGTAGTTGGGTGTCTAAAATATGAAATGTGATTGGTTGATTTAATTTTTTTGCAGTGTTATCACTACCTAGAATGGATATGAAATATATTCGTTCAGTTAAATGCAATGACATACTTTTTCGTTTTGTAGTCTGTGCGTAGATAAGCTAATATCCATGAGGGTGTAGAAAATTAGTAGTTTGTGCAACAAGAGTGAATATGGACAATACACTTGAGTTGTACAGTATATTTTTTTTACGACTTACTAACGAAAATCAAAAAATAAAAAATCGACAAATCGAAAAATCGAAAATCGAAAAATCAAAAAATCGAAAATCGAAAAAAATCAAAAATGGGCAATGAATGGTGACATTTCACATTTGGAATTACGTTTAACAACAATAAAATTTGTAAATTATGTTTCATTTTTTAAATAATTGAACGCCCTAATTGAAAAGAGCCCAGAAATGTTGAGGGTAAAATTTTGACGTACCCCTTTAAGGATAACGGATGAAAACGGGTGCTTGTCGGGCAAATAAGATGTATTTCATGAAAATTAGTGATATACAAGACCGTGGATCAACTTTTTTAGTAAGCATCAGACGATGAAAGTCTATTTAATTAAAGTTTTTCTTCTTATACTACAATAAGGTATTTATTTCTTAAAGTCTTTAATAATGGGCATAATGAAAGCTTGTCCTGCTAATGAAATGCATTGCATGAAAATCAGTGATTTATAAGACTAATTAGCTTTTTTTAGTAAATTTTTCCAAAACCAAGACAAAAACAACTTGAAAATTTTTAATTACCGAAAAGTTTTAAAAAATATGTAAAACATACATCAGTAGTCGTCCAACACTACTATTGTTTAACTATCAGAATGATAAATGCACTGCCCAACCCAAATAATTGGTATTAATAATTTATCAAAATGTTACTTATATATATTTTTGTGCTGTCTTCAAATAATTTCTTAAATCTTTCATTAAAATTATTATGTATACTGAGTTCAAATTGATTGTACATTTGGCATATGTAAATATATGCAAGACGTGTCGCCAAAATGATGGTATGTAAGTAATAATTTAACTGTTGTTTCTTTATACTTTATAATATAATGTATTTTATAACATTTTAACGTCATATTATTTAAGGCAATATATAAATAAAAAAGAAGCCAAATTGTCTATTAAGCTTTTTAGATGTCATAATGTTAGTAAATTCCAATAGTATATTACATGCATACTCATATAAATAATGACGTCCAAATGATAGTAAATAACCTTAAAAAATCATTACTTATATATATTTTTGTGCTATTCATCTTTAAATAATTTCTTAAACCTTTCATTAAAATTATTATGTATATTGAGTTCAAATTGATTGTACATTTGGCATATGTGTATATATGCAAGACGTGTCGCCAAAATGATGGTATTTATAATTTCTGAAAAGTGGCAACGTTGCATGTTGCCAATATGTTTCCACATTGAACGATTTTTCGTACTGTTGCCAAAATTCACCTCGGAGTGAAATATACAAATATACATAAAGTATGTGATAGAAAAATTTCGACAACAGCTCCAAGCTCGAAAAAAATCGCTGAACTTATATACACGGTTAGTTTTTTGAAAAACCTACTCCTTCTAGGTGACGCCAGATTACTGTTTTATGAAAAGACGTCGAAATGTTAGAATGATGTAAATATATATATATATATATATATATATATATTTACATCATTCTATCATTTCGACGTCTTTTCATAAAACAGTAATCTGGCGTCACCTAGAAGGAGTAGGTTTTTCAAAAAACTAACCGTGTATATAAGTTCAGCGATTTTTTTGGAGCCTGGAGCTGTTGTCGAAATTTTCCTATCACATACTTTATGTATATTTGTATATTTCACTCTGAGGTGGATTTTGGCAACAGTACGAAAAATCGTTCAATGTGGAAACATATTGGCAACATGCAACGTTGCCAGTTTTCAGAAATTATAAATACCATCATTTTGGCGACACGTCTTGCATATATACACATGCCAAATGTACAATCAATTTGAACTCAGTATATATAATAATTTTAATGAAAGATTTAAGAAATTATTTAAAGACTAATAGCACAAAAATATATATAAGTAATGATTTTTTAAGAATATTTAATATCATTTCGACGTCATCATTTAAAGGTATGTATGTAATATACTATTAGAATTTACCAACATTTTGACATCCAAAAAGCTTAATAGACAATTTGGCATCTTTTTTTAATTTATATATTGCCTTAAATAATATGACGTTAAAATGTTATAAAATACATTATATTATAAAGTATAAAGAAACAACAGTTACATTATTACCTACATTTTAACTACGTACTATTTTATTTACGAAAATGGTGGTAGAATGGTAAATAAATATTAGGAAAGCCAGCTAGTTCTTAGTTCAGTTTAGATTTTCTGTTAAAGTGGAGACGTCGCGCGTTGTTGTGTTATGCATTGCAAATTTTACAGGAAAATCTTTAAAATAAATAATTCGAGAGACGCTAAAATGGTGACTCCCACCTTATTGAGACTGAGGACCACAAGAGTAAACCCGTAGCGTAAAAAAATCAAGAAAGATATAACTTGAAACGAAAGACCAAAAGCCGAGAGTAGTATTAAGACGTTAATTTTTTGGTTTGTGAAGCACTGACATTACTTAGGTAAAACCATGTGATGATTTTCACAAGCCTTAATTTTTAAAACCATTCTATATCGCCGTTTGATTAGGATTTACAAACTTGTTCGAGCAATTTATCCAATAATAATTGGCCCCTTTACCTCTTAAGCCTGCTTATGTAAAATATTTGGGCTCCTTACTTCGCCTATTTTTTTAAAAATATTCGTCAAAAGTTTACCCTCAACATTTCTGGGCTCTTTTCAATTATGGCGTTCAATTATTTAAAAAATGAAACACAGATTTTATTGTTGTTAAACGTAATGCCAAATGTGAAATGTCACCATTCATTGCCTATTTTTGATTTTTTTCGATTTTCAATTTTCGATTTTTTGATTTTTCGATTTTCGATTTGTCGATTTTTTATTTTTCGATTTTCGTTAGTGGTCGTATAAAAAATATACTGTACAACTCAAGTGTATTGGCCATATTCACTCTTGTTGCACAAACTACTAATTTTCTACACCCTCATGGATATTAGCTTATCTACGCACAGACTACAAAACGAAAAAGTATGTCATTGCGTTTAACTGAACGAATATATTTCATATTCATTCTAGGTAGTGATAACACTGCAAAAAAATTAAATCAACCAATCACAGTTCATATTTTAGAAACCCAACTACTATTATTTTTATAATTTTAAATAAGGAGCAGGGTTGCAACTAGGGAAGGAGCAGGGTTGCAACTAGGGAAGGCGCAACCCCCTTATAAATCTCACCTTTACAATCAGCAGTTGTCGTTTGACAGGTCGTTGGAGAATATTTGCAATGTATGGAATATTAGGAATGTTAGACGTTAGGAATCAATAGGGTTCTAAATTAGAAGCAATTATTTAAGAAAATCAAACCGTAAGTCAATCAGAACTTTCGTTCTAGAGCTATCGTGCTGGCATACATACGCGCAGACGACCAGACGAAATTTTTTTTTTGCATTTTCGGACTCTATGTTTAGAAACGTAAAAATGTTTAAAAAAATGGTAAGAAAATTTTTTCGTCTGCACGAATTTAATACTGAGGCCCCACAGGAAGGGCCTCAGTAATGGTTGAGAAAATATTTACTTAAAAATGACGAGAAACTGGAAATAGAAGATATATACTGTGAAACAGCCAAATCGAAAAAATTCGGTAATAAATAAATGAGAGCCTGTTCCGAAAAATGCTCGGACAAATCGAATGGTATTTTTAGTTGCGCATTTATTTAACCAAAATTTTTTATACAGGGTGTATCATGTAACAGTGACCAATACCAACTTTCCTATTTTAAATGCAACATCCTGTATATTTTGCAATTTTTGGATTCTTTACAAAATTCTAGACAAATTTTATGTACTATGTTCCATACCTGTTTCGGAAATATTAAATGTTTTCCAATTTATTGCAAAAATTAAAATTATTAAAATAAATTTATTTGATTACAAAAATTCGTTACAGCACGCTCAAAAACTAATAAGTAATGCTGTTTATTTCTTGGAAATGTATCAAAAAAAAAAACATCTCAATCTAGGAGAAATGCTAGCCGCGAACCTCTTGACAACATCGTAATCAGAAATTTAAAAATGTCTTCTAATGTTACTCAATATCTCAAGAGTGACCGATTTAATCGCAAGCGTTATTTCGTCTTCCAAAGTCAGCTAGGTTTTAATATTTCCGAAACAGTTAGGTATAGGATATTATAGTACATTAAGTATGTCTAGAATTTTCTGAAGAATCCTAAAATTTAAAAATGTACATGGTGTTGCATTTAAAATAAGAAGGTTGGTATTGGCCAGTGTTACATGACACTGCATAAAAAGTTTTTGTAAAAAAAATGCGCAACTAAAAATACCAATCGATGTGTCCAAGCATTTTTTAGAACACGCCCCTATTTATTTATTACCGAATTTACTCCATTTGGCTGTTCCACACCGTAGAAGAAATAAGGAAAGAAGATAAAAAAATATTCTGCTAAGTCCAGAACCATCCACAAATAGCAATATAAATTCAAGTAATGCTACAAAAAAAACAAAAAAAATGTGTGGACAGACCAACACAAAAGAAAGTAAGTCATGAATTTCTTTTAAAAATATTCAGAATTAAAAACCTTCAAAAGAAATAAAATGTAAATAATTTAAAGTAAAACATCCCAACTTTTACTGTGTGTCCAATTAAGTGGAAACCATATGGAAAATTAAATTTTTTAATTCTTAGTTTTATGAAAAAAAATCATTCTTTAAAAAAAGTTCTTCATGGTTCAAAACTTAAAATGCAACCATCAAATATAATTTTTTTTTTGAAGTTTTATAGGTACGTGGTTTGTCAAAAAATATATGAATTTGCTGAAGAGTAAAGTATCTTAATTTTTGAGAAACCTCGTATATGACTAATAAAATTTGATATCTGATGATTGTATTTTAGGTTTATACCATGCTCGACTTTTTATGAAGATTAACTTTTTTTCCTATTTCTCATATGCCACCAACTATCTACATAAGTTGGCGTAATATGAAAAACTTAATTAATATTAGAAAAAAAGTTATTCGTCATAAAAAGTCGAGCATGGCCTAAAATCTCAAACACATCAGATATCAAATTTTATTAGTCGTATACAAAGTTTGTCAAAAATAAAGGTACTTTACTCTTCAGCAAAATTCATATTTTTTGACAAACCTCGTATACGGCGTAAAAATAATATCTGATGGTTGCATTTTAAGTTTTGGACCATGCAGAACTTTTTATATAAACTAAAAATAAAAATAAAAAAAGTTTCCCATATGGTTTCAACTTAATTGGACACACTGTATAACAAAGAATGCAAAAAATAAAGGTATTCATTTAAAATAGATGCTCAAAAAAGCAATTTTTTTCGACTTTCGATTAAACTTTCAAAAATTTGTTCGTTGTGTTTTTAATTTTCATTATTATTTGCATTTTCTGTCCATTCTAATAATTTTTATATTTTACTAATAAATAGTTTATTGTTTAATGTTTTCAGCTTTAAAAAAAAATATAATTAGTTTAATTTTATTTTAATAAATTTGTCCAAATATAAAAAATCCTATTTAACTGTAGTACCTTACTAAATAAAAACAAAAATTATTTCAATAAAATATTGATTTAAACTACTTGCTCTGATATTATGTACTAGATATTTACTTTAAAAACCGCAAATAATTTCTTGTAATAAAATTTCTCGTTAATATTTTTTTTTATGCTTAGGTGTATACACCTAATATGCCAGTCTCAGTTTGTGTTTGATTTTAATTTATGTGTGTTTTGTGTAGGCTTTGTTACCCAGCGCCAATTCAGGAAGAATACTGTTAATTAGAACCCAACAGTGAACGGCCGGAGTGGGGAATCCTACCTGGACATCAAAATTATTTTTAAATAATTAAAGTTTGCAAAAGAATCCCGGTTGACGGTGAGATTCGAACTGCGAACTCTAGGTCTGAGCCACCCACCCCCTAAAGATTTGTTTAATAGAGAAAGAAACATCAAAAAAACATTCTTTGTCCACGACCACTTAATAATAAATCAATATTCTACCTCCTAACTAAAAGCATATAGTACCCATATATCACGGAGTGAATTATGATAATTCACGCTTTTGTAATTCTGGCACATTCCGGTAGATAACTAAAGATAGGCGATACTTTTCATAACGATATTTTCTAGATCGAAAAATCAAAAAATCGAAAAATCGAAAATCGAAAAATTGAAAAGTTAGTTACCTATGTTTAATAAAAACTTTCCATTCTGCACTTAACTTTTATTTAATAAAGAAACCATAATGGTCGTGGACAAAGTATAGTATTAGACTCGCAATTTATGGCCATTATTCACTCGGGTGACTTGCGCCCCTCGCCTACGGCTCCAGACGCAAACGTCACCCTGCGTGGATAATGGCTACCATAAATTGCTCGTTTAATAATATACTATTATTCACTTGTAACATAATTAAGTAGCATTCTACAAAAACTAATATGTTTCATCAATATTGTTTAAATTGTTGAGTGGTGAATGGCAATGATGAATAAAATTACGTGTACTTTAATTTCATTTAAATAATAGTTTGATGCCATAATGACAGTAAGTCACATTATTTATATCCAAATATATATCTTGACGCCGAAATGTTGTTTGGTAAAGATTACTAAGAAGAGAAATTAGAACTTCATCGTTCAAATATCAGTATACAACGTTGCCAAGTTTTCGATGCCAAAATGTTAGTAGACTGAAAGCTGGATATACATCTACAGTAGCGCCAATATGGAAAAACGCTGAACTAATTGTATATAAATTTTTCATTCTACCATCATTTTGGCACACACTAAAAGTGAAAATTACTCTAAACCAAACAGAGATAGGTAGGTAGTATTTTGACCTAACAATATGCAGTCACTTTCAGTTCGAATGCGATAGAAAAGGTATATCTATTGCACTCTCAACGAAATTTATTAAGCAAAAACAAAGTGGCGTCGATATACGGACGCCACATCGTCTTGTGACGCCAAATTGTTGGAAAAAGCACAATGTATCGTTGCCAAAATGATAGAATGATGTATATATATATATATATATATATATATATATATATATATATATATATATATATATATATATATATATATATATATATATATATATAGATTTAGTAAGTGTTGGAAAATATTTCTCATATTCCATCTCCACCCTAATTACATGATAAATTATTTTTCCAGAATTTGCCGGTATAATTTTTTCCACTTCTTCTTTAATTAAATTAACTGCAGCTGAAGAAAATGTCGGGTTTGTATACTTTTTCTTACATTAGTTTTCAATTGCGCCCAAATTAACTCAATTGGGTTCCTTATACAAAAAGGCAATAGTCTAAGAACAGAATGTCTACTATTAACCTCTAATTGATCAACAACATACTTCTTATAATCCTTTACAGATACAACCTGTAATAAATGATTTTTTGTGTAATTTTCTTTTAAGTAGATACTTTGCTTCATAAAGAAATAGCAGGCGTTGTCCATTACTATTACACTATGATTTGGCAATTTTGGGAGTGTAAAGTTTTTTATCTACTATCAATATGTAATGTCAAACTTTACAGTTGCCACTTGAATTTCGTAATCACGTACTTTACCACTCTAGTGCGGTAAAGTAGGTAAAGTATCGGAATTCCCAATATGTTTTACATTATATAACATCAGGTAACCTATTTTTGGAAAATGGTTTTATTTACAAAATTAAGAGAAAATATTAAATTACATTTTTCCAAATTGTTTTATTATAAATTGGCCAACATAAACTTACATAAAATAATATTGTACCTTACTTATAAACATTAATAACAAAATCTGTTAACCTTACTTATAAACATTAATAACAAAATCTTTGCAGTTGGTAATATTTAGTCCTGCAGATGTAGATGCTAGAGATGTACTGATATTCTCAACAGTCGTTTCAGTGGTAATATTCTGTTTTTCTGCTGGTATAGACGTAACATATTCACCAATGTTTTCAACGACGGTTTCAATGGGAATAATCTGTTTTCCCATGATTTTACTAGCTATTATTCTCTTATTTTCTATAGATCTTTCTACATAGCCTTCAGCTACAGAAGTGGACTTCCACCCTCCGTGTCTTTTTAAAGTGTGCATATCTGCACCAGTATTAGCAAGAAGGGACGCGGAGGATCTTCGGAAACAGTGCCCGGTGTATCCCTCTGGATTTGTCAATTTTAGAAAAGCAGCAATTTCTTTTGGAATGCGCCCAAAAGTGTTAACTCCTACAGGTTGTGAAGTACAATTTCCATTTTTGTAGTAAACAAAAAAAAACGACTATGAGTGGTATGTTGTGGACGAAGGCTAAAATATTTTCTGAATGTATGAAGACAGTCAAAGCCGTCAATGTTTCCTATGGTAACTGCAAATTTTCGTTTAATTTTAGTCTTCGTATTTGAAATTTCAATCTTAATAAACGTTTTCTCATCAACAATATCATTTACTTTCAAATTGGTGACAGGCTTCAAAAACACCAATTATTAAGGTCACCTATAAAAAGATTAAAATTTTCAAAGAATTTCAGTACTACCTACTTCTAGTGGCTTCGGAAATGTCAAAGTTTAGATAGACTGCTATCGTTTTGGAGACGAACATACTATGACAAATAAACTAATAAAATTTACCTTCATCATTAAATAAGCTTCATCGTTGGCTTCTTTTAAAAATGTATGTATTTCGTTTTTGGAAAAAATTCTTGATTTTTTTGGATTATACCCTTCACTTTTCCGTTTTAAGAAAGCCAACAGCTGGGTATATTTGCTAATATCCAAGTTTTTTTTCGTCGAAATAGTGGTCCTTAACATGGAATAGTGAGTCCACAATGAAGATGGTTTTTCAACTGCGACTCTTTCGAAAAAATAAGCCAATAAAATCTTTTCCGAAACACCATCGACATTTTTTAATTTGCACCATTCTTCAAATCGCTGGAACTCTTTCATATCTATTCCTAGATTTTGCTGGAATTAAAGTTTCAATGGCTTCGTTAGCTGCCTATTCAATGTAAGACATATTTTCTTCACAAATATTCATGATAATGATTATTTTGAGTTATTATTTAGAGTTAGAGTTATTATTTAGAGTTATTATTTAGAGTTATTATTTAGAGTTATTATTTAGAGTTATTATTTAGAGTTATTATTTAGAGTTATTATTTAGAGTTATTATTTAGAGTTATTATTTAGAGTTATTATTTAGAGTTATTATTTAAAGTTATTATTTAGAGTTATTATTTAGAGTTATTATTTAGCCAACATACAATACCTAGCAACTATACAAGGCTACTATGTTTTGTCTCGCAAAAATTATTAATGTCAATTATGACTACGCTAAAGGTGAATTCAAATATCTAACAGACGGCTAACTTCATCTTTGTCATATTAATGTACAGAAAATCTGGTAGTTATTTATTTTTTTTTAATAGTAGATAAAATTTTGTACAATATTCGTATCGTAAATTCATATTACGATACTCGACAATATTTCCATCGCGTATCGTAATATGAAACTTTACGATACTTATATCGTAAACAACTATTCTAACCATGACTCAAAAAGAGTACTCTCCATATCATTATGATATTCTAATGATGCATCATTAATATTTTTAGCCGGAAGTAACAACATATCATCGATCCATCCATTTTACTCGCCGCAATTTAAAATTATTATTATTTAGCCTCTATTGAAAGATACTCCACTATTATTTGTATTAATGTTTACTATTATTTTGTCCAGCATTTTGTCACAGTATACGAATTTCATTTTGCTTTCTTGTATTCGGTTATAGTCCTTATATAATAATTTCTTAAAGAATTGATTCAACTACTTTCCATGAGCATTTGATGCTTATTTATGGTTTTAAATTTAAAATTGATGAAGAGTTGTTTCCGAACAAGAAAGAATTTCTTTTCGAATTAACTCGAAATGAAGATTTTCCACCATTGGAAAAGTATTGGGTGCATACATTTCAAAGACTGTGTTGGTAATTTTCTATTTTGCGAAAAGTAGCACTATCCTTTCTATTCCTTGTTAATATAGACGTCCCGTTTATAATTGCATAAACCGTTGTTTCTGGAACCTTCGTTAAAAATGTAGTTTCTCTAATTACATCTGATGTAGAAAGTTCTGAACACAGTCCTTCGTAAACATTTTTCTTATTATTTTTGCAGCATTTGAAAGATACGTACTTCTGTGGTGTTTCACAAGCTCGACATCCAAATTTTGATTGGAATGTTAATCTTGTGAAACTTGTTCTGCTTCAGTATTACTGTCGAACCAAGGACACATTTTACCACAAATATTTAGTAAAAACAATAAAAAAACACAAGCAAATCGAGTATGTTTTACAGCACACTAAAAAGTTAATTACAACTAAAAGTGACAAAATAGTTTTGTTACCTATTTATAAAATAGAATGTAATTAATAGATTATAAACTTTTCACTACTAATCCGTTGGCTGTATGTCATTTGCATCAATCTACCTGTGTTAATCCTCCGGTCTGAAGGGATAGAGATTAAAGCGAGGGTGAGATGCGCCCGTGTATCTGATTATAATTTGATGGGTTTCTTCAAAAATATATAAATAATTAATAAATGTTAAAGAAATATTTGGATTGTAATCCATGTTAGGTACATACTTATTATTATTAAATCGTTTCAAACTGATGTATACATTAAAATTAATAATGCCAATAAAGTCATTAAAAAGCAACATCCAAAAAAAAGAAAATTTTGTAAATATATTAAGAAGTAGCTTAGACAATGCAAAAATAATAATACTAATACTGTTGGGTTCTACGTAACAGTGCTGTTCCTAAAGTGGCGCTGGGAAACAGTAACAAAGCCTACACAGAACAAGAGGCGAAATAACCCTGGTAGTTGAAGCCGATGACAAACAAAAAAATAATAATAATAATATCGTGTATTTCTTAAAATATATATCATACAAATTTCAATCTGCACACAAGTAATATTGTTATAATATAATTATAGAAATAAAGCTTTTTTCTGCAGCCGTCCCGAAAATAGAACTTTCGGTATGATTTATTAAATCGAAAGTGAAACTTTACACAAATCGTACCGAAAGTAGCTATTTTCGGAATGATTTTTTTTTACTTTCGGGACGATTTTTTTACTTTCGGAATAATTTTCAATATCTATGTAGGCGGCCTTAGCAATGACATTTACGGAATTTTTATTATGACATCGCTTGTCCAAATAAATTTGTTGATAGTTCCACTGTATTTTCAATTTTCCGATCCAGAAATGGAAATCGACAACGAAAGTGACGAGGAAATGATTATTCCACATGAAATCAGTGAAGCTGCTAAAGTCGCTACTTATGAATTGTTGCCAGTAAAGTCAAGAGAGAGGTATGAAATGGTCTATAATTTATTCCAAAAATGGCAAGATGATAAAAATTAATATCTCGAAAGCTAGTACAAGTACTGCAACGTCTAATACTAATTTCAACACAGCCATTTCTGCTAATATTCCTAATACTATTAATATAAGTAATTGTTATAATTGTACATTTAATGTTCATAAGTAATATTTATAGTATCTATCCCTATTATTTTTTAATATTTTATCTAATAAACGGCTGCAGAAAAAATATTGTACGTAACGCTACCCAAAAGTGATTTTACGGGACTCGCAGGCTTCCAGGACTCGCCTACGGCTCGCCCTGGAAACTGCCTACTCATCCCGTAAAATATCACTTTCGGGACTTGTTACGTAAATAAATATTAAGGTGATTACAGCACCCCTTATAATTTTCGGACAAAAAGTCATTTTTTAAAAAATTTAAAATTTTGGCAAAAAAAAATTAGGCAATAATATCTAGAATATGTATATATTTTAAAGTTTCAATTCCTCCCAATTTCCGAGAATAAAAATCAAAGGGCTTTAACTTTTGAAATATCATAATAAAAATAAATGCGTTCCTCAACAGCGTTATTCTTAATATAATCCCTCAAATTTAAGCTCTTAATGTCTAGTTAATGATTTTTTAAAACTCGCCAAAATTAGTGACTAAAACGCTTCGTTAAGTGCTACCTTCTGATGTAAACTAGTGTAAATCGTTGCAAGAAACGAATGATGACTGAGAGTGTACGATACGATAGTTATAGGCGCGTTACACTATGTTTACATCTTTAAAACATATTTTTAAAATTAGTCTTCTGTAAGGGTCATATATCGTGGAATTCCTGATTACTTTGGTGTACAAAATCGTCCTTCAGAAAAGCTGCGATCTTGCGACTTGACGTCATTAGATTATTTATTGTGGGGATGTGTTAAATGCAGAGCTTTCTAAAACACTCCTTAAATAGTTCAGGAGCTGATAGAGGAGTTTCAACGACTGATTCGCGATATAACATCAGAAATATGCATAGCTGTTATATTATAAAGGGTCAATGAAAGAGTTGTATTCTGCCAAATGAAATGTGAGTTTGTCAAATATTGTCTTTCACGTATAATATAATTGTAAGAAATCAAATTGTAACAATTAAAACAATTCTTTTCTTTTAAAACTTTTTTTTATCTCCTTTATAAGCAACATTTTAAAACCAGAAATAAATACAAGAATTATTCAAATTTTGATAATCCAATTATTTTGTAATCTGAGCAGCGAGTGTTGTTGACGCCTTCCCCTGAAATAACCTAAATGAGAAAGTAGCTGCTTGCCCGTGATAAAAGATAAAAGATTTTCTCGGAAAATGCATTACCTAAGGTATATCCCGGAGTTTACAACACAGAAGAGGCCGGACATAAAGTTTATCTGAATATTACAAAGAGCTTTTAGTAATTAGCTTCCTACAGTTTAAAATTTTTATGTTTGGATTTTATACGCATTAACAGTTGTGAACAAAAATGACTATTTAGAATATCTAAATAAATTTGTTCACTATCTGTAGGACTGAAACTATTTGTTTAAATTGTGTAAAGTGAATAAATGTGTTTTTAAGAAACTTTAATTATTCTTCATTGCGCATTTTGTCTATTTTAACCCCAAGTAACCCACCAATTGACAATCATTGTTTGGACGACGCCACCCGAATTGCTCCGATTTTCCATTCAACGCTCACCTCCGCCTGAATTCAATCACCATTGACAGGTTTTTTGATTTATTTGTTGGTGTTTTAGCAATTTAAAGTGTTCTAAGTTATTCAATTTTAAGTTCAAAATGCCACGATGTATCTTGAAAAATTGTATATACTTATAATACAAGTACCAATGTTATGAAAGATAAAAAATATATTCGTTTTTCAGAGGTAAATATCTATTAACGTTTTGACGTAAAGCGCCATGATCCTTTGGGCTGAATACTTCAGATCCGCATTAAAGGGTTTCAATAAATATTAAGCATCAAACACATATTTCAGAAAACAGATTTCATATTACTTACATAAATTTACAAAAAGGTAAAATCTTGAATATTTAATTTAAATAAGAAGTAAATAGGCATTGTTGCTAACGAAATTTTGTTTTTAAAAAGTAGTTTTATAAGAATATTTACTAAAGGTGGTTTTTAGCCCTTTTTGGTAGATAAATAAGAAGTAAAGAAGCATAGTTACTAGCTAAATTTTATTTTTATAAGGTATTTTTATAAGAATATTAGATGAAATACAGGATGACCTACTTAAAATTTCAAGGTTCATCTTATTTGCGGTCAAATCGAAAGTGACATTTGAATCTTAAGTCTTAAAACAAAGTAAAATGCACAATATGATCTAGTATAAGCAAAAAAATACTAAAGTTACGGGAGTTAGTTACATTGTTAATAAAATGTTACATTATAAACCCCTAAACAACTCGAACAAAATTTTGTTCGCTAAAAAAAATCCAAATTCTAGCAATGTTATTACATTCGTGCAGACGAAAAAAATTTCTTATCCCCATTTTTTAAAACTTTTTTTATGTTTCCAATCATTCTGAGTCCGAAAATGCAAAAAAAAATTTTCGTCTGATCGTCTGTGTGTATGTATGCCGGCACAATAACTCAAGAACGAAAGTTCTGATTGACTTGCGGTTTTGATTTTCTTGAATAATTACTTCTAACTTAAAACCCTATTGATTTTCAGAATTTTCGGTTCATCCTAACTACTTTAATATCAATTTTCTTAAAATCCGCTTTTGCATTTCTTATGTGACAATTTTAGGAATTCCAATTATTTCTAACGTCAACATTCCTAACATTCTTTACATTCCATAAATTGCAAACATTCTCTAACGACCTGTCAAACAACAGCTGTTGATAGTAAAGGTGAAATTTTTAAGGCGGGTTGCGACCTTCATATTTGCAACTATAGCCATTTTTGAGGCTATTTTTATTCGAAATTAGTCGCCAAGCCTGCCAATTTATGAAAAATATATAAGCAGTTTCTTAAAAATTAGTTTTTTATGGTGGTGTTAACTTATTTAACTTATTTCACCCCTAGCCACAAAAACACCTTCATCAAATTTACTGGCTCTCTGTCGCAACCCCATAGAATAATTAATCGGCCATTTTATTTGGCAAAAATCACAATAACGCTTGGCTGTGCCTGTCAAGTATCAAGATGTCAACTGTGATGTGTGAATGGCTGTTAAATGTCAAATTATTTAAAAATGTATGCTTCTTTTGATATTTATTGCAAATAATTTGCAGTGTATCTCAATTAAGGCTTTTCATAAATAAAGGTACAGCAAGACAGATAATATAATGTTCTTATACAAAGCACTTTTTTATTATATAAAAGAGAGGTAGGATATAATGCTGGTTTACATATTCAACCAGCGAATTGTAAATAATAATTAGTAAACACCTAGTCATAAATTTTCTCAATTCATAAAATTTAAAAATGAATCTTCTTACCATTTATTTTATATAACCGATATTTCGGTTATTTTTTAGAATTATCGAATATTTTCGATTTTTCAAAGATAATAGAATAATCAATTTTAAAGGAAATATGAAAAGGATTATTATAAAATAATCGATTGGGTTATTTTTTTGGAAAATAGATTTATCGTAGAATCGGCTTCTTAATTAATTGGTTATTGTCGAATAAGCGATTATTTTGGAATAATAGATTATTTTGGGTATTTCAAAGATAATCAAATTATCGATTTTAAAGGAAATACAATAAAAATAAATAATTGATAATAATCGATTGATCGAAAATAATCGATTATTTAAAATAATCGATAATTCGTTTTTTTTAAATCGATTTATCAGTTAATCGACTTTTTAATTAATCGATTATTTTTGATTAATCGTGTATTTTCGATTTTTCGAAGATTATCGAATAATCTGTTTCAATGGACGAAAAAAAAATGGATTATTTGAAAATAATCGATAATTTAAAATAAACGATAATTCTTTTATTATTTATCGGTTAATTGGCTATTTAATTAATCGATTATTTTTTATTTTTCAAAGATAATCAAGTAGTCGATTTTAAAGGAAATACGACAAAAAATAGATTGAAAATAATCGATCGATCGAAAATAATCGAATATTTATAATTTATTTCGATAATCACCCACACCTAGCGACCAAATGACTTTTAATAGGTTTAAATTTTAAAATGTTAACTGGTTTCAGACATATGCATTTCTAGAGTTTTATGTGACTCAGCCTCTATATTAATTAATATTCCTAAAGAAAGAAGCTGAGGTTACAATACAAAACAGCATTTTCTCATTTTGACTAATTTTTAATATTATGTAATAGCCGTAGAAAAAATATAATGTTCAACTCAAAAGGTTTGATTTGCAGTATTCGCCTGCGCACATGTTTTTTTTATAGTACTCGTAGACAATGAGTACCATGTCTTGCTCTATTAACAATATTCTATTTCAAAATTTTACTGTAGTCTCTTGCTGAAAAGTCCGTAGTAAATAAACGCTAACGAAATATTCTATAAAATGTCTTCTCTTTACATAAAATGTCGTGGCATCTGTTTGATAAAAAAAATCACATTATTTCATAATACAAAATTCCATTAAACATATATTTTAAATAAATCTAATAGTTCATTATGATGCTAATAAACAAAGTCCGGTCCCTGTCACAGAGTTCGGGTCTCTGCCCAGTTCCCCCACTCCGTTAACCTTTCTTTAGAAATTGGCAACATTTGCGCAGGTTAAACACCGGTGTATGTTATATCTCTGGTCTCTTTTATCTAAGGAAACACGACATATTGTAATTGTTTCTCATCAGAAAGGTTAAACCATTCCAATACTCTATACAGCATTTAGCGTTGTGTCTCCTGTGGCTGCTTGTAAAAATTTTTAAAAAGAAATAACTAAATAATATAAAAAGATAAAATTTGAATTTATGATTTAAATCTTCCGCTTCTCTTCTTTCTCCCGGAACACCTGTTTTCTGCTCTAACTCCTGCCTTTATATACTTCCTGGTCTTCTCTTGCTACTTTTTCCTCTTACGTTTACTCCTTCTGCTCAAACCCTTCCTTTAATTGCAAACAAAAATTTAAAAACATGTTTTTATCTTTTTACAACTTTATTTAACATAATACATAATATAAAAATTTCTCTAATCCCCGCTAACATCTTTCTCAAAATTAACTTTCCATTGAAAATTCTACAACTCTCTACAATCTTCCTAGAATCTATCTGACAGAACCATTCATTTTCCAAAATCCCACTACCATCGGGGTCACAAATCTAAGGCCTTTTTGAATAACTTATCGACGCCAACGAAACAGGACGGAAAATATAACATCAAATGCCAAATGTCAAAGTTGCTAATTTCCACAATGGAAAAGTGACAAATATGTGTAGTAAAGTGCGCAATAGTATATTACATAACAAGTGTGGAAAGTGCAACATTTCGCACGAGTTGAAGTTTAGCACGAGCCGCGTAGCGGCTAGGGCGGAAACTAAACGAGTGCGAGAAATACACTTTCCAACGAGTTGTGTACACTATTTTTCCTACGACCACACACAAAATCCTTAAAAAAACGTCTTTTTTAAATGAGAAAGTCAATTAGACCATATCACACATGTACTGAAAAGTATATCACACATGTGTTGAAAACAACACATGTGTTGAAAAGTAAAAAAATCCTCCAAAATATTTTTTATTTTGTAACAGTAGAAATGACAAGAACCAATACAATGTTTAAATATAATATTTATAACTAAATCAGAACAAGAACTAATATAACAATAAGAAACATTTATAACTAAAGCATAGATACTAACAGAATAGTTTATAAAAATTTACATCTAAAGTAGAGATAACTAATGGAATGGATAAAAAATATTTGTAACTAAACTAGAGATAACTAGTATAATAATTAGGAAATGTTTGTAACTAAACTGTATGAACTGAATAATTATTAATAATTTTGTTTTACTTTTTTTCTGGGACGTTATAAAAGTTAAAAGTAAAATTGTTATTATAACATTTACTAAATTGCAGTGGATTTTGTAATGTTGCGTTATTATTATTCTTAGTGGTTCCCCTAATACATGTGTTTATTGTCTCTTGTGGATCTACATTAATTTGTTGATGTATAGATGAAGTATACAAACTTGCACTGTATCTGGGTTGTGTAGTTTCAGCATTTTGTTCAGAATATTGTTTTTATATGCAACTTCTTCGTTGAATGTGCTTGTGCTGCGAATGGTGTTCATTATTTTATTATCAGTCATTAATCTATTAGTTGCAGAGTCATCTATGTACTGCTCGTCCAAGGTAGAGGATTTCCATCCCCCGTGGCGCTTTAATGCAGCAAGATCTGCTCCTGCATCTACCAAAATTGTTGCAGAAGAACGCCTAAAGGTGTGGCCAGTATATTGTTCTGGATTCGGAAGATTTAAAAACTTTGCCACTACCTTTGGCACAGTGCCTATTTTGTTTATACCCACTACTTGTTGGGTGCATTTTTTATTTTTAAGAAAAAACCTTAGTTGAGTGGTTGGTGGTCTAAGATTGGCATATTTTTTAAATATGGTATGAAACGGTCCAGTAATCGTGAATTTTCTGGATACTTGGTTTTTTGTGTTAAGTATTTTTATCATAGTCAAACTGTGTGAGCTCCTACTTTCGGCATGCTCCTGATATTCCAAGGATAAGTGCAATCTTAAATAATAAAAAATACTCACATTGAATAAAATAATAGATATTAAACTTACTCACCTTTGTAAATAAATATAATTCATCTGGAGCTGTTTCTATGAAATTATTTATTTCTTGTTGCGACAGGCCTTTGGCTTTTTTTGGTTTATAGCCATCACTTTTTCTCTTTAAGAATGCCTTTAATTATTTTAGGTACTTAAAAATATCAACATTGTGTTCAATAGACAGAGTAGTTCTCAACATTGAGTACTGTGTCCACAAAGTCGAACTTTGTACTTTTGATGATAATTCATTCATATGGGACAGTAGAACATTTTCAGAAAACGAAGTCTTTATTTGTTTCCTTTGTCTCCATTTAATGAATTGATCTAGCATATTGATACCTTACTCTGGATTTAGCAGGCAACAATTTGAGCGACGTGTTTTAGCAGCTTCTGCTATTTCTGGAGGCGTACATTCGGAATCACTAGAATCCATTTTTTTTTGCTCAGTACAATTTTACAATAAAATAAAATTTTACAAAATGACTGATTGTGTGTTTGACAATTAATACCACAGCCTACTTAATGTAATTTTTCAAATTTTTAAACTTTAAACATACCTGTTGGGTTTAGTATAATCACAATAGCCATGAAGAATAAGTTTTCCTTCACTTTCTTTTAAATGCATTAACCAGTAATCTTTATAACACTTAATTTTAAAGTTTGAATTATCTTGTAGACTCTAGTATGTATTTGAACACAAATCACAATAAACTTTAAATATTTTCAAACTAATAGACACCTACAGAAAGGTGTATTGTAAACACTAACATAAACATAACCTCAAAAATTCACATTGTCGTATTTATTTTCTTTCCAAAAGTACCTTTATAGAAAATTTTGTTTCAATACTCGATAAATAATAGTGAGTAAACATGTTTTATTATTATTTTATAATTTTAAAAACCTATATAAAAAACTTTATTGCTCATTTGATATTATATAAAAATTTGTAATGACAATTATAATGATAACTTTGACGTACATGTCACAGGTCCTAGGACGATATTTTTTTACTTTTCAATACATGTGTCTTTTGTTATTTTTCAATACGTGTGTGATATATATTTCAGTACGCGTGTGATATAAGCTACTTTCTTAAGAACAAATAAGTGTGCAAACTATCATTTTCGTATGTGGTCGTAGGAAAAGTAATTTTACTTATGTCAAATAAACGTGCGATTGTCAATTTCAAGTCTTCACAATGTTGACAGTAAATAAATTGAATAAACGATCGTATCTGATTTTGACTTTTCGGGCACCTACATTTTGAAAAGAATATCTACTCTCAATACTCATTTGTTTGATAGTTTTTTGGATGGACATTAAAACGAAAAGAAAATCCAGGTGTAAAACGATTTTCCTTTAAGTCCTAATTTTCCTATAATGTATGGCCTATATCTATCGAACATTACGTTCCTTTTTTTATTTTAATTAGTTCCAGATTGCGAATTCGATCCGCCGACTGCGCCAACTATGGCAACTTAAAAGCAAAAACTTAATTCGGCGATAATTGGATATTCCTGTGAATTCGGAGACACAAACTAGGCTGACAAGTGACTTAATCCGGTCCAGAATTTAGGTGCTTCATTACGCCCCGATGAAGTTAAACGTAGGTAATCGATTCGAATAATTCGAATTTGGTGCGCAATCGTTTTAATTGTCGTCTAGATTATAATAGAGACCATTTTCCTATTAATTAATGAAAATTAATTGGAACGTAGTGGTGTATTTGCTAACGTATTACCAGTGATACCCTTTTAAATTTAATTAGACCAAGATATACAATTTTAAATCAATTTTCAATATCACTAGTAAAATATAATTAGGTTTTTCAAATTTTGATTTATAAAGTGGCATCTTTTGTAATCGCAGCAAGTTTCAAAATTATCTAATTTTCATTATCTCACCAGTTACGAAAAGAACACTGAGAGGGTGAACCATTTTTAGTTTTATAATCAATAGTCCACGATCCTTTGGAAAGTTTATATACATCACGATTACCAGTTTTCCATTATCCAACGACTGGCCACTTATTGGATAATATTTCCTTTATTAACTTTGGACCTTCCATCAACATGAAAAACCGAAATCAAAACCAAATTGTACAGATTACTTAATTATTACCTGGTCTCTTCATCCAACAACAAGACTGCTTACACATTTGACTTCGAATTGATCGGCTTTAGTTCTTCTGATTTTGTACTGGTTCTTTCTCCTTTTATTTAATGGTCTACATCCAATTTGGTGAACTGATTGCCACTTCAACATATTGAATTACTTTCCTTGTTCCGTTTTCTTCGTTGCTTTGTGAGATCTCCAATTTTAACTTAGTTTAATTATTTTTAATTTTTAATGATTATTACAGTACCACATCCTATTTTTTTTACACAATTTTTTTAATATTTGTGTTTAAAAGATCAACATTATTATAATATGGATCCATATTATTTTTTAATTTAGCAATTTGTTAAAACAAATGTATCTGTAATACCTAACACTAATTCTCTACATCTTATTTACCATAAGTCTTTCGTATTACAAGTCTGAAGATGGCACTTTTATTTATCGAATTAGTGAAATAAGTTCGAAAAACAAAAGTTCGAAATTATATATGATCGAAATCAAATAAGTTCGAAATCAAAGAAGATCGAAATCAGATGTTTGAAAGTTCTAATGATCGAAATGATATATGATTGAAATGGCATATGATCAAAATGGTATAAGATCGAAACATTATATTACGAAATAAGTAAATTAGTTTTTTTACAATTTATTTTATTTTTAATTTTTTTGCGAAACAACTCGCAATAGTTCCAGGCCGCACAGGTTAGATAAATTAGTTTTTTTATACAAACAATGAGAAATATTATGTTTTATTTATGAAAAAAACTTACTAACATGTGCGGCCTGGAGCCATCGGAGGTTGCTTCACAAAAAAATTACACAAAAGGAAAAAAAATTTAAAAACAACTAAATGACTAATTTCGTAATACAATACTTTTGTATGTGATTTCGATCATTTGTAATTTCGATGATATGCGATTTCGATAATTTTTTCTAATTTCGAATTTTTCTCACATTCGACCTTTTCAATTTCAAACATTTTTAGTTTTGAATTTTTTTATTTTCAAAATTTTGTCATTCGAACTTTTGTATTTTCGAAATTTTGTCATTCGAACTTCGACTCGTATTTATCTTATATTAAATTTATGTAAAATTGATTTTGAGATTTAAATCTTTCCTTTCTTATTTTACTCTTCATACAGTCTGTCCGTTCGTCCGTCCGATGTCACGTTTTTTGTCCGCACGATAAGTTAAAAACAAAGATCGACATCAATTTGAAAATTTCGGGAAAAATCAAGCTCCATAAGAGCCTTTGATTTAAAAAAAAATCTGAATAAAAATGTGGGGTTAAGGGTTGTTGAAATTAAAAAAAAAAAACAAATCAAAAACGAAAAGCTATATCAACATGAAATTTTTAGTAAAAGTCAGGCTTTATAAGAGGATAAAGACCATTGAATCTGAAAAAATCTAAATTAAAATGGGGGGTTGAGGGGAGTTGAAATATTGAAAAAAATCCAAACTCAGAAAAAAAAACGATATCAAATTGAAATCTTCAGGAAAAATCAAGCTTTATAAGGGGATGAGGACAATTGATTCTGAAAAAAATCTGAATAAAAAATTGGGTTGAAATACTTAAACAATCCAAACTCAAAAATCCTTAGCAAAAATCAAGCTCTATAAAGAGGAAGAAAATCCCTCTGATTTTCATAAAAATATGGAGTTTAAGAGACCGAAGAAAAAATTAGAAATCAAAAACGAAAAGCGATATCAACATAAAATTTTTAGTAAAAATTAAGCTCTATAAGAGGATGAAGCCAATTAATTCTGAAAAAATCTAAATTAAAATATTGAAAAAAAATCCCAACTCAAAGACAAAAAAATTATATTAAACTTGAATTTTTTAGCGAAAAACATATTCCGACAAAGACTACTGATTTAAAAAAAAATGATTATAAAATGAAGGGTTAAGGGGATTGAAATTAAAAAAAAACGTAAATCAAAAACGAAAAGCAAAATCAGCATGAAATTTTTAGTAAAAATCAAGCGCTATAAGAAGATGAAGCCTATTATGGATCTAAAAAATCTGAATTAAAATGGTGGGTTGAAATATTGCAAAAATCCTAACTCAAAAACGAAAAAAGATCAATTTGAAATTTTCAGCAAAAATTAAACTCTATAAGGGGACAAAGTTTATTGAAAAAAAAAAAAAAAAAAAAAATGTGAACAAAATGGGGGGTTAAGGGGGTTGAATAATAATAAAAAAAAAGAAATCAAACATCAAAAGCGATACCAACATGAAATTTTTAGTAAAAAAATCAAGTTCTATAATTAAATTAAGCTTATTGATTCTAAAAAAATTCTGAATAAAAATGAGGGGACAGATGTGTCAGAAATATTGAAAAAAATTCTAACTCAGTAACGAAAAATGACATTAACATGAAATTTTAGGAAAATACATGCTCTATAAAAAGAAAAAGACCTCTGCTTAAAAATAGGGGGTTAAAATTTAAAATCAAAAATGAAAAGCGATATCAACATGAAATATTAATTAAAAATCAAGTTCTACCAGGAAATGAAGCCCATTGATTCTGAAAAAAAATCTAAGTAAAAATGGAGGCATAAGGGGGGTTCAAATATTAAAAAAATCATACTTTATAAGGAGATGAAGCCTATTGATTATAAAAAATTGCTGAATAAAAATGAATTGTTAAGAGGCGTTAAAATATTTAAAAAAATCTTAACTCAAACACGAAAAACAATATCAACTTGAAATATTTAGCAAAAATCAAAATACATAAGGGGAAACTCCCTTTAAATTTGAAAAAAAAACCTAATAAAAATGGGGGGATTTAAGGTGTGTTGAAATTAAAAAAACTGTTAAGAGGCGTTAAAATATTTAAAAAAATCTTAACTTAAAAACGAAAAATAATTGTAATTTAAAATTTTTAGCAAAAATCAAGTTAATTTTTGGGTTTTCGGTACCCAGATAACTGCACCGTATGTTAGCATATGATAGCCGTGTAAGTCCATGCAACGACTCTGGAGGAGAAACCCCAGTTGCGTCCCATGGTTCGGAGGCACTGTATACCTTTTCTTGGGGTTTAGGAATCAAACATAAAATGAAATACAATCTTTAAGTTTAGTTTTACTGTACAGATTGTGGTTCAAAAAAATAATCAAGTATACAATAGATATTTTAAATTGCAGTGTATCTGAAACCTCATAACAACATTCATAATGGATTGGTCTTAATGTGATAAAGTAGATTTAAATCAAATAAAAGTTTAATCTATAGTTTGTTACTTTGGAATAATTCAGAAGTTAGCTGAAGGGATAATATTTAATGATATACTTACTCCACCACAACTTAAAACCGTTATAATGCAAGATGTTTACCTGAAAATAAAAAAAAAACATATTAATGCCTGATAATATAATTAGTGAGAATTATTTGCAAAGCGATTAATTTGCAGCCGCTTTTAAATAAAATGATTATTTGCAAAGTTTATGTAATTTTTGTCTTTATGAATGAAATTTTGATGTAATTGAAACAGTTCTGTAAAAATTACATTTAAAAAATTGTATATACAGGGAATTAATTTAAGAATGGGGTATAGAACAACTGAAGAGTCTTTGTTCAAAAATAAGACGATGCTTACGTAAAATGTTATTCGTTTCCGAAATTCGTTAAAGTCGAAAATTCAAAAATTGGCTATAATGATTTTATTACTCAGCGTAATCTTACTAAATTCGGCAAACAGTTTTCGTGTCATAAGATGCACATGTCAGCAAAAATTCAGTTAAATAAACTTTGTCAGTGGCGTACGGAATGGGTAAGTAACACCTTCATCCTTTCTAAATTTTACGCCACAGTCCAAAAACTTATTTGTACTATAATTTACATTTTTTTGATGTTTTTACATAAATTATGTACTCCTGTTGAAAACCTATAAAGTGGTGGATTTTCGAGATATTCGCACATAAAGGTTGATGCCCTTTATTTTAATTTATTTTGAATTTCTGAAATTTTGATTTTTTTTATAATTTTTCAACAAGAGTACTTAGTTTATTTAAGAAAAAATTTAAAATCAAGTTTTTGGACAGTGGCGTAAAATTTAGAGAGGATGGAGGTGTTGCTTAACCATGCCGTACGCCACTAGCAAAGTCTATTTAACTGATATGATATCAAAAACGTTTACCGAATTTAGTAATACAATTAATATAAATAATATAAACCAAAAAATCTGTAGCAGAAGAGTTTAATAATTTCTTTGCAAAACGGGGTGAACAATATTTTCTAGTGTAACTGAACCAGAAATGTTAATAATAATAAATTCTTTAAAAAATAAAAAAAAATCAGTGGGTATCGATGGCATTACAACATAAGTTTTTAAAGAAACTTAAATCATTCTAGAAAAATCTGTATGCCACCAAAATTTCTCCAGCTGTTAAAATCACTGAAGTGGTTACACTAATTTATAAAAAGGAGATGAATCTAAGATAAATTATAGATCAGTTTTAGTTATTACTCCTTCATCTTAAATGAAAAATAGGTTAGTTGCCTTCTTAAACAAACAAAACATACTTGCTAAAAAACAGTTTGGTTTAGGGAAGGTCTGTCAAAAAAAGACGCAATCTCAAGAGAAGTGCTAAAAATTATACAATGTTTAAAAACTAGTAAACCATCGTATGTGTTTTCCTTGATTCTACGAAGGCATTTAACACTGTTAATTGGAGGTCTTGGCCAATATTAGATTTCGTTTGCCCCAAGTAATAGTTTTAGGTACTATTTCATTCACCTTATATATAAATAACATTATCATACAACTTTATTTAATTCATATGAGTTAAACTATTGGTTGCTCAATTTTGTTAAAAATTAAAGCATCATTTATGGAGACTGTCAGTGGTTTGGTTTCTAATTATTTTGGTGACCACTATTTAAAATTTTGGTGGATGTACCTATCCTCTGACATTGTCTGTACCTGTACATTCACCAATTTTGAAGCCTAGCTAACTAATATTCAAACTTTATTTACAAATATTAATATCTATGTATTTAGAAATGCTTGTAGAAAATGAATACACATAGTTTAATTAGTTGTATACAGGCTGTTCAAAAAAACAAGGACCAATGTTCGAGTAGCTTCCTTACATAAAAATAAGAACTTTTTTCGTATCAACACAGGTCCAGTTCTGCTTCGCCCTAGAGCAACTATATAGTGAAACAGAAACATTTATGAAAACATTAAATAGGTTGCATAGTACAATACTCCCTCTATTATCCCAAGAATCAAACGTAACAAATACCTTAAAAATATAAATATTACCGAAAAATGGAAGTGCAGAAGACTTTAGCATCAGTCTACAGCTCCAGGGGCCAAAATTAGATTGAACAATGTCACCCCATAATATAACTTAAAAGAGATATTCAGAGAATTAAAAATGAACCAAATAAAGCAAAAAACGTATTTGAATGAAAAAACGTCATATAAGAAGAGGATCAAATCATACTTATTACTCCAAAAGAAGTAGCAACCAAATATTAACCCAAAAAAAGTACCAATCTTTGATATAAATAAAGGGGAGATAAAAAAAACAACTTGCTAAGACCACCATTAATGCCTATGAGGCTGAGATAACAACATAACAACGTAACCTAAACAAGGCAAACCTCTAAATGTAATTTCAGTGGACAGACCAACATCTTTACTTCCTGTAATTTTAAAATGTTTGAAAAAATTTGGCTTCACATAATAAAAAGTTTGTTCTAGAAGTGTACCTTGTATCTATGCTCAACCGAAAATATATTCATGTATTCAAGGAGAAGCACGCATCAATGTAAAATTCTTTATGGAACAACTCTGAAAATCCGAAACGAATGCTTTATTGAAAAAAGTATAGGGAGATTGAGTGATTCAAACAATGCGTAGGAATGGAAAAAGAAACTATTAGACAGATATAACAAAACAAAGTTATTGTTTCTTCATTAGAACGCTCTAGCTCGCACAGTAGTCTCCGTCATGATATTTTTTGCCCAGTATTTAGATCACTATATTAGAACATCCATACTGATCACCAGGTCTCGACTCATGTGATTTTTTTATTACCCAAGTTCAAATCAACAATGAAAGGAACCAGATTTGTGACAGTAGAGCTGCGAAAGAAAAAGCAGCTAAGACAAACTTTTAAAAAATTATTAACAGTGCTGCAATGGCCAATGAAATATTCACATGAGCGGTGTAGAGATCGTGAAGTAAATTAAAGGCAATAATGTTAAAAAAAAAGAAATTAACTATTTTTAACAGACTTCAAAAAAGGAGAAAGTTCTCAACTCGTCGTAATATTTTTTTTATGTCTGTTCAGCGGTATTTGTTTAACACGGTATCCGATTTCAATGATTCTTTTTTGTTAGAACGGGAGTACTTCAGGGGTGGTCCCATATAAATTTGGTCAAAATCTAATAATTGAGTCCATGAGAAAATCCTCACTCTTGATTTTTTATGAATGTTTATCGATAATTCTTTACTATCTTGTCCGATTTCTATGATTTTTTTTTGTTAGTAAAGGGTTACCTCAAGGGTGGTCCCATATAAATTTGCTCAAGATGTGGTGATGGTATCTGCACGATTGTGAAGTCGGTTTTTTAAAAGTAACTTTTAATACTTGTTATAGCCACACCTCGTATAGTACAAAATACAATATGTGACATTTCAACAAAACTGATGTGTAAAAATTATGTTGGTCATACGGTATTGTTTGTATCAATTCATATTTAATTTTAATAATTAAGCCTGTTATACAATCTCTAAATGTAATTATCCCCGCTAACACCGATATGGCAATCAAAAGACAAAAAGTGATACATTGTTTATTTAATAATGTTCTTTAATAATCTCCTACTATCATAAACTATACTACCTCTCACAGAACAATACGAAAGTTTCATTTTAACTTTATAACCCGAGACGTATTAAAAATTTCCCCGTTACTTTCCGTGAATTTATATGATGAACTCTGATAATATGTACATATTTTGACATGAGCATAATTTCCTTCGCAGCACGTAAACTGCTATAATAACGTGATTTTACCTCGAAAATTATAGAGTCCCAAAACCATTTAGGGCAATGTGCTAGGAGGCAAATTATAATATTGCGTGAATTACGAGAACATGAAAGATAGAACAACAAATGTTTAGAACTAACCGTGTGTGATATTATCAGGATGTTTGTTATAACAAGACATATAGGGTGGCCCAAGGTATAGTCCTGATTTTTTCATTTGGCCTTAAAAATAAAAACTAAAAAGGTCACACAATAGTTTGTAGTTGCCAATTTGATCTTTAATCTTAAAAACCGTATTTAAAATTTTGGTGGATGTACCTTCCTAAATATATTTTATAAAAAGGTGTGTCAGAATATGACGCAATTTCTATTTATATTGTTTTTAAATGGTATACATCCAAAAAAATATTCAGAAACTTAAAACGATATAGGATTTCACCAATTTTTTGAAGATTTTTGACATGTGGGTACCATTTGAGGAGCCTGTCTATTATTATTCCAAAATATTTAATGACCTGTTTCCTCAATTGTTGTGGCCTAGATTTGGAAGGCTTTTTAAAAGGTAAGAATTTTGTCTTCTTAAGTGTTCATACACGAAACATTTTTTATTGTACTCATTTCTTCATGTGCAATTTGTTCCAGTGCTTTACTGTATAGAGTACAGCGGTTTCATCAGTAAATTCAATATCAAAACCCCTTGCATTTAACTTTAATAAACTGTTTATGTATATATTTGATAAAAGTGGCCCCAGCACAGTTCCTCTCTCAGTATTACCAGTAAGGTATTACTTCTAGAACATTATTACTCAAGGCAAACAGTATCAAATGTCTTAAGAGAGGTCAAAACATTTACAAAAAGTAGAAATACTCTCTGTTATTTATTGTACATTGCAACTTCTGTTTATATTCCCTCTCCAAAATCATATTATATACCGATGCTCTAAAGAGATACTGGAAGATTTGAGAACAGGCCCGAACGTCGTCGGGTCCGAACTAGCGCATCAAATGACTGTCTAGAAATCCTGATAGTCAACGTCATGATGATCTAGAGGAAAAGGCACTTGTCTAGCATACAAGGATGTCCGGATTCGATCCCCGGCTACGACAGGATTTTTTTTAAATCTGCAAGTATTTGTTTTCAACCTTGGGGTTAATAATTAGTAGGGGGATTATTGAGATTTGTTTTCGAATTTTCAAATTATTTAGTAGAATCAAAATGTTTGTCAGATAGAGTTTGTTTACAAACTTATTATTTCATACATTATAGCAAAGTTCGAGTTTAAGGTAACTGATCCATCCATGTCAAATTTAGATTCAATTTTTAATAGAGGTTTTATTCTTGCCTAAAATTTTAGGAAAATACGCTTTTTCAAAAGTCTTGTTTATTAGGTGCGTTAAATAGTATTCATTTCTTTTAAGGTTTTGTCATTTTATGATGTAATAAGCTCTGAAGGTTTTTTATTTTTTAATCTTCTTATAGCAGATTCAACCTTAATTCGAGAGACGCTAAAATGGTGGTTCCCACCTTATCGAAACTGAGGCCCACAAGGGTAAACTCGTAGCGTAACAGAAACGAGAAATGATTTAACTTGGAACCAAATATAGAAAGCCGATAGTAGTATTAGCACGTTGAATTTTTTGGTTTGTGAAGCATTGGCATTACTTAGGTTAAACCATGTGATGATTTTCACAAGCCTTGATTTTTAAAACCATTCTATATCGCCTTTTTATTAGGGTTTAAAAACTTGTTTGAGCAATTTATCCAATAATAACACCGGCACACAAAAAAAAAGTGCTCTGTTCTTTTGACCGGACCCATATATCTCTATGTATTTTGACCCGCTGAATCCGAATCTGAGGTCAGTTTGGCCAATACACCTCCAAAATTTCGAGAAAACTTTAAAAAACCGAAAGAAATGACGAAAATCGGCAATTTTGGTGATAGAAAAAATTTTAAGGACCTAAACCAAGCATGATTTTTATGTATTTCGATCCGCTGAATATGAATCTAAAGTTTACTTAGACCATAAGCCCTTTAATATATAAGTAAATTCCAAAAAACCCTCAAAAATTGTTGAAAATTGCGATTTTTACGAAGAAAATTTTTTTTTTCGAAATTTTTCATGATTCTCATGTATTTCGATCCGCTGAATACGAATCTTGAGCATATTTAGTCCATACATACTTAAAAATGTACGTAAACAGCAAAAAATCCCCGAAAATTTCGAAAAATTGGAGTTTTCATGATGAAAGAAATGGAAATTATTCATGATTTTTATTTATTTTGATCGACTGAATCTCAATCTCGAGCGTAGCAATTATACGTAATAGTCCTGGAATGAAATCTAAATTTAAGGTCCATTGAGAATTCCTTTTTCTAATTTGAGAAAGCGAAAAAGGAACCCTTTACGTAGGTCATTTGAAGACAAAAGGATTCGATATAAGCGAAGAAGGGATTGAAATCATGAAGACAAAAGTTTTAGAATAGATTTTTTGAAAAAAACAGATTTGATATTTGCAATGTTGCCAGATTTGCCGTTTCTCTTATAATATTAGTCACTTTGGGTTTTGAAATGCATCACCCTGTATATTAAGTCATTATTGGAATCTCCTATTCAATACGAGTTCAACCATATGTAACACTTATGATTTTATGTAGTCTTAAATAAATAAAACAGAAGTCTGGCAACGCCGAATGGTTACTTTATCAAGTGTTCAAAATGTGCTCCATTTGTGAGTTGACAGTACCCTAATCGATGATAGAATGCATCTACCACATTTCTCCATGATTGTTTTATTTACAGGGTGATGAATTTGAAAAACCAAAGTGACTAATAATATAAGAAAAACAGTAAATCTGGCAACATTGCAAATATCAAATCTGGAATCACTGTATCTCAAAATAGGTGTACCCCAAATTTTGTGCAATAATGACTAGCAATTTACGAGATAATTGGCCGTTTCCAGACTTTTGGGCAACTCCGTATAATAAAAAAGTGCTTTGTATAAGAACATTATATTATCTGTCTTACTGTACTTTTATTTATGGAAAGCCTGAATTGAGATATTTATTATTTGCAATAAATATCAAAAGAAGTATACATTTTTACCTAAATAATTTGACATTTAAGAGCCATTCACATATCACAGTTGACATCTTGATACTTGACAGGCACAGCCAAGCATTATTTTGATTTTTGCCAAATAAAATGGCCGGTTAATTATTTTATGGGGTTGCGACAGAGAAATTTGATGGTGTTTTTGTGGCTAGAGGCGAAATAGTAGTACGCTTAATAGCACCACCATAAAAAGTAATTTTTAAGAAACTGCTTATATACTTTTCATAAATTGGCAGGCTTGGCGACTAATTTCGAATGAATATAGCCTTCAAAATGGCTATATGGTTGCAAGTATGAAGGTCGCAACCCGCCTTAGAAATTTCACCTTTACTATCAACAGCTGTTGTTTGACAGATCGTTAGTGAATGTTTGCAATTTATGGAATGTGAAGAATGTTAGGAATTTTGACGTTAGAAATAATTGAAATTTCTAAAATTGTTCACATAAGGAATGCATAGGCGGATTTTAAGAAAATTGTTATTAAAGTAGTTAGGATGAACCGAAAATTCTGAAAATCAATAGGGTTCTAAGTTAGAAGTAATTATTCAAAAAAATCAAAACCGCAAGTCAATCAGAACTTTCATTCTAGAGTTATCGTGCCGGCATACATACATACAGACGATCAGACGAAAAATTTTTTTTTTTGATTTTCGGATTCAGAAGGATCAAAAACATGAAAAAAGTTTTAAGAAATGGGGGTCAGAAAATTTTTTCGTCTGCACGAATGCAATACTGAGGCCCCATAGGAAGGGCCTGAGTAATAAAGTAAGTTGGATGTAAATTCAAGGAATATCTTATTTTTCAACGTATTTTGGTGGCCTTTTTAATTTACTAGCAAAAATAGTCCTATTGATTTATTTAGTTTAAGTGTATTACTCAATTTTCTTTTAATTGATCACTAAATTTCTTGTTGAGATAATTTACTGAAGACAGAATTTATTTGTTTAATGTTGTTTACCTTATGGCACCATTTATGATTGTGATCAT
Organism: Psylliodes chrysocephalus; assembly: GCA_927349885.1. Taxonomy (NCBI): domain Eukaryota; kingdom Metazoa; phylum Arthropoda; class Insecta; order Coleoptera; family Chrysomelidae; genus Psylliodes; species Psylliodes chrysocephalus. The sequence continues at coordinate 33,198,603 of OV651821.1, forward strand.
TTTATTTGTCATGCTTAAGGCTTGATGATGGACCTTGAGCAGAAACCGGTTGCCATTTAAATTTTGTTAATAAATATTATGATTTTCTAATTTTTAGCTAAAGTTACTCATTAAAAAAAAAATAGACTATAGAAATATCGTCTAATTTTTCATTATTTTTTACCCCGTACATTTTAAAATTTCATCAAATCTGATATGGGTCTTAATTGGCCATAAAGTCCGGAATAATTAATTATGGGAAACCCTCTGTGGTCAAATCATAAATGAACCTTAATTAAATTCAATATTCCAATATTGGAATACACAAATAATGCCTTTGAAAGCCATCATGCAATAATTTAATCTCTCATTATACATTAATTAAGTTTCTAGCTCAGAAGTTCACGCGTTCGCGTACTTATACAGAAGGTATAAATAATAACCCCAGTCTTGAAACTATTTTGCGCTTGTCTGGTGCATATAATAGTGGCTCTGTTAGGTTTATGATAAGAAATTCGTTTCCTACGAATACTTTTTTTTCGGCAGATCTCTTGCGATGTGTTTTCTAAACCGCATAATAAAATATTTATATTTTGATTTTTTACGAGTTGATTTTTTCTTTTTTATATTCACATTTTTCTAAAGAATAATTATCACTTTCATTATAAATGAATTTTTCACTGTAAATTTAAGATTTTATTGTATAGAGGGTGATGTTCCACTTCTTCGGCCGTTCTCAAAAATCTACAATTTTTGTATTATTTTGACCAGTCATATCTAAAATTGGTACCAAGTAAAGATCCCAGTAAGATCGGAAGTCGGCATTGATCAATTAAATAATGGAGATTTTAATTTACGGTAAACATTTTAGAAAAGGAAATAAAAAGTAAAATATAAAAAAATCGCTAATATAAAATATGACGTCACTAAGGACAATTAAAATACTGTTTTGCGGTTTGGTGTTGCTCTAACCCCCTAAAATCCCTCTCGTCCTTATTTGGACCTTTTACGGCCTCTATTTTTCCGGTACCACCAAAAAATTTGATTTTTACACTGTTGCATTATTTTTCAATGTTGCGTCACGAAATTTTAATCAGGAAACTTCAGATTAGGATTTAGCAGCCCACAAACGATATCGAATGGAAAAATCAAAACTACCTCACAACATTCCTGGTAAAAACACAATTTGATAAACAGTTTAAAATTAATGAAAACAGCGTTGTAGCACGAGTTGCTGTGAACGTGAAATGAAAGTTAACACAGTAGAACCTAATATTTTAATGAAACGACGATCATGCTAGTAAGTGATTAAATTAAAAATTAGTATAAGGTACAAAATTAGGTCAAAACCTTATTCTGTATTGTTGATTATATAATATTTTTAATTTCCGACATGACCGACGACAGAAAAATGTTAAACATAGCGTAATGTTAACATAACTCAAATTATGGAAAAGGAAAATTAAAAAGTAAATAACCAAGTAACGGAAACTACAAATTAAACCTCGGAAATTAATGAATTGTCGGAAGAAAAGAAAGAATAAACAACATTAAAGTACGATGTTTCGAAGCGGACTTCACTGGAAAAGCAAATACAGAAGAACGTTGTACTCGTAAATGCATTAAATATTGATCCTCAACCGTAATTAATAAATGAACACATTGGAGAAATAAATATACTTATGAGGTAATTATACAACAACAATAAATCAAAATAGAAATGATGTCCAGACATGTTTGACAGTTAATGAATAAAGTAGATTCTTATCCATACACGAGCGGAAAGTAGATTCCAGTGGCGACTCGTGCATGAGGACTGTGAGTCTTCGACCTTCCTGCCAAATACTCCTGCCCCGTGTCAACCCCAGAAAAAACAACAAACAACTTTTTATTACTTAGTTGAGTTGTCCTTTGTGACCGCCAGAGCTTTTTTTGCTCTTCAGTTGTTGTTTTTGCGATTGCTAGAACTTTATTTTTTGCTTTTCAGTTGGTTTTTGGTGAAGGTAATTTTTTTTTGTTCTTTATCCCAGGTAAAACTACCAAATAACTGTACTATAATTCCATTCACATAATAAATACACATACAATGAAAATATAATTACCTAACCTGTACGGTCTGGGGCCTTTGAAAGCATCATTATAGTATAACGATTTTTTAATTTAAAAATAGTTTATTTATTTAAAAACAGTTTATTTATAATTTATATACACTACGGACTAGTTAATTTATTTAATACTCAAGCACTGCTAAGATTCGACTTCGACTGACTGTCCTTAACTGCAAACGCATATTTATATAATTAGCGAAGGAGTCCCAAAACGTCAACCAAATTCTCTTACTTTCCATTTGCCATTGTAGCGCTCTCACCATTTTGCTCGAATATTCTTCTATTAAGGGTTCTAGTATATTCCCGAATAAATGATTCATACCGACTATCTGTGAGCATAGGCGTCCCTATAATTGGGTAAAGGGGGGTTATTATCTTCATCAAATATTCCTGGTTTTAAGGACAAAAAGGGTCGTAAAAAGGCTCAAGTAAAGAAAAGGGCCACAAAGGACTGGAGCATGCCAGATTGGTTGGAAATGGCTCACATTACAATACATACTTATAAGAAAAATTTAAAAATTTTAACTAAATCTGAAGGGTGAGCTTTTTTAGATTTGCCAGTGCGCATCTAATTCTGACTTGCCATCTCAATCTTGTCGTACTGTCCTATTAATTGAGGTACTACAAATTCTTCTCTAAGCTTAGAGGTTCTTATTTCGATATAATCAGGCCATATATGATATTTTTTGTAATAAAGATATCGCAAAAATGTACCTAATGCCCAATTTGCACTAACAGCAATTTTTTTAACATGTGGAACAAACAACATTTGATTGTTATAATACATTCCAAGATCTTTAACTTCAAGACGTCTTTCCAATATTTGTTGTTTCATTGTACCACATAATCTTTCTTTCCACTCGTATAAAAAGCTTAAAATCATTACAGTCAACTATGTTTAATTGTTATATTTTCTATTATTAAAATTTAAAATTATTGTTCGATTATTTATTTTTATACTAATATAATGTCTTAATAATAGTAATCATCTCATCATATTTAAATAAATTATTTTAAATTGTGTGAATAATTATTGCTTTCCCTGATAATTGCGAAAACGCATGAATGTGTTTTCATTACTTTGGACATATAGTGTGGTTTAAAGATCCCGACGATGTGGAAATTAGGTGGTCAATGTCATCACTATCGAGAGGTTTAAATAAACCGCATTTCCTTCCGTTTGAATGTGGAATCGAACGTTTGGTGGAAGAGCATTTTTAAAACCTAACGCAATTTTGGAAACTCCGAGTAATACTGTACCCAGAAGCACAATAAGTTCCAACTGGATTAATTTATTATAATATCGATTAAAATCGATATTTTAAAAAGTAAAAGTAATAATAATGGCAGGTGCATACAAGAAATGTTTAATAAAAATTCCGTGGCACATTCGATAATTTGACAAAACAGTACAGGTATGATAATTAGAGGGAACCAGTGAACTAGAGAGATGTAGAATACCAGTGTATGTTGTGTCAATAGGACTAGGTGTGACTTTACAGGCGCAGCCATCTTTATTGTTCATCTCACTCAAGTGAATTTATAACAACAATTTTCTGTTTCACACTATTTTTATCTGGTCCACAATCTGGTGCATCAGGATTGTTTAGATTCAAATAAAAAGTGCTTATTATAATAACGTCCGAGTGAGATAAAAAATAAAATATCTGCGCCCACAGAATCGCATCTCAATCTTATTGACAGGCAATCTACACCCCTCCACTTCATTGGAGGGATCGCAATACAATACACAATTAGGCATTCCAAACAAATGAATTACCAGTGGGCAGGTTTGGTATATCTAAGGGTGGCGACATATGGTGTATTCTATCTACTTTACGTAAAATCATGAATAATGGATTACATTTAAATATTTTATGTCAAACACAATAAAAGTAATATTTAAAAAACCCACCTATACATTTCTTCATAAATTGGCATGCTTGGCGAGTACTACTTCGAATAAAAATAGCGTCCAAGTTGCAAGACTATGTCGCTACCCCCTTAAATATACAAGAATTTCCCACTGGCACCTATTGTTTGACAGGTCGTTGGAATGCCTAATACATACACTTTATATTATTATACATACTGTAACGTTATCTTCGTCTACAACCTCATTTATGGCTATTAATTAAAAAATGAAACGTTATACTTTAAGCAGCGCTACCTTGATAACGTTGTGGCGATTTGATTCTGGAACCTAGAATCAAAATTCGCAATTGGTGTCAACACCTCTACCGAGAAAAATTGACGGAATTAACTTCGGCACAAAATTTGGATTTTAAACTCAGTTCTGTGTCGAGTGTCAAGGATAGAGGTCAGTGTATTTAATTTTCTTAATTCTCTAATGTTTAGTCATTTTTATTAAATTCAAAGAATATTCTGATCATCCATCTACTTTAAGTAGTCTTTTTAATAAGTTAACATTTAATTAATATTTAGATTACCTTTTAGAGTAGTACTTTTATTAAATGAAACCTATGTTTTACTTTTAAAAGAAAACATAGTTTTTTTTGAGAACAGCCATGTTGCATTTCGTTGAATGAAATAGCGTCCTTTGATAATATTAATTTTGTCTATTTCTATCTGTGTATTTAAGCTGAAATATTAGTTTGATTCTTTCAGGAAATCTTTTCCTTATGTATTTCTTTTTCTAATTTACTTTTTTACGCACACTGATTTTTTTCCGGAGATACCTCGCACAGAATTCACTTTCCTAAGGGGTAGGAAAGACTATTACCTTTAGAGCTATAAGTTATTTAATTTTTTTTGAGGTTTATTTAAATATTAATCGTAAAATTCACATATTTGCTGTTCCTTCAGCCTTATCGACTGAATGTAACTTGCAGTAAATTATTATTTTTTAGTAAAGTTCATAAAGCATGCTGCTATAAGATATAAAAAATAATCTAACTGTTATTTTTCTTCATTTTTCATTGTCACTATTATTGTAAGCATATATTCATTCATATTAAGTGACAATTCGTAGTAATTATCAATTTAGCTCCTCGATTTCGATTTACGAGTATCTACGACTTCGAGTACTCGAAAACCCTCTTGTGTATTATCAGATATATAACTGCTTCCGTATTTCGTATTTCCATGTGTTCCTGAGGAGAAGAAAGATCTCAAATTTAGCCACTGTCCAAAAGCTAGAGCCTAGAGAAAACCTGATTTAAGAACTTCCTGGTTTGTCAATGAATCAACGCTGATACCGTCGTCCCAAACCAGCTGACAGACCCTTACTTCGTGGAGTTAGATATAATTAGCTCGTGGTCATCATCAACTTTTGTGGGAACGACAGGTCGTTGAAAATCTACCAGAACCAGAGGACCTTGTCGTAAACTAGCTACGGACAACATACCGGTGAGATCTGTCCACTCGGCAGTTAGGAAATGGCTCAGTTATATAATCTGACTATTTTGTACAGATACTCATAAAAGTCAATTATTTTTATTATATCTTAGCCTTCAGCTTTAATTTTTTTTTGTATTACTCCTAATTCAAATCAGCCTTCAGATTTTCATATTTTTTTGTATTATTATTATTAAAATCTTGAGCCTTCAGCGTATTCTATCTTTTTATTTTTATTATTAACTAATAAAGATTAGTAAATGTTTATTGTTGTTTAATTTCCTCAAGGTTCTCATAATAATAGTCCATACTCACTTAAGTAACTTGTGACTTTAGTAGAATTAATAATTTTTCTTAGCATAGTTTTTTCTTTGTTTTCACCTGTTTCTTTTTTTTTTTAAATAAAAGAAATTTCAAAAGTGATGGCGCCCTAGGGCTATAATTCATTAGTACAAGCCGATTCACACCATGAATATTCTCCGTAGACTAGCCAACTTTACCTATTGTGGTAGCCTGTGAATTCATTATAAAAAAAGGCATAAGTAATACTGAAATACAAATAATGAATAAACAGAATTAAACTAAACTAAAAAACTTATTTTTCACGCAATTTCTTTTGAATGGCCTTGGAGAGCACTAAAACTTGAAAGTTTTCTTGATTCAAACGTGTTTTCTAATTGTTTTAATATATTCTCTTTCTATTTCGTAAATAAAGTCTAGATTGAAATATTAGATTGGTAACTATATAGCCCATACTTAAACCAAATTGAACATGTGAGATCATCTAAAATGCCACAAACGACGAAGAAAACTCCCGTTACAAGTACGAAAGAAGAGCTTCGAACTGTAACACATGATGAATGGAATGCAATTCCTTTACTTTTTAACCGACTTCAAAAAAGTAGGAGGTTCTCAATTCGTCCGAATATTTTTTTTATGTATGTTCAGCGATAATTCTTTACTAAGTTGTCCGATTTCTAAAATTCTTTTTTTGTTAGAAAGGGGATATCTCAGGAGTATTTCCATTTAAATTTAGTCAAGATCTAATGATAGGGTCTCTGAGAAAATCATCAAACTCTTCATTTCTTATGTATTTTTAGACATATTTCTTTACCAAGTTGTCCGATTTCCAAGATTCTTTTTTGTTAGAAAGGGGATACTTCAGGGGTAGTTCCGCATATAATTGGTTAGAATCTGATGATATATGAGAAAATCAAAATTTTAAGGGCATCTGCACGATTTTGAAGTTGGTTTTTTAATTAAAAAATTATTATTATATCAAGAAGGAAGCAAGCAATAAAAGAGCTAAAGGAGAAAATACTTGATCAAATAATAGTATATGCCCTCATAACGGCATAAGTTTAAAGTACATAATTGTAACCGCCCACCCCCCGGTACCCCAATTGATCTTTGTTTTACTCTCTGAAATGTGATTATTTACCTCACAAGTTTATTTTATTTTAAGTTCTATACTTACTGTATTTGGCCTTTTTCCTCTAGTAGTAGATATGATCGTCTTGTTAATTAATTGATAATTTATATTGTGATAATAATGTTAATTAAGATAAACCAGGATTCGATGCAAAGTTTGGTGCAAATTGATAAATAAAACATAAAAATTCATATTTAAACTCTTTTATTTTTCATACTTTAAATGTAATGCAATAATTAGCAAAGCATATTACAATTGGTACTATTTACTGAGATCTCACTTGAGTCCCGTTCAAACACGGACCACGTTCATTTGCTATCAAGATACATTTTATTTAGTTTGATGACCAACAGAGTTAATGAACAGCGTCAATTCGCTAGTTGGTTAACTACTGTGTTGATGTTTGTATTCTTATTTAGGTTGATGACCAACGGAGTTAACGAATAGCGTCAATTCGCCAGTTGGTTAACTAGTGTGTTGATTTCACATATACTTTATTTCGAACTTAGTAGAATGGGTGGCTTAGCATATAGGTGCACCCCTTGAGCTAACGAACAGTGTATTCACCAGTTGGTTAACTTATTGTTAAATTTTACTATTACTGTATGTACAATTTAGCCAAGATAGCAGATCCCTGTATATTTCCAAAATATTGATTTTTATAATTTCTATTGAAATGACTTAATACAACCCTGAATATTTCTTAATATTGATTTTTATTAATACGACCCTGTATAATACTTAATATTGATTTTTATAATTTCTATTGAAATACTCAAATTCGCCCTATTGAAAATAGATGACTAACCTGTCTTTCGGGGTTAACGACTGAAGGCCATATTGTTTATTGGTTACATTGATAATATTTTGAAGAAAATGTCAGGCCCTCGTCTAAACGACCCCGGTGGTATATCAAAGTTCCATAAATCTTTGACTCACCATTGAAAATACAAACATTAGATTCGTCTATACTAGACATTATGTACTAATTTCATCTAGCGTTGTGACGGCGTCGATTTAGGTACGTCGCAGCGTTGAGCGTCGCCTTGCGTCGTGGCGCCTAGCGTCGTGATGGAGAGGAAGGTATTTAATACAGTACTGCATTGGGACGGATATACAGTAGAAATATTTAGGTGGTGCGGGACGTGACGAAGTGTGTCGACAATGGTATTTATTATAAAGGAAATATTTAGGGACGGTAAACATCGGGAAATAAGGCATGGGACGTTGACAGCATTCGGAGGATAGAATATATTGTAGGATAGACGTTTTAGAAAAGGTACTGACTACTGAACTTGAAATACGGAGTGGCCCAAAAGTCTGAAAATGGCCAATTATCTCTTAAATTGCTAGTCCTAATTGTATAAAATTTGGGGTACACCTATTTTGGGATACGGAGATTATAGATTTGATATTTGCAATGTTGCCAGATTTTCCGTTTCTCTTATATTATTAGTCACTTTGGTTTTTCAAATTGATCACCCTGTATATTAAGTCATTATTGGAATCTCCTATTTAATACTAGTTCAACCATATGCATCACTTATGATTTTATGTAGTCTGGAAGGTCTTAAATAAATAAAACAATCATGGAGAAATGTGGTAAATGCACTCTATCATCGATTAGGGTACTGTCAACTCACAAATGAAGCACATTTTGAACACTTAATAAAGTAACCATTATGTTAAAAATGGTGTAATTTTTCAATTGTTACATTTTAATGTAGTTGAAAATATTTTATATTAAAAAATTTATGAGACAATTAGGCGTTGCCAGACTTCTGTTTTATTTATTTAAGACCTTCTAGACTACATAAAATTATAAGTGTTACATACGGTTGAACTCGTATTAATTAGGAGATTCCAATAATGACTTAATATACAGGGTGATCAATTTGAAAAACCAAAGTGACTAATAATATAAGAGAAACGGAAAATCTGGCAACATTGCAAATATCAAATCTGGAATCTCCGTATCCGAAAATAGATGAACCCAAAATTTTGTACAATTAGGACTATTATTTTACGAGATAATTAGCCGTTTCCAGACTTTTGGGCCACTCTCTATAACTGGATAATAATAAAAACGGATGCATGCACATCAAATAATAAAAATTAATTATTCAGAGTTCATTTAAGTACGGGTTCTTATACCCGTTTTAATGACTTTTTGTGACGTCAGCTTCTCTTAGTTCCATGTGAACGAATTTGGGTGGATAGAAAAGGGGTGGCCGATTTTACTTGTCTTGAAAATTTTGTGTATCGAAAACAACGTTACTATTCAAACGCACTTAAGATAAGTGCGTTAAGTGTTTCTTGGGCTGGGTTCCCAGACACGTGCACGACAATTGGATCTCTTAAGGACAGGGTTATAAATATTATTTATTAGGTATCGTAAATAAGATTTAATTATCTGGGAGATTTTTCGTTAAATGAATGCAATATTTTGTTTAATAAATGGAATTAATAAATTATTAAGGTACCTGGGTGAGGTAGGTTACATAATCTTTAATTTTATTATCATTTGGCAATAATTTTATTTCACGATTTTCTACACATAAAAACTAAATAAAATTTATAAAATAAAGTATTCTTCTTCGTTTGACGACATGATTTACCAAACAAAAATATGACAATTTCGAAATATTCGTATATTTTGTCCATGAGCGTATTATTTATTATTTAAATAACTATATCATCAACATTTAAGAGATATCATTCATTTTATAACCATCCCAAAGAATTCAGGCTAAGAAGTATACTTGACCCTTCAGAATTATTAAACGAATATTTCCTGCAGTTTCCATTTCAAGTGAAATGCTAGAGCAGGGACTGACTATCTATCCCATAAATTCGACTAACAGACTCTTATTAATAAATTTCTAACGGATTATCCACACAGCCAGAATATGAAATGACGCATTTCACTCGTCTGCCTCTTCTGCTTACATTTCGGACCAATAAATCATTCAGAATTTGACGAATTGCGTCTGTTGCGTAGGCACAGGGGGATTAAGAGGATACGCGACTAGGAGGGCCAGAGATGAATGTCTGTAATTTCTATAAGTGGCTACGGGCCAGCTGATATCGAGAAGCTGAACGTGCCTATAACCATTAAGATTAATCGAGGGTGTGATACAGTGTTAGAAACTTTTTAGTAACTATTAAACTTACAGCACGGTATGTAATAGGTTCAATTCTGCCCGAGAGTGTGGATTTTTTTGAATCATTTTTTGGTGGATTTACAGAATTTTTCAAGGTAGCAACATTTACGACCGCAGGTGGTTGTTGAATTGTTAAGAACTATTGAATCAACATTAAATAGTCAGTGAACAACTTTTTAAAAATCATAATTAGATTTCTAAACAAACCACTTCGTTAAATATCCAAGTAACTACCCAACAATAATATGTCTAGCACTAATATTCAATGTATTAAATTCAATTATATACAATATATACAATACATGATATGATAACATAATACTAAAAATATACTTAAGCTTGTACAAATATGTGCACCTAAGTGACTTAACACTTGTATGTGCAATATCAAAATGTAAAATATATAATGATTTGATTAAAGTTACTCTAAATAATACAGAAATAATAGTACACAAATTGTACATAAATAGTACACAAATAGATGAAAGTTATGTTGATGTGCAAAAAAAATGGTTCCGGCTATTAAATTTAAATTGATGAACTAGTAGTTATTTTGGTAGAAAGATAAGAATGAAACAAAAGTTTTAAATTGTATTTATAATATGAAAAATATACATATATCTTTGAAAAATAATAATAAAATAATATATTCAATTGTTAGAACTACCCTACCTGAGAATGTAGCTATTTGTTCTTGCATTTTATTAAACAATCTGATTATTTACAGCACTTATTTTTGACAAGGCCTCAAAATTTCGCACAATTTTGAGTATAATGTTATAAGATCCAAGTGATCACATCGAATAACCGGAACACACTTCTATTCACTGGGGCACGTTCAGAAATAACACACCGAGTATGAGTGTAATTTTAAAGGGGTGACTAGTTGTTCGACGCCTGCCTGAGACCTTTCCTAAACTAAAGTGGGTGTTCGTTGGGCATATGTGTATGTCAAATGTCAAAAACCGATAAACATAACCAAACATTTTAGTTAAAATTCATATTATCCTGTTTTATCACCATTTTTTATAGTTTTATATTTTTGTACGTGTTTGTATTCATGTTTGTAGGTTATAAAAAATATATTCCCAGAAATAAACAATAATTTTGAATATAAAATGACAATTGACAACTAAAATATCTCAATCGCACCTCCTCGTAAAATTATGGTGTGAAGCTGGGCGACTTATGCACACGACTTTGATAATTTTTAAACGAAATCGTATGTGCACATTGTGAGAGAAATTCCTATTTCTGAAAAGCATGAACGTCACATTGGTGTTACAATTACACCCGGCAGGACTACCGAGTAATAAACTGTACGATTCAACTTCAAAAACAACCCAGACATGCGCTTTTCAGGTGCTGTTCAGTGACTGGATCGCTTCTCGTTAATTGATGAATTTTGATATAGGACCATAAACCCTTAAAGGGTACACGGTGTTACAAGTTTGAAATCAAAATTAAAAACGCCTTTTAATATACCGGGTGTTCAAATTAAAGTGTTACAGCTAAATACCGCCTTTTATAAAAACAACGTTTCAGACGAAAGTTTTATAGTTTTGTGGGGAAAAAAATTTGGCTAAAATCGTTGTTTATAGCTAACCATAATATGGCCAGCTTCTTTTTCGCCCAGTAGCTGTTACTCAAAAAGTAAAAGTCCTGTAAAAAAATTTTTCCATCAAAAGTTTCTTATTTTTTTATGTACTTTAAGAATATGTAAGAAAAGTCTATCTCAATATGGCCATATTATGGTCAGCTATAAAAAAATTAATTTAGTCAAAATGTTTCCCCCAAAAAAACTATAAAACTTTTGTCTGAAACTTTTTTTTCTAAAATGCATATTTTCGACGGTATTTAACTGTAACACTTTAATTTGAACACCCGGTATATATATATTTTTAAATTTGAAGACCAATATCACCTTTAAGAAGGCATAAATTCACTTTTGAAATATTTAACTAGTGTCGCGCTATCAGGGTTAGTGATAACTTTTATCCCCCTATTTGTTACGCCACTCGAACAAATATTTTCTTTTTTAATTTTCTGATCATTTTTAATTAAAAAAGTAATTACCTAAAGCTGAAATGAACGTAGAAATTTGCTTATTTAGATAATTTGTAACTACTCAATATTTCAAAATTCTAATCTAGTAGGCACATGTGAAATTTTTAATAGTTCCTCTTCTAGTTCGATCAAATTTAAAAAAACTATTTAATGGCATTTTTGATTTTAAACTTTTAACTCGGTAACTAAGCCCTTTAAGGGTTCATGCTCCCATATCAAAATTCATCAATTAACGAGAGCTCTCTGGGGGCGAATATACTAACACCCTGTATATCAATAACCCCTCGTATCATCCGATAGTCTTTACAAGAATATTATCCGTCTTGTTCGGTGTTCAAAATTAAAGCATCTGTTACTTGACGAATCATTTCTTGGAAAGGGAAATATCGATTTCCAACTTTTTAGTTTCTCGGCGATAAAAAATTCAAATTGACATTTATGCTTTAGTACTTGAAAAGAAAATCGTCGAGTTTTTGATTATTGTCAGTGAGTCAGTCAGTCAGTCAGTCAAGCGACTGCGATAGGTCGGCTAAAAACTCTTTTTATATCATAACAAAAGATTCGAAAGCCAGTAAAAATTTGATCTATGAGATAAAAAATTAAACGTCGTAAGTGTTCGGATAACTCCCCATAAAATACTGGGCGATTAGACCGAAACACTCCGCGGTGGAATTCCTTACCTTAATTTAAGAAAAAAGTTCATATCAACAATTGTCTTACATTGCTTCCGTTCGAAATTATTAACCCAACATTTTATAAAGATCGCAAACAAACATGTCTGTTAGAGCTTTTAAAACGACTATTTTAGGTTTGCTGCTAAAATTTCGAGAACGTCTTAACAATTAACAGTTTTTTGTTAAAATTGTACTTAACCTAAGGTACACATTTTAATTTTTCACTGAAAGATTCAGGTGAACTAGCATTATGTATCGTGAAGAATGATTCGGATAATTGTTTTAAAATATAATTATTTAGGGCCACATTTCATTTATTAGATAGAAATTCTTTCTATCTTCTGATGCAGGCGATCAAGAGCGTGCGGTCCATGGAAGCGGGGGAAGCACCGCTTTCCTACACTTTGAAATTTAAAAATAAATATTTTTAAGTTTACAATGCATAGAAATTAATATTAAATTAGGTACTATATTTTCTCTGAAACATTACGTAAACTTCGTAAATGTACTAACAATTCATTGGTGTGTAAACGCACGCACCACCCATGAGAAAATTAATTGTGTAAACGTACAAATGGTTGTCAGCGGAAGCGCCTCTTGAAATAACCTGTTCATCTTAAAAGTGATGTCGCTTAGTGTTATTGACCCTGCTTTGCAGCGACAGTTTCAGTCTGTTTGCACACGTGAAATACGGTCGAGAGGCAGCGATTATTACGTCGCCTTACGCTTATTGCAATTCGCACTGCGAATCGACGTGTGAGGAAAATCTTAGATTTTAGGTAGATTTCGGTTTGTTTTTCGTAGTTGTTTTTCTTTTTGTAAAATGGAGGAACTATGTACTGTGCCTGTGAATAATAATAATGTGGTAAATTGTGTCTGTATTGTGTGCTCTTTATTAAAAAAAGGATTTTCAAGTAGAAATTTTGAAGAGAAAACGGACATTATTAATTATAATAGACTAAAGGATCCTATCAATTTAGAGACGAAAGTAGAAAAATCAGCAAAGAAATTTACCAGGCATTTTCACGTAGGGTTCCATGAAAAGTATGAATGGTTAACCGGCTGCAAAACTTTGAAGAAATTGTTTTGCTGGCCTTGCCTACTTTTTAATATAGTCGAAAAAACACATTGGAACTCAGTCGGTATTACAGACTTGAATATTTTTCACAAAAGTGTAAAACGACATGTAAATAGCAAATTTCATATAAGTGCTACAATTAAAGAAAAAACATTCGAGACCTATCGCATTGAACATAATTTTGGACAATCATTTAAAAATAAGCAACACAATTCACAATGAAAGGGTAAAAAAAAATAGGGACGTCTTACAACGATTAATAGATGTAACTTGTTTCCTGGGAGAGCATGAACTAAGTTTTAGGGGTCACAATGAAGCAAGTGGATCCGCCAATCGAGGAAATTACATGTACCTTCTAAGTTTTTTAGCAAAATACGATAATACTCTAAAAAATCATTTTATTGATTCGACGACTTTCCAAGGTACCTCTAAAATGATTTAATTAAATGCACTGCCGACGTTGTGATGGATCACATTAAAAGTGAAATTAAAAAAGCACCTTTCGTATCAATTGCGTTTGATGAAACCACAGATGTAGCAAACTTAAGTCAATTATCCATTGTTGTGCGATATGTATTGGATGGCATTCCTCAAGAGCGATTCTTAGGATTTTTGGACGTCACTAGCGAACGAACTGCAGATGCATTGTTTAAAATTGTTTGTGACATTATTTCAAGTTTAGAATGTGGTTCTAACCTTGTTGCCCAGAGCTACGATGGTGCTGCCGTAATGGCTGGCCATTAGGGAGGTCTTCAAGCTAAAGTGAAAGAAAAGTTTAAACATGCAATTTTCGTTCACTGTATAGCACATAGACTTAATTTGGTTTTATCGCGAAGCATGGATAATATTAAAGATTGCAAAGTTTTCTTTTCGACACTTGGTGGTTTGCCTTCCTTCTTTTCAAAGTCATCGAAAAGAACTCGCGCTTTGGACGTTCACGTTCAAAGTTGCTCCGACGCGATGGAACTACAATGGACGTTTAGTGCAAACAGTGTTTCAATACAGTGATTCTTTGATAAACTTTTTTCAAGACGTTTGGGATAATAAAGAAACATGGGATGCTGAAACTGTTACTACTGCTAAAGGGTATTTGCATTGGCTCAAACAAAACTTTGATTTCAATTTTTTGCTTAACATTTTTGCAGAGATTTTTCCTTTTACTGACATTTTATTCGACATTTTACAAAGTCAAATGACATTGGCTTTTGCATTAAACAAATTGATGATTTTAAAAATAAATGAGTAAAAAAAGAGATCAGTTTGAACACTTTTGGAATAAGACTCAAAACATTGGCTTAGAACCTGAAAGAAAGAGAATTAGAATTGATAATGTCGGCGACAGAGAGACCTCCTATCGTCGATTATACGCCGAAATTTTTGATAATATTCTACAACAAATGAACTCTCGATTTCAAAACTTTAACGAATTAAAATTTGTTGAATTGTGCAATTTTAATATTAGTAACTACGATTCATCAAAATTTCCATCGGAAGCTTTTAATTCACTAAAATTAAATTATGAAATTTTTTTCGATATTCCAACATTAAAGTCCCAGTTAAGTGTGGTTTATGAAACAACTGAAATTAGTGATAAAAAGACGTCCATCAATGTGTTAAATTTTCCTATAACAACTGGTTTAAATAAGTCCCTTTGTGAAGTCGTCAAGTTGTGTGAATTAGTACTAACCATCCCAGTCACAAGTGCGTCAGTTGCGCGAAGTTTTTCAGCTTTAAAGCGCATTAAAAGTTTTATACGAAATTCAACAAGTGAAGACAGACTCTCTAATTTAGCCCTAATATCCATAAAAACAGCTTGTTAAACAGTTATCAGAAAATCCAAAATTTTACGACGATGTTATAGACAAATTTGCAGCCATTGAGGATAGGCGAATAGATCTTAAGTATAAATAAATGTCAACTGCTGTGTCAACTGTGCGAAAAATGCTGGAGAAAATAAAAAAAACTTCAGTTAAATGTTTTTTTTTACGTTTAAATAAACCAAGGAAGCTTTTCAATGGTAAGTTTTTTTATAGCTTCTAGTACTAAACTAGGTAATAAAGTAATAGTAACACTTCAGAAATCTAAATCTCGAATATCCTTAGTACTGAGGAAAAAAAAGCAAGATTTTTACAAAATGGTGAATGCGCCGCGAAAAATTTTCGTCTGCGGCGCTGTGCTTACTGGCCTGCTGTATTTTTATACAATCGCTTCTCCTTCCGAAAAAGTCACCGCACGCCATTGCAGGCGATATTCTGCCGTCCAATAAAATTCCGTTGTTTGTCAATGAAGAGTTGGCGTTAACTTCTTTCCTTTTCGGCATTATTTAACTGGAAAAGCAAATTAAAAACAACAGTTATCCAAACCTAGATCCAGCCACATCTTGTTTGAACCCCTATAGCCAGATTTTCTGGTTTTACATTTTTAAGATTAAATTATTTTGTGGTCGTATGAAAAATGTGCAAAAGTTGCTTTTCATACTCGGGTGAAAATGTCACTTTCGCGACTCGTATGTAATATACTATTACATACATCAACGATCTGTATTTAAAAAAAAAACTTCCATACTAAAGTATTGAAGTTTACCGTTGAAATATTAATAATACTAAATATTTGTTTAATCTCCTGTTTAACATATTATACAATTACATTCTTTAAATATTTGATAAGAATAATTCGTATAATGAAAGGAATTCTCCTTTCAGAGCGAACGGCAATCTTGTTACAACATCCAATTTCCGAATTGAAGTGTAGTATATGGAAATGAACTTCCCTTTAAGTTAATGCACCTCCTGCCGCTGAACGATTCAGCAGTCTCGTTTTTTTTTTTATTCTGTCAAATCATGTAGTTTAATATAAAATAGGTTAGATTTATCTCGTTTGGTTTCTCTTGTAACCCAAGATATTTTGTATCCATTTTATTAACCGTCGTCTTTCTTATCTGCGTGACAATCGCCCCTGATATACCCCTGGATGTGAAACCATTTTTATATATTTTTTGCATATACACATATACCCTCCACAAATCTTGCTAGATATTTGAGGTGCGCTAACCAAGAAGAAAGAAAAAAACGGGTGGTATTATTTTACTAGTACGTGTTGATTCAGTGTCGTATCGCGAGGGACACTATCCGTCCGTTGTGGGGATCCTAAAATTGATTTTATTAAAGAACATTTGTCGTTTCATAATTTGATGGTATACTGAAAATTAACATAACATTAACATAAAAATCCACAAATCAAAAATAAAAATATTTCAATAGTATTAAATGATAACTAACCAAACAAATAAACTCACCTACAATTATTATTATCATCATCAATCGTTATTTCATTTTGTAGGTATTCACTATATATTATCTATTATAGAATATTTAAACAATAAGTTGGTCAATGAAATTCGTGGAATCTTTTTATTTTTAATCCTTTTCAAACAGGGTTTAATAATTTTATTGTTAATAACAATCGCTACTAAAACTGTAGATAAATACATTCATAAATGCTAAATCTATATTTTATTTAACTACACAAAATACAAACAATAATTATAAAATTGTGTATACTTTTGATAAACATAAGTTATTTGCCTGTTACGCAAAATGTATTTAAATTATTTGTGATCAAGGTCGACACCAGGGGCTCGATTCTCGAGTTCATTGGAAAATTTTCCCATGGGAAAAGATTCCACTACTTATATTCCCATGGTAATAGGTTATGCAATTCTCGAACTTGTCGGAATAGACATTCCCATGGAAATAATAGTTTCACGTATGTCTGATATTAAGTTCACGAATATTTCGAAATAACCAATAACATTAAAGATATTTTAAAATTTACTGTTGGTATTATTTGTATTTGTTGTGGTTTTTGGGTAACCGATTACCTGCCGAGCCTCTGCGCTGGAGCAGATGCCGTGCCGAGCAATCGCTAGCTTGACCGAGGACAAGTGAAAATATTCGATTATGTATAATTAAAACTTATCGAGTTATTTTTAGTTTTTCTTTTCACATATTGAAAAAAGAAAAAGTAGCTTTTGTATAGAAGAGCAACGAAAGTTTCGAGAAACTATATATATATATAAGAAATTCTTCCGTTAACGGAAATAATAAAATTTTCGAAAAGGTCTTATTAAATTTACTACAAATTTCTCAATTTGTGTTATCTATTTGCCAGTCCCTTAGCAGCTCCCACAATTTCTAACTAATTTAAGAAAATCAGTTTCTTAGTGAAAGAGAGGTAAAAATAATATACCCACATAAATAAAATAATATCAATTTATAAATACACAAAAAACATGTTTTAACTACAATTTCACCAAAAATCCAAGATATCCAATAATCTTTGGTTATGTCTTAGTCTTTCGCGTGGTCTTTCGTCAAATTTTCGACTTTAATGCGCAAACTCTAGTACAATTCCCATTGGAAAACACAATTTCCAATGCTCGCAAGCAGGGGAATATTTTCCCATACTTCTCATTGGAAAATATTCCACCGCTTATGCCGAGAATACGAAAACTGAATTCCCATGGGAAAATTTTATTTTCCCATGGGAATAAAAGTCGAGAATTGACCCCTCGTATTCTCGACATAATCGGTGGAATATTTTCCAATGAGAAGTATGGGAAAATATTCCCCTGCTTACGAGCATTGGAAATTGTGTTTTCCAATGGGAATTGTACTAGAGTTTGCGCATTAAAGTCGAAAATTTGACGAAAGACCACGCGAAAGTCTAAAGGTACAGTTACATCTGACATTTATTGCATGATATTTATGTCGGACAGTTGTTTATTCCAGTGTAAACACTCAAAAATATATGTCCGAGAGAAATTTTTGTGTGTTTACACTGGACTGAATAACTGTCAGACATAAATATCATGCAATATATGTCAGATGTAACTGTACCTTAAGACATAACCAAAGATTATTGGATATCTTGGATTTTTGGTGAAATTGTAGTTAAAACATTTTTTTGGCGTATTTATAGATTGATATTATTTTATTTATGTAGGTATATTATTTTTAATTCTCTTTCACTGAGAAACTGTATCAACTGATTTTCCTAAATCATTTAGAAATTTTGGGAGCTGCTAAGGGACTGGCAAATAACACAAATTGAGTGTAGTAAATTTAATAAGAACTTTTCGAAAATTTTATTATTTTCGTTAATGAAAGAATTTCTTAGGGCCGATTCCACCGTTGTGTTAAACGGAGATTAAAATGACATTGTTAATGTAAAAATGTCACTTTAAACTTCGTTTAACACAACGGTGGAATCGGTCCTTAGTTTCTCAAAACTTTCGTTGCTCTTCCATACAAAAGCTACCTTTTCTTTTTTCAACATGAGAAAAGAAAAACTAAGAATAACTCGACAAGTTTTAATTATTATACGTAATCGAATATTTTCATTTATTCCTCGATCATGATAGCGATTGCTCGGCACGGCACCTGCCCCAGCGCGGAGGCTCGGCAGGTAATCGGATACCCAAAAACCACAACAAATACAAATAATACCAACAGTGAATTTTAAAATATCTTTAATGTTATTGGTTGTTTCGGAATATTCGTGGACTTAATATCAGACATACGTGAAACTACTATTTCCATGGGAATGTCTATTCCGACGAGTTCGAGAATTGCATAACCTATTACCATGGGAATATAAGTAGTGGAATCTTTTCCCATGGGAAAATTTTCCAATGAACTCGAGAATCGAGCCCCAGGGAGGAACCCATGTACCCTTCCCCACATCGAGAATAAAATGCTTATAATACAAGAGCCTTTTATTAAAAAAAAGATAATAAAAAGGGACAGACAATCCTCCCCTCCCCCCTTCTGCCTATCGATATTTTCAGAAAAATATTGTTCATCACATTCTTCACTGGAATTAATATTTCAAGTTATAATTCATCCATTCATCAAGCATTGATTCTCTCTTCGTAGAGTATCTTTCAAATTGCATTTTTGCAACGCAATTTCCAACTATCCGCTATTGAAAAATCAATTTTCAAAATATTTATGTCTTTAGATATACGAATTAAACAGTAAAATGCTTTTAGGGCTAGCCATTGAAAAACTAAAACAGAAGGTTTGAATAATAGGCGGGAATTGTTTCCTTGTTTGTAGTTTATCATATCGCGCTTCACGTGCTGCTATCACTAAATATAAAGCCGTTTTTACACCCATATATTAATTAAAAAATAAGTAAATATTAAAGAAATCAATAACTTTACTAATGCAATCTCTTAAATATCACTTTAATACAATATATGATCAAATACGGGGATAATTATTATAAATATATAAAGTTAAAGCTAAATTTAAATATTAAGAGGTGGTGTAAATCTGGCTTTGATAATAAATTAGGTTATGTTAAAGTAAGTGATCTGTGGTTATGTTGCACTAAAAAATGACAGATATGTTTTTAGAAAATGTAGGTGAGTAAAATTTAATTAATTATTTTAGATTTAAGTAATTTATAGCTGCAAAAATATACTGAGGTTCTAAGGATGTCATTAACTTATAATGCCTTCATCCAATTTACTTGCAAAAATAAATGTAATTAGTGAATCTTTTTCAAATATAACTTCAGCTAAAAGAAAGCTAGAATTTTTTAATGATAAAATTGAATGTGTCGAGAAACCTTTAATAGAGAAACCGCGTGTAAGAAATGGGAAGTGTGTACAGGCAATTTACGAGCAGGTATTGTAGAACCTCATCATAGGTTTACACATTTAAAAGAATATGATGAAAAGGCATTTGATTTATGCACAAAAAGAAATTGTTCAATTTTTTGGGTACTATTTATAAATATATTTATCAAATACTACCCAAATATGGACATATAGAATGCATTGTTAAAAAACTAATTTTATATATTACGAATATGTTAATTTTTCATGGTTCGCTTACCAAAAGCATAAATCAGATGTCTGTTTTTCGAAATTGTTGAAAATTTTATTATAAAAAACTAAAGATATTTCTAAGCATTTAGAAAACAAAATAAACCTATGTTAATTATTAATTTTAAGATACACTGCACCTTTATTATTTTGTTTTGTTTTAGATATCCCTGGGTGTGGAGACTTTTGCAATGGGCATTGCAACTAAGCTGGACTGAAATGGATAGATGGGTAAAAGGATAAAAGAGTGGTACAGTGTCAGAGGTGCCTAACAAATAAAATTTCAAAACAACTGGTCTTCGTATATGTTTAGGCAACTCAATAGAGAGCTTGAGAACATTAATGGATAAAGGAGTCAGAATAAAAATGCTTGACTAAGTGGGCTGCATGAACATTCATTAAAATTTAGTTGCCTGATAAACTTTGACAGAGATTTATAATAAATAATTTAAAGTTTTCATTTTCATAAATTTTGAAGCCCGCCATTTTTTAAATCGCTTTTGTTAGTAGTTTTCTACTTTACCGACTGTACCGAATTATAGTTCATCATAACACGCTCAGCGCGCTACTGTCGAGGTCAAACAAACTTGTTACCAACTATTTACAGGGGAAACGGCTACCCTGGGGCTAGCTGCCATTTGAAAGTTAAAAAATCAGAGACTGCAGATCTGATTTAAATACGGTAAAAGGTTTCAAATTATAAATTAAATATATTGAATCTAAATAATAATCGTTTAGTATTTTTTTAGCGAAGTAAGATAATTATTTATTACATAAAAAAAATAATTTTCATGATACAAAATTTGGTTTAGTGCTGAAGTTTATTATAAAAGAGAAACAAGCACAAACAACTTTCTTCCTTGTCGCTTCTTCTTTCATAAACTTTAGGAGACCACTCAAAACTTTGTTTTTAACTTTACTACCAAACTCCATTGTATTTGTAAAAAAAGTGTATAACAACTTTGTTGGACACTACGCCACTGGGATATTTACGAAGTTATCAATACCAAGCACAGAGACAAAAAGAATTCCCGTCATCTACAAGCGCTTCGATCATTTGCATCTAAATTTGAAGTTTCTGGCAAGATTTTATAAAAGCTGTACATTTTTAAAAACGTTGAGCATGTACATTTACCTTGAGTACATTTCTCTCTATTAGAAATATAACCGTAACATTCCATTTACTAAATAACTTCCTAGAACTCGTCAAAGTTTTTAAAGTATTTGGCTTTTTATTTATTTGTATAATATCCAACAAAGCAAACTTCAATTACAGAATAATGTGAAAAAACCATATTTTAAGATTTAATTGATCGTTTTTGATTTAATAATTATTAGTTTATATTTTATTCAAGCCACTGGATTTTCTTAATAAAATAATACGTCTTTTATTCAAATATAAACATTCACCAAATTAAACACTTAATCACTTGTTACAAAATGTATTAATACCAAGAAAATTATTAACAATAATTATTAATTAAAATTTAGAGAGCGTTAAACGTGTGCATAGGAACCCACGTCAATCATAAGTGTCTTTTTGATTTTTCGGTCTTCTACTCATCGAGTGCGTATGTGTGTGTATCCAATATCCAAGATCCAAGTATCGCTTAGGCAGTGGCGGCGTCTTGAATATTGCACGAATCTAACAATATAATTTTGGAAAATAACAGAAAATGTCATACGATGCAGTATATTTAGTCATAAATTGAATGCACACAAAAAACTCGAGACAAAAGAAAAAATGTACACTCAATTGAGTCTATCACATACCTGAGTAGGAGAAAACCATGAATTAAAATTTTTCAAATAAGTAAAATATTACAAAAAAACAAGAAAAATAATCAAAAACTCACAATATTGTATTAAGGAAATAAGTTATTATGAAGGATATACTACAATTAAAAATGTCGATCTGAGATTCAACCACAGAATAATTTTGAATCAATATATAAAGAGGGGAAAGCCTTACATATTATATTAGTGCTGGGGCCTATTTCATTAAACTACTTTGCAACTTTTCACTTTGCACTTTGCAAATTTACGAGTTCAAAATACTCGTGTTTGATAATATAATATCGTTATCATTGCAGATTATTAATTTTTCATTTACATTTTGCAATTTGCTTTTCATATTTTGCTTTTTAACTCGTCAAATTTCTCTTTTATGAAAAATAAATTCACTAAAATATGCAAAGAACATTAGTAAAATTAAAACAAAAATGAAGGATGAGGATGTCGTCGCGAAGTTAAGTGCATGTTTTATTATTTTATCCGACACATTAAAGAAAAAAGGAGAGAAAGGAATCGATGGCCGATTTCCTGCCAAGGATATTCTTTTTTATTGTGTTTGCGTTTTTCTCTCTTAAGATATCACGCTCATTATTTAAATCCAGGAGAAGCAAAACGTTTTCCTGGTTCCATTCCATGTAAAATAAATACTAAAAACTCACTACAATCTGTACGGTGCTGTATTGTACAAATTCACCGTTCAGACTCATCACGTACTGCGCATTGCCTTCCTTTGATGTACCGCCAACAAACGGATCGGGGCGAGGCCGTACGACGCACACAACGAGGCAATTTGCCGCGCCTCGAAAACCCGTCCACATCTGCATGCTCATGCGTCCTCGGCTTGCCTCATACGTGTACGTGCTCAGATCTGTACCCGCCTTAAGGGACACAGGCGGGTATAATATCCGCTGTTGTCATATGCCTATTTCATTATTCTCGTTTTGTTTACAACATTATTTACATATATTAAAAAAGCTAAAATAATTCAACCTATTTTATTGCAACTGAACCCAAAAAGTTTTGAATCATTATTTATATTAAATTTAACTAAATTAGATGTAATTTCACTAAATAAGATGTAATAATTTTCAATAAATTCCAAAACCTAGTGATGTTAGGTTGGAAGCGGCAACAGGGCTTACACCGGCATGTATATTTACGTTGTTTATTATAAGCGCACAGCGGCTTACACATTCATTGATAAAAATAAGTTGTATCTGCGTAAAATTCTTCTCTTTATCCCTTCTCTTACTTCTCACCTTTCGTCGCCTCACCCCGTCCCTAAAACTAGAGTGTTATGATTGTCGACTTAATCTTGGCATCGTGAATATTATATTTTATCAATGACTACTTATATCTGTTATCTCTGGTCCTGGTGGTATTTTGATAGAATCAAAGCTCAAATTACTTCTTGGAATGCGAAAATTTTATAGGGTTAATAATGAAATTGCAGTAAAGTTCATTATTAATAATTTTGTGTAAGAAACAGGACATATTGCATTCTTCGTCTTCTTAAGTTATTGAAGCGATTATAATAATAGTCTTGAGGAATGCCTCTCGATAGATAGTTAACATCAATAGCTTGACAGACATCAGCTTTGTAGAACGTTTTTATACGCGTTCAATTGAAGATATCTAAACATTATAAATAGGTTTCCAGGGAATGTTGCCATATGCCCCCTTAGATTAGATTAATAAAGTAGATTAATGGTAAAAAAATCTTTAAACATTTTCATATTTCAGATTACAAAACCAACGGTAAGTACTAGCGGTGATTTTGTCAATATGTGCATTAAATGTTAGTTTAGGGTCAAAGTAAACAAAGATCTCGTTTAATTTCTGGATGTGTTAAAACAACGTTGCGTTATTTATTATCTGATCCCTTCTGCAAAATTACACTTACTTGCATTACGTGGTAATTAATTCTTACAGCACCAGTCATCTAATAAATCGATATATTTCTGAAGTTTAGAGCAAAACCAGTAGTTTTAATCTCAGAAATCAATTTTAGGATATCAGTATATGTAACGTTGATGTTTTTAACGATATTATTAATAAGTGATCCTAAAACATACCCTTGCGGTATGTTTGGATAACAATTATCTG
This sequence comes from Psylliodes chrysocephalus, assembly GCA_927349885.1. Classification (NCBI taxonomy): domain Eukaryota; kingdom Metazoa; phylum Arthropoda; class Insecta; order Coleoptera; family Chrysomelidae; genus Psylliodes; species Psylliodes chrysocephalus. Next base: position 33,223,257 of record OV651821.1, read on the forward strand.
ATGTGTCTCAGGCACATTATAACAAGCATAGACAATTTTTTTAAATTTCCGGAAGGGTTTCCTGATTATAAAAGTGTAAGACGACACTCGATATCTGTTGATGTTATTGTTTAAAAAACGAAAAATTAATTAAGCCAGAAAAAATGCATTTTTTGCAATGAATTAATTTTTTTTATATTCTTTAGGATATTTCGAATAAAAAAAGTACTTACGCCCATCATCGTATCGTTAACCCTTTAATTGTTATGAATGTTTTAAAATCCGAAATTGACGAATATTCTAATTTTCTTGAATTAAATAATACACCTTAAAATTTAAAATGCTATAATTTTAAATTTTTTACCGAATATTCAAACTATAATAAACAAAATAACCTAAATAAATTTTCAAAATTTTGTTTGTTATGTTTTTTTACGTTATAATAATATGCTTCCTACGCGCGTGTACTTTTAGAGAGAAGTACTTCTATCTCACTTCCAACTCAATGTATAAGATGGGTAAGAGAAAGCCCGATGACGCGCTAAATCAATTTTTTGCTGTTTTTCAGCGGTAATAAGTTTAAAAAAATTATTATTAACATTTTTCATAACACTTTGTTATATTAGCCGATTAAAAGTTTTGTATCATGTGATTTTTTTTTACTGTTAATTCTTTTCCACTATAATTATTTAATAGTAATATTCATTAATTAAGAAAATTTTTACATAAAATTATAGTTTGTACATGAAATTGATTTTGACATCATCCGCATAATGCCACACACGTCATGTTTAGTTTTTGACACGAACAAGCTTTCGTTGCACAATTTTTTTTACAGTTGCAGGTAATGGCGGTTTTGTTAAATACAGTGGCTTTATTTGGTTATCACGGAAAACATAACCAAAACCAGAGAAATCTAAAGATCACGACAAGTGCATTTGACCTTTTTATCGTATTGAAAAAAAAAAAAGGTTGAAGAAGATTTTACTTCTCAGGCAGTATCTGACAATAATTTTTTCATGAATAACAATAAATGTTAAAAATAAATGTTTCTGTTAACTTTAATAAATAAAAAAGTATCTAAAGAGTAAAAAAATCACATGATACAAAACCATTAATCGGCAAATATAACAAAGTGTTATGAAAAATGTTAATAATAATTTTTTTAAACTTATTACCTCTGAAAAACAGCAAAAAATTGATTCAGCGCGTCATCGGGCTTTCTCTTACCCATCTTATACATTGAGTTGGAAGTGAGATAGAAGTACTTCTCTCTAAAAGTACACGCGCGTAGGAAGCATATTGTTATAACGTAAAAAAACATAACAAAAAAATTTTGAAAATTTATTTAGGTTAATTTGTTTATTACAGTTTGAATATTCGGTAAAAAAATTTAAAATTATACCATTTAAAATTTTAAGGTATATTATTTAATTCAAGAAAATTAGAATATTCGTCAATTACGGATTTTAAAACATTCATAACAATTAAAGGGTTAACGATACGATGATGGGCGTAAGGACTTTTTTATTCGAAATATCCTAAATAATATAAAAAAAATTAATTCATTGCAAAAAATGCATTTTCTGGTTTAAATAATTTTTCGTTGTTTAAACAATAACATCAACAGATATCGAGTGTCATCTTGCACTTTTATAATAAGGAAAGCCTTCCGGACATTTAAAAAAAAATTACGAATTAAAACAATTTTGCAAACGAATGCGCCACTATGCCCTGCACTAGCAGTAGTTTATGATCAATTCTATCGTAAGGTTTGAAGAAGTCGGAGTAGATTACATCTATTTGACTTCTCCTACAAATGCCTCAGATATAATTCGTGTCTTGCAAAATAAATTATTAGTTATAGTGGAACTTCCTGACATAAAAATCATGCTGATTTGAAATAGTTACTTGCTTTAGTTTAAAAGAGAGACGATTCTGGATAAATGTGGCATTTGCAACGTGTGCTTGAGACGAAGGTATAATTTTGCAATGACATTTTCCTCTGAATTCTTAATGTATTTCGTAGACCATTCATCCAGTATTTCTTTTGCCAAAACCTGGAATCTAGAGAACTGTAAACGTTTCCGGAGGATGCAACTGTCTTTTATGATTTTATAGGAAACCCCGAATCCATTATTGGTCAAAGGCGAAGCCGGCGCTGCAGTAATATACCAATTTTAATTCTGTGCTAGCCACTGTTCTTTGAAGTATTTATCTAACTACCCATGCAGACATTTTACTGCCCTTTTTAACGTTCAAATAATAATTGAACTGGACATTAATTTAATTTACCGTTCGAGTAAGTTTTGTACTACTGCTGCTGTAGGATTAAATTCGTATAAATTCTTTTATATTACTTATTACTGGTCATGTTTTCCTGCCACAATTATTTTTATTAGCGTCCAAAAGTTTAACACTGCCATTCTGAATTTATAACTGTTTGTTGTAAGCTCTCGAATGTTTAAAAAACCACTCTGTTTTCTATGTCACTTAGTATATATATTTCAAAATATAAATAGGAAATATTTTTTCATATAGTGGTGCTGAGAAGTGAACAAAACAAAACAACTTAGATAGAATCCCAAGGAAATAGTTAACACATTAATTGGAAATGATTAAGTTATAGGGTAAAAAGTTTACGTGCACGTTTGCTTGTGAGTTCCGTTGGTAATTGTGTTGATTTGAAATTTATTACAAAGAAACGTTTATATACGCTTTTATTGCGTACTGCGACTAGTGTTATCAGGAATCATTTAATCGTTAATAGCTGACCTGTTTTCTTCGAGACTGTATTATAATATTAGTAGTGTTTCAATTGTGCTAATGGATCGACTTAGTAGAGTGGCGTTATATCTAATTTTTTCTATTCATGCTTTTTTGAAATATAATAAATAGAGGAAATAAAACCACAAAAATTTGTTTAGGAGATAAACAATTATTT